>JAKZAO010000007.1:4291710-4789242 GCA_023053555.1 Branchinecta lindahli | reverse complement strand
ATTAAAAAGGGGATTATTTGGTAAAAAGGATGTTAAAATTCAAGAAATTGATGTTAAAATGGGGTTTTGAAATTGGGGTGGGGGTGGGGTAGCTCCCGCCTTTCTATACTACTCCCAGTAATTAAAGAACAAAACTGTCGTAAAAAAAGTATCTTGCATCCAGAGGCGTCACCACTGGGGGGGGGGGGGGAAACACCCCCCAATGCTGTCTGCCAGTCGGTAAAACAAGATTTTTAATAAAAAACGATTTTTTGTAAAAAACAGTCGGTTTTTTCTTAGAAATAGTCGGTTTTTTCTGAAAAACAATCGATTTTTCTTAAAAACAGTCGGTTTTTCTTAAAAATAGTCGTTTTTTCTTAAAATCAGCCGATTTTTCGTCAACACAGTCGTTTTTTCTCAATAATAGTCGTTTTTATCCGCCAAAACAGTCGGTAAAAAGGACCAGCCAGTCGGTAAATACCTTGTCCCCCCCAAACATTTTGGCTAGTAACGCCTTTGCTTGCATCATCTCAAACTTCAAATAAACAAAAACTGAATTACGGAAAACAAGTTGCTGCAATTTATGATATAAAATGGAACTTACTTTGGATTGTTTACAATAATTATATATGTGCAAATATCGTTTTCGATATCGATATTTACGATACGATATTCGATATCGATATTTGGTCCGATATATCGTTATCGATATCGCCCAGCACTAAACACATTTTGTTTATAAACGTCCAAACAGGACTCCCTATGCTGTCTTTAACCCCCGCGCTTCCTGAAACGAAACACTGATACCTATCTACACAAATCTGGATAAGAAGAACCAGAAACTCTACCGGTTCGTGCGCCAACAAAACGAGTAGCCTAACTAGTTGCGTTTTTCAGATACCATGGTATCTGAAACCACGGTCTAAAGTCGTTTTCGCAGTTACCGTGGTATCTGATACCACGGTCAAAAGGTGTTTTTGCAGTTACCGTGGTATCTGGAACAACCGTAAAATGAAAACAGCTTCAGACCGTGGTATCAGCAGATACCATGGTATCTGCAAAAACATATCTACTGTAATATGTACTCCTCTAGTAACTCGTCTAGTAATTCATTCCCGATCACAACCTTTATTTATAATTATCTAGAAGGAGAATAGTGACGTGTCCATCACTTCCATCCAACTGCCCTACACCCTCTAGCCCCTATGGTACTGTATGTTACCTTGACCCATTGAATGAATTAATTGCGTAAATGAGCCTTACGGCATTTCACAACTAACAAACGAACAAAACTGAACTTATAAAATAAACTATAAATCTCGTTTTGCTATAAATTTTGTCCAAATAATCCAAACAAAAAAAATAATACCTAACAAAAATTATATGAAATATTACGCACGGTATATTCAATTTACAATTAACATAACCTGAGATGTCGATAACGATAATAATTGGGCTTCGGAACTAAAATTGGCGGATGACAAACAAAATAACAATTGCAGTAGCATGCCATGGAGGCAATGGTTATTTTCCGATCCTAACTGTGCCAACTGTATTGATTAGGGCCTAATACAATTTATTAAATGTAGTTTTGTATATATCAGTCGAGTGACTGGGCTACTACCTTTTATTTTCATGTAGTTCCCAAAACGAGAATTAAACTACTGTCTTATTATTTTTGTTTCATTTCTTCAGTTAGACCGACCATAAATACTTGAGGCCAAGCTGGCTAGGAAACATATATTAAAACTATGGCTTAAAAACCTAGGGGTTGTCCAGTCTTGATTATAGTGTACAGCAAGTGCCCGGTGCCGCGGTAACCGGTCAGTGCCGGCACCGTATGACACAAGCCGGCACTGGTTGACACAAGTAAGGAAACTGAAATAAGCATGTTTAGAAGCGTTTGAAAGATGAATCGCCTAATTTATGACTGGCACCGGTGGCCGGTGCCGAGAAAAAGCGTACAGCAGGTGCCGTGGAGTGGGTAGCCCCCAAAAACGGAAAGTCTGCTACATTGTTTGACAGAAGCGAACCTGCAAATTATTTGTAGGTTCAGTTCTTTCAGTCCAAAACAGCCTGACGAGGGGCCTTGCCAAGAAGAGCCGAAATATCGCTGTCAACCATCATAGCTGACTTTCCGCTTTTGCCCATTGTTTTAATATACCGACAGACCAAATGAAAATCTCAAGTCTATGAGTAATAAAAAACAAATGCCGACTAGCCTACAGCGGCAGCATAATTCTACGGCGAAAGTTCTGATGGACTACCGCTATACTGTCATGGATAAGCTACACAGTTATTCACCTTCTTGTACTTTCAGGACAGATGACAAACACCAAAATCAATGAAATATATATCCGAGTAAAAATCATTCTGAAACACCATAAAAAAGTTCACTACAATTCAGGCAAGAAGAAGACGCGAACTCACGGAGCAATAAAGAACTACTACTTGAAGAGACTGCTGAATCGTTCGAACGGTTCGCATCAACGCAGCAAATGAGCCAATTATGCTGAAATAGCCAAAGGTACTCTGATTATATGTATAGTCATGAATCCACATAGTAGGCTATTTGATACTTCATAACCGCGGTTTGGACACTGGTTCCAATTCGTCGTTGATTGGGACATGATATTGGGAAAATTAGTGGAGCCCAGTTTTCGGCAAGTGCATACCGGTAAGGACACATTCGTTAGGTGCTAGTCATTTCTGATCGCGGGTCAGGACCCGTCTGGTTTTATGGGAAAATCTTGTGCAACCCCCAGACGGCTCCACATTCGTTGGGTCCAGGGTTGTATGTCGCATGATAGTGTGAACTGTCACTCTATTTTTATTCTGTCACTCTTGTCCTAGTATGATACAAGATTCACTCTGTTTCAAAGAACGTCCAGATGCAGGTCCAGATGTGTCATTTTTGCAGCAGGGATTATTCCGACCAGAAGTGACTATTCACGTTTTTTTTAATAAAAACAAAAATTCACATGTGCAATTTTTGCAGCAGTGATTCAGACAACTTTTTCAGAACTTTTTCCACGGTCAAAGTTACTCTACAGTTTTTTGACGTGGCAGTCCTGGTTGGGTCCTTTGCTGGGGTTTCTCATCCCGTCAAATATTTGACGACGATCGGTACTGCTCGCTGCTAAACGCGAAAGAAATGGCCCACAGTTCAAACAAGCGAATAAATCCATATAGTCCTATGGGTCAAATCGAAAGTATTCTAGTATCTGCATTGTCTTGAGCACGCCAATGCCAGTTTAAAACAGGATTCGATACGACCGTGGGGCCACCTATAGTGGCGGGAGTAGGAGTAGCTCGAATGTACCTTAACAAGAAAATAAGAATACAAGAAAATATTCCGGTGGTTCATGAATGAAAATAAAAAAGGTATAAAATTTGCAAGTATGTATTTCTTTAAATAATTTGTTTGTGGTTCCAATGTAATTTCTGCCTGAGAATCAGCCAAGTTTTCAATCTGAAAAGGTTATTACGCTAAACTACGCTTCCAACCAACTGAATAATTCACGAGCCGGTGAAATAAACACGCCAGTCCAAGACATGCCATTGATCCTCAGGAAGAACGAGAAAACGTCTCACTAACGACTCAAATCCTGTATCAACCAATCACGGCGATCGTCACTTCCGGCTTTTCCGCTAGGTACGCGGCGATTTTGCATCGGCAAGGAGAGTTAGTTATCAAGAGCATTCACAGCTTCGTAAGTAAGTAACTAATTTATTTTTCACCGGATAAAGAAATGAAAGAAAGAAACAAAAGCAAACATAAAACACATAAAATAACACAAATTGAATCTTCGGCCAGGAGACAGGATAAACGGTCATGCGCTGGTTGCGTCCAGTGTTGATGATTTTCTTAGGCTCCTTGTCTTAAAAGGTTGATTTATTCATCTGTTAGTTAAGAATAATGTTGGCCGGTGTTAGGACTTCTCAGAAAGAACCGGAACAGTAGTGTTTACAATACTCATTCCTGTCGATTGGTCATGGTTTCTGCTCTAGTTTCCACCGTCCTGACTTTAAACCATACCGATACTATGACACCCTCGATGACACCATGAGAACTTTTGTCAAGTTTTGCCAGCGTCCAAGGACAAAGATAGATAGATAGATACTTTAATTTAGCCGTTAGGCCATACACAAAATCATACATTTTTAAACACTTCGAGAGAGCGATTATATAAACTCACATGTAAAACACTTTAAACTCCCACCACCAATAACTATTTGCATCTCTTTAACGCTTCTTTAACAAAACCTGTAACTGCCATTATCGCTGACCGTGAAGATGACTTTAGGATACCAGGAAAGAGCAACCCAACTTCACCAAAAAATCTTACTCTCAAATCCGAGAGCCCCTTGCATCTTGACAGGAGGTGGGACAAATTCTCCTCTCCCAAACCACATAACGAGCAAGTATAACATGACTTCGGGTTACGGGAATTTCTTTCAAATAATTTAACCCTACTTTTAAGAGGGAGACTGTTCGCTCGGATCTGGAACCACAGACGCAGGTTTTCAGCCGGTAAACGTAACTTAAAATAAAATTCAAAACCAACCGACTCTTTAAGCCAAGGTTAAACCAAGGCCCGCAGAGGATACAGGCTTTTCAAATAGCAGTTTACCACTACGGTCTAGAGTGAGAGTCTAATCTGTGACAAAGATGCATTTGATAATGAATCCTTCAAATTTTGCATGTTAATTAAGTCCAACTATGAGCTGGGCTGGAACGCTTTTTTATTTTTTCGGTCAAATATCAGGCCGCGGGCTGATCGGACCAATCACGTTGCAGAGATTCGTAAGTTACTACGCTAACTACGCTCCCGAGCGTGGTAAGCAAATAGTTACTATTAGTTACTATTTTGAGAAGGTTGGAACGGTCAGCGTAGTAGCTTTTCGTGAGGCTGGAACGGAAATAGTAACTAATAGTTACTATTGGTAGAGGGGTGGAACACGCTCTATATAGATTCGATTCAAATTCTATTCTCCCCCACAGAATCTACTAAGCCATCGTACCTCTTTTTAACAGCAGGGGCCGAGTCCTTCTTACATGCAAGAAGAGGTCGTATAGCAGCACTTGGTACAGAAAATACAACGAGCTCGAGATAAGGACGGAGAAAAATAACACACACACAGAAAAAAACCAAAATTGTTGTTATTGTCTTCTGCAATCTTGTAAACTCCGCCATAACAAGATATCTATTAAGGTGCCATCACCAGTCACATCTGGCCATCACCAGTCACATCTAGGGACAATTGTAAAAATTCGGAGCTTTTCATCGTTCTCAAAAAACATAAAAAAATAACAGCATACGATCACGAATAAAGTACCAGGTGCTACTGGGCTACAGACGGAATTCCGTAAGGTGTGACATTAAAAAGGCCAGCATTTTCGGAGGCTGTGGCGCATTCGATTATTGTATGTACACCATTTGAGATAGTGCCTGGTCTAGTGAACATGCGAGGCCCGGGAGCCCACAGCCTTTTGTCACAAACATTTGGCACTGGCTTTGGCAGAAGGCAAGGAAATGACTCGAACACAAAGCAACTGTTTCACATAAATACTTTTAAAATAACTTCAAAAGTGCAAGTGAATACTCTTGATGACTAACTCCCCGTACCGATGAAGAATCGCTGTGTGCCTAGCGAAGAGCCAGAAACGTTCCCACAACGACACAACCTGAGCGTAACAAACGTTGTTGACTGGTTATAAACGATTTAAATGAACTTAGAGGATTCTTTTGGGTGACGTTTCTCGTTTTTCCCCAGGTTCACCGGCGTGTTTCGGAAACAAATAACAAATATTCCTTCAGCTAAAAGCTGACTGCGAATCATATCTGATAGTACAAAACGGATGCGTCAGCTGAATTGTGTTAGAGCTACATTTCGGCCCTTCTTCGCAAGGGTGTTTCGGGTACTTAGTTGAGTACTCGCCTTTGTCTCGGTTATACCTGAACGGTTTTTATGGCACTTGCTTCCGGCCAAGTGCCATATAAACGATCACTTTTCCGTCAGTTGGTCGGTCGGTCCGCTGATCGCGAGTTAGGTACTTCCAGATGTGCTAGGATGATGAAACTTGGCAGGCATATCAGGGACCCGACCAAACTGACTTGGAAATATAATCTTGGGCAGAGCAAATAACAATAGGGGGTAGCGCAGAGCAAAATAACACTAAGGAGTAACGCCAAGACCTATGCTTTCTATGCTTCGCAATCGGGCCATACTTGTAGCGTCACCCGCCACATTTGGGGCATTTAAAGCGAGACAAACTTGCGGGCTTAGAAATTTCCAGTAAAGCTAAGATGCGGTCTGCACACATCGAAGAAACAGGGGAGGTTGTATTTTTTTTTTGCTGTGTTCAGAATTTTAAGTTATTGAAGCCAGCACTGGTGCACGAATGATTGAGTTTTAGTAGGGACGTTCAGTCCCGCTAGCGGAGCTAGTGTCGCTGCGATTGACTCTGTGTCGCTTTTCCAAAGTTTGCGCGGTACTCTCTAGAGTTAGTTTGCTCTGGGGTAGCGCCAAGATCTATGCTTTCCATGCTTTGCAAACGGGCCATACTCATAGCGCCGCCCGCTACGCTTGCGGCATTTAAACCGAGACAAAACTTCCGTGTTTAGAAATTTCTAGTAAAGCCAAGATGAGATCTGCACCCATGGAGGAAAAAGTGAAGGTCTCATCTTTTTTTTGCTCTGTTCACAGTATGAAGTTATTGGAGCCAGCGCTGGTCACGCGCTGGTGCACGACTGATTGAGTTTCAGCAGGGACGTTCACTATAGCTAATGGTGCTGGTGTCGCTGCTATTCGAATGTGTGTCCCTTTTTCAAGTCTTGGCGCTACGCTACTACCTAGTGTTATTTTGCTCTGATCTTTGGTTAGTTTGTTTTCCATACGCTCATGTTCCAGTTTGAGCGTCTTAAGCCGGAAGAGGAGTGAGGACCCTTGCAATTTGCCAAGAAGGGACGAAATACAGTTTTAGTTTAATTCAGCCGACGCATCCGGTTTTTAATGTAAAAAATGATTCGCAGTTAGCCTGCGCTAGAGGAATATTATTTATTTTAGTTTCTAAATTAATAGTTACCCATATTAGTTGTTTTTCATACTGTTTTCCGACACTGTTTTTTCCATACTGTTCCTTCCGGATTTTAGTATCATTATTATTAAAATATACATATCTATAAATACAAAAAAAATAATGACAAATAAATAAATCTACATGCAAAATGGACTTCTATGAATGAGTTACTTGTCCAGATACCCTAACTGGAAAAGACTTCAGCACCACACCAGACAGTGGATAAAAGTGTCCTTAGTAAAGAGGGAACACAGCTTTTCTGAAACCAGTAATGAACGGCAGCTTGTGAATAAGAAAGTTACCAACGAATAAAAATATAGGCCCATTATCTAACAATACACGCGAGAAAAACAACAACAATTCATCGATCCTTCCGTCTGCAAACGATGAGAACAATTCCATACCTGTTCCAAATGACCCGACAGTTCTTTCATCTACAACTTATGTGGCATCTACTCCCATTAAAACAGCAAATCCCCTTTTTGTGGCATTTCACGGAGTCATAAGTTACTGAAGTCGCATCATTCCAATTTTAACTTGGCTTCAAAACGACCCTTCGGGAACCGATCCCGGACAGTCTTCTGGTGAACAAGAAGGAATCCATGCCACTGAGGAGCATGTTGAGGATAACTCCGCAAAAAAAAGTGATCTTCGATGAGAATAGGCTGATGTGAGCCAATGTGTACTTCTGATGGAGTGAATCTTCGAACAGGTGAAAAGTGCAAAGGGTGAAGACGCTGATATGGATCGAAAGAAATCAGTGCGAGACCGAGGCTCGGTTAGGAGCCGAGGATCCTCGAATGCAGACGACACGAAGACGAAGATAAAGGATTGCTGCAGGCATTTCGTGGCTTTTATGTGCACCCAGGTAACTATCGCAGAAAAAGAAATGTTTGAGATACTGGTGTTTTGCTATTCAGTCCAATTCTGCATCATCCCACTAGAGACTCCACAATATTAGATATTAGAGTACGCAAGTCATAAGCAAGTGCGCAGGCGCTGAGCGTGGAGTATGGCTCAAGTTCAAATTGAAGATATATCGTACTGAATTTGCCATGTAACTTACTCATAATAATAATAACAATGTAACGCAAAAATTGGCCACTGGCCTCTACAGATTTCGTCTAAAACATTTTTCATCATAAATTCGTCGGAATTCTTGAAAGCGCTGACGGAGTCTCAATACTACTTTAGGTGGAAGGGCATTCCAATAGTCCACCTCTCTGTTTTGGAAAGACCATCGGCCAATGTCCTTAGAAAATCTCCAGCCACTCAGCTTAAAGTTATGTCCACGCAGACCGTTCTTTCAGCGTTCTTGTAAAGTTGAGAATCGTGTCAGCAGGATTCCTCTACGATAGCGCTCCTCAGCTTGAAGAAGTGCTCGTCACCTAGCTTATCCCCTTATTTCTAAAACATTAACACCCAGAGAGTAAAGCCATACAAGTGTCCACGTAAATTCAAACCCCTTTTCTTACACGCAAAAACACGTGTCAGGCTCATTTTAATGGCAAAAGTTTAACCGGACGCGCACAAAATACAGCGACCTTTAAAGTTTAGCCGAAAGTTTTTCTTGCACTTTACGATGATGATGCACACTTTAAGGGAGCTAGGTGTTCCTTTGTAAGCAACACTCTGAGACACAAAATCATGGGCCTTGAAAAGTAGTTTTTGGGATCCAAAAGCGTAAGTGGAGAGATACCTATGACTTTACAAAAGTTGTCCGTCTGTCCGTCCATCTGTCAGCACGATAACTGTCGAAGGGGTAGAGATATTTTCTTCAAACTTGGTATGAGGATCCACTGGGTCAAAGTACAGGTACAGTTCGTAGATGAGCCCGGTAGCCCCATACTTAGAGGTGGGGAGGGGTTTCAAATTAAGGGACGAAAAAAAATGTTTTAAAAAGCCAATGAGATAGTCGATACAGGGGTAAGGAGACATGCTGAATCCATATCTGAAACGTATTTTCTCGCCGGACGACTAGTTCGTCCGGAATCGGGGCAAAACCGGAAAATTTGTAAAAAGTAAAAGCAATATTTGAAGTTGATTAAATGCTCGATTTGGAGACATGCTGAATCCCTATATGACAATTGTTTTCTAACTAGACAAGTAGTTCGCCCGGAATCCGGCCAAAACCGGACAAATTGTTAAAAGTAAAAGTTTTATTTGAAGTTGATTAAATGTTCTATATAGGGTAAGAAAATACGCTAAATGGATATATGACAATTATTTTCTTCCCGGACATACAGTTCGCCCGGAATCCGGCCGATACCGGAAAACGTTACAAAGTATTTTCTGAAGTTGATAAGAGGTTTGATGTAGTGGTAAGGAGACATGGTGAATACGTCTATGAAAATTATTTTCTTGTCGGGCAAATAGTTCGCTTTTAGATCAACTTCGTCAAAGTAGACATGTCATATAGGATAAACACATCTCCTGAATCCATACCTGAAAATATTCAAGGCGAAGACCAGATCTACAAGACGCAACTGTCCGGATCAAATATTAAATTTTCGGGATCCCATCGAAACCTTTGGTCTCGCTTACTTAAGCACTCTAAAGACGCTAGAAACTTATTTCTAAGCAAAGTTCATTAGACAAAAATGATTTTGGAACCTTGGAGATCATGAAAATGCATCGGTTGCTATAAGTATTTTTTTTTTTTTACTTTGATGTTAAGATGAGTAATTTGAAGGAATCATTCGGGTGCAAAACACTTGGGGAAAAGATGATCATGGGGACCTGTAGATCATGAAAATCTATATTTTGCCTAAAAGTATTTTTTCACGTTGCGGTTCAGATGTGCACTTCACTACTAGGACTTTACGACTTCATTTTTTCATTCATTTTTAAGCAAAACCCTTGAGTCACAAATGAGACTCTCGCAAATTGAATGAATGAATAAGTTTATTACCCATCTTTACATAAGTCATCATTACTAGTCTATCAAGATTTGATCTTCGTTTCGAAAGTTGCGCACCCCTCAAGTTTCCGAATTTTTCCTTCCTCCATTCTCCCCTCCCCAGGGCGGTCGGATCTTGGAAGTGACTATTTCTAAGTCGATCTTGTCGTGTCTCTAATGTGCCAGCAAAGTTTCATCGTCCTATAGCACATCTGGAAGTACCTTCTCGCGATCACCGGAACTCCGGACCTCCCCAACTCTCCAACAGTGCCCGGATCCGGTCCGGTTCTCTCAACGATGTATCTAGGACTCGTGCTTGTTCTTCCCACCGAGTTTAATCCCGATCCCTCCACTCTGAGCGTGTCACAAAATCCCCCCCTCAAACTCCCAGGAAGTCACCGTATCCGTTCCGGAGGTGAAACGAGATTTCTGAGACACGAGGTCTTCCAAATGTCCAGTTTCATAAGGATCCGACCACCCGTTTGAAAGTTACCCATACATCAAGATTCTGGACTCCCCCTCCTTCCACTCCCCGAAGATGGTCGAATCGAAGAAACGACTGTTCTTAAGTAAACACGATCTAGTCCCTCATACGCCAGCCAAGTTTCATCGTCCTAACACATCTGAAAGCACCTTAACTCTGGATCACTGAAATTTCGGAACCCTCACTCCAACTCCCCCCAAAGTGCCCGGATCCGGTCCGCTCTTGTCAACTATGCATCTAGGGCTTGTCCCATTAAAGGCACAGTAAACTTGACTAGGCAACTTTCGGCCATCAAACCGGCCTGGGGGGCTTAGATAAAATGTACAGGGACTTATTGTCGACAGGACCCCCATCTTTGTTATCTCGAAACCCCTCCTTATTGTTCCCAGAGCTAGCTGGCAGGGCCTTGCCCCTTATGCACTATAGTTACGCACTCATGCACTGTAAAAGTTCGCGATTGTCTGTGTTATAAACACACAGGGTTGCCACTTTACTAAAATAAATTCACTATGCAAAAGGAAAAAAGTAATACCAAACAAGAAAAGTACTCAGAACGTGATGCTGGGTCATAGTCACCTTGGAAATAAAACCTGACAACTACTTTTTTCTTAAAATCTGCTGCCAAAGTAAAAAGAAAGTTCTATTCTCGGTTCTATTGTGAGCACAATTGTACTACCGGTGGCAACCCTGTTGAAATACATTGTATTACTTTGTTTTGGGGCAAAGAACGTGGGTTCGAGTCGTACTCCCGGCACACAAACCTTTTTTTTTCTACTAACTCAAAAGTCGAACTCTTGGAAACTGCCCGGAAACTGCAATGGTCGTAACAAGAATTTTTCTAACTCTCAATACCTATTGACTCAGGGTACATTCTTGATATGTCAGCTAGCTCCCTCAGCCAAGTTTCAGTCAAGTTTTCTGTTCTTTTAAGTTTCATCTCGATCCGAGCACTACGAACATAACGAATCCCGGTTCCTCCCTCCAACACCCCCCAAAGTCACCGGATCCGTTCGGGACTTGAAGTGTGATATCTGAGACACGAGGTCTTTCCAAAGTTTCATCAAGATCCGATCCCCCGTTCAAAAGTTATGCATACGTCAATTGTTCCGGATTCCCCTCCCTCCACTCCCCCTACGATGGTCGACTCGGGGAACTGACTATTCCCAAGCTAGTGCCACAAGTCAAAAGACGTAAAAACTTAAAGGATGGGTCAAATATGAACTGATTAATCCCGACCTAATCTTCCGCTTCATACAATTTATAGTTTACATACAATATGATTTTCAAGTATCAGACGCTTCGAGCAAGGCAGAAATAAAAACGTAAGAAGACATACTACGAATTAAATAACTGTACATTTAAAACTAAAAATACGCCTTTCTAACTGGTACCGCGGAATCAGGCAACAAATGTGACAAGCCGCGGTGATTTGAACTTAAAATCCCCCAAGGAAGTGAATGCGTATGCAATCTTTTCACAGTTTATGGCAATTTGATGGAGGGAAAAGCTACAAGTTATTTTAAGAGGAAACACCGCTCTTTAAAGTTTAACTGAAAAGCCAACTTATTTTTGTGTCATTTAGTTGAACACACTGAATTATTTGGATTCTGCAAAGGGATTTTTTTGTTTTCCACTATCTGCTCTAGTTATGACGTTCAGAATATCTGCGGCCGTCCCCACAGCGAAAATTCTACTATGACGCGGGAAATTTTTATCTAAACACAAACAAGGCTTTTCAGTGGGCAGTGGCGATATTGGTGAAGATTGCTTAGTGCCTGAACAAAAAAAAGGCATAAATCTTTCTTGTAAGGCATACAACAAATTACAGGTACCACAAATCACACAGAAATTCCACTATTTGAAAACCGATTATTCCTGAATAGCGGAACAACCAAGTGACGCATTTTCAGCGGGTCTTCAAGCCAATTTAAGTGAATAAGTGATGGGTAACTAGATTGTCCTATATCAGTCCTTTTCGGTTAAACTTTAACAATGACGATATTGCAAATCAGGCGAAGATTCTACCAGCTACTTCGCAACTGACCAGATTCGCCAAGCAGGACAAAGGATTTCAAAATTCGACATGAGCTGAATAGCTGAATCTTTCCGAGACACGAACTTATTTTCTTTTCCAGGTTGGAGTCGGTGGTCTTGTCGTCACATACGCAGTCATGGGAGCTTTTGCATTCATGTTTATTGAGAAGGATGTAGAATCTCCATTGACCGGTCAAGTTGAAGACATGCGAGTGGAATACACACAGCGAATCTGGGAGATCACAGACAGCCTCAACGTCTTACACAAAGAGCGCTGGCATAAGGATGTCAACCGGATACTAAGAGATTATCAGACGAATATGTCGGGTTACATTAGGCAAGGGTAAGTAAAGATGGGTTTATAAATGCGCTGTGCCCAACAGCAAAGCCTCCCGAAGAAAAAATAATCAGCGACGATCGATACAAGGCCCAAGCAGTGGCAGCAAGAGGTTTCTTGGTGGATCTACGTACTTCTTTCGAAAACTGAGGAAGTACCATGGAGGACGTACCCGGTTGCAGAAGAAACTGTACCGCTGTAACTATTCTTTCAAAAAACGGTCTACCAGATGTAACACGGCGCCACACAGGGACAACGGTTGCAGAAGAAAATGTATCGTCGCAGGCTATCTATTCTTTCTAAAACGGTGTACATAAAAGATTATTTCGGCATAGCAAACATGTCTGATTTTCCAAGTACGTGCTTGGAACAAGCCTGAATCCCTTATTTATTATTTTGAACCCTACTTCCATCATGGACAATTATCCTAAAATCTTTCGATGGTAGCAACGCTGTTCATAGCTTTCTATTCGCAGGTATGACGGCAGGACTTCGTTAGAAAGATGGACATTCCCATCTGCGCTAATGTACACTCTTTCTGTTTTTACTATGATTGGATTTGGTCACCTCGTTCCCAGAACAGATTGGGGTAAGATCACAACCATTCTGTACGCCTGTCTTGGAATACCACTATATGTGCTGTACTTCATGAACATGGGAAAGGTAAGCTTTAATCTTGAGACTAGAAGCGTCGCCAGGCTCCACAGCAGATTCCTGCGAACCGCCAAGCAGAAGATAATTCTCAGACATTTTTCTTGGAAATGTTTTAACTTCTCGATAGCACAAGCGGGATTGAGGGAGTAAACTAGTGGACGACTCTGGCTGGCCTGCGTTGGTTTTCTTATGTCCGAGTTATCAGCCAACAAAAGCACAGTTCGCTCTTTCTCTATATTCTTTTGTTGACGAAGCTGACGGCAATGGTGACCGCTAAATGCTCCGATGACAAAAGCGACAAGATGAAACAGATGGGCTGTGTAAGCGAAGTTCCGTTGCACATGCTGATAACTCTTTCTTCTAGTAAATCCAGATATATAGGCTTAAAGTCAGTTTAAAGCTTAGTTTCCGATAGGTAGTCCGGTGCAAAGTCAGATGGGAATTATAATAATATGGATGTGATCATATCTATTGATCTTCCAGGACTTCAGAACAGAATTCTATTCAGTAAATGTAACACAAAAATACTTATGAGGAAACTGTTTGATGTTTATTGCTCGGCCTGCTCGCAAGCTCGAGCCAATCTGTCTCAGTAAAAGTAGAAACACACGTCGCACCATCTTCAATTCGGCGTTTCATTCCATTCCAGAGCGTAGATGGATGGGGGTCGAGGTGAATGTAAACATAATCACCAGGTTATCAGTGGCGGAATGAACACTTTTCGCCACATTTTACCGGTGGCCCATGAGCGTTTTCTTGATTGACAGCAAGGCCTCACACGAGTGGAGCATACTGTTGGGAATTTCGGTTTCCTTGGAGCTTGGCCTAATAGCCTAGTGATGATAATTTCGAACGAAAATATTCGGAAGCGATCAAACTTGCATCTACTTCGAGGGATTCAGCATCAAATTTTGGGTCTGGCCGAGTTTCGGTCCGAACATAATTTGAACATCGACTGTGTAGGCATGTCTCGTCAACATTTCCAGTTCTTGTCGTCAATTCAAACATTTCTAGGTATTTGCATCAGTCTTCAAATGGATCTACTCCAAATTTGTCATGTGCGCTCGAAACCGAGCCAGGCATAAGGAAGCGAAGGTTGAGGAAGTGGAAGTCGAAAAGGCAGAAGACCCAGATGCCGACGACAGTAGCACAGAAGAAGAGCCTATTATTGTTCCAAGTAACGCCTGTCTTTGGGTGATGCTTTTATACCTGATGACAGGAACTATAATGTTTGCGGAGTGGGAGAAGTGGGATTATTTAGATGCCTGTTATTTTTGCGTGATTAGCTTGTGCAAAATCGGCATCGGAGACTTTGTGCCCGGCTCCAACACGCAACTATCGGGGAACCAAACTAAACTCATCATAAACTTTATTTACCTTCTCGTGGGAATGGGTGTTATAGCCATGTGCTACAACCTCATGAAGGAAGAAGTTATGTTTAAACTACGTGAACTCAAAGCAGAGCTGCTGGCCAAGCTCCAGGACATGGGCGACAGAATGAGGAGAGACTAAATCAACCAGCGAGACATTCTTGTTAATTTTTCAGTAAAACGACATTTCATATTTATGTTTGGCTACCTTGGTAATCCAGTACGTGGCTAGACTTTCCTTCATGGTATGCCTTTCAGACGCTAGTCAACTCTGGCGTTTCCAACTTTCATCCAATTCCTGTGATATGGGTCTACTGCTGGTGAGATGATGCAGTTCACTAAGGGCTGTTAAGACCTACTCAATGGTTGCTGTTTTACCATTAGCCAAAACACTCACCGCCAAAAGTTGAACCACCATCCTAACTAACATACCTCCACATGAGCCAAGTTCCAAACGGGCCTCTGGTATGCGGCAAAAGTAGGCACAGTAGCAATGGGGCCACTGCTAAGTTCTTGCAAGAACAAATAAGCCAATAGAATAATAGGATATAATAATAAGCTTTGGTCCCATGCACCGACTACCCCGACAAACCTGAGCAGAGCTAGAGCTACTTGCTGAGCTTTGAGTAGACGCCCGTTACTTACCTCTTAGCCGCTGCGCACTGAGAGGAAAAGACCGTAGCACAGTGACGTCAAAATGTTAAACACCAATAGTTGCTTTTCTCGACATTTCTTCTCCGGGGCTCTACTGCGATGACCTGTTTGTAGAGGTAACGAATTGTTATGCTCCGCGTAGCTCCAAACCTCCGCTCGTTTGCATCGGGCAGGGCATCGGGAATCTATTCGACTCCGCATGGTTGTATTACAGAGACCGGGAGACGGAGGTTCTTTTACTTATTTGTTCTTGGTTCATGGGTCATCTTGCAAAGGTCGTCTTCTAAAACGATCCACATTTTTTATCTTAATTAGCCACATTCACAAGTCCGGCAAAAATAAGCAAAGAAAGGTGCGTCGTCCTTTTCATACAGATGACCGACAGTCATGGACCAGATGAAAAATTGACAGCCGAAAATGATATTGACGATATGGCAACCTCTTCCAGTTGTTGATGGAAGAGCTCGATCATATTAATCATGGGTAAGGCGCGGTGCCAGTGCCAAAACTAAAGTCTGTTTTACTCGAGCGGAATGCAACGTGAACGAATGCAGTAGCGTCATCAAAATGTTTCTGAGGAATCGAGTCCGACTTTCTAAGCCAGGGTCTCGAGGGCTTTTAGCCCTCCCCCTTCCAGTCAGTTTTCACTCATCAACTCGTAGGCTACCTGCCAGCGCAAGTTTGTTTGTGCACGCGTGTTCATTCTAAGAAATGAACACGAGCCAAGAAGAAAAAAAAAATAGAAAAAGAAAAAAAAATCCGAAACCTCATTTATCTGTGAGACATCCAACCATGCAAAAACTCCCATGCGAAATTCGCTTCACTACGCCCATTTTCCATTTGGGTCTTAATAATAACTGACTTCACTAATGCTTGAAACTAGACCTCGAAGCCACGCACGATTTTATTTTTGACGGTGGCGCGCCGGAAAACCCTCGGCGTTGCGGCGCGCCGAAATTTTTTCAGCGGCGCGCCGCCGCTTGCCGGACTTTTTAAACTAAAATTTTGGAATTTTGGGGCCATAATCTGGAGAGTTTTCTTGTCCGAATGGAAGTATAATTATGTGGGTGATTAGTATAAAACTATCGGTTGAACTGACCGGCCAGGTCACCTATTAACACCATTTCAGCTATTCGGCATAAGGCGTCATCTCGCCGTTCCATACGGACTCCCGCTGCAGAGTCCCTGCATTTTTGCTTTTACTCGGGACTCACTCACGGGTCCCACGGAAGGGGATTGCTCCGATTACCATTACTATAAGCAGGGACCCATACATTTTCTTTACAGGGGGCTTGTCAATAAGAGATTTCTGATGCGCTCTTGACCGGTCGGAAGATAGTTCGAGAAATACCCACGGTCCAATCACGTCAAAAGCCAGATAGAAAAAATTTGGGATTGGCTGCTGGCGCCTTGAGGGAGGAGTCTCTTTGGCGGGCACGTCCAATGAGGCAAACAAGAATGCGATTCGACTCAAGTGGGGATTTTTGGAAACTAGATTTGGATCGGTCAACATAGCAATATAGAAGCATAGGAAATGACAAGCCCCCTGTAAAGGAAATTTATGGGTCCCTGCTAAAAGAAAGAATAACCCTCTTTCGAATTTGGTGTGGAGTCGATATGGGGAGTTGCTGCTGGTGTCGTTTCTTCAGAGGAAAACAGGGTTTAGGAATAGTTAAAATGAAATCCAACATCAACATTGAGTTTAAGGATAAGACTAATCTTAGAAAATGTCAAAACTCTGTTTTACTGTTTTTCTTTTTGTAAACCGTGCAGTCGTAAGATTAAGTAAGCAAATCAAATTAAAGAAAAGTGAAAATAAAGCGGACCATAGCTTTTACATACTAATTTCGTTTCGTCACTTAAATGAGTTTGGCAAGGAAGTATTCAGCATATTTTCGAACAAATCGACACGGATACAATCCATGTGCTCTCGTTGTTTTCCGTCTAGATAGTCCCCAGGAAGTGACTTCCTCGATTCTCGTGGCTCTGCTAGACTCCCCAAGGATTCCCCGGGAAACGGCAAGTGTACTGAGAACAAATTAGGTAACTAAAAATTAGGTTACTAGGCCTGTAGCCTAAAACACTTATAACATTTTTCAGATGCCTAGAAAAATTGAATGAAACAAAAAAAAAGTTCATCGGATGATCTGAATGAGACAGCTTTTACGGATCAGTTACTTATAGCCTAGACAAAATAAACATGATCAAATTCGATTACTACCTAAAATTATAGTTAAAACACGAGATACGACCCCCCCCCCGCCGACGATGGGATCCAGGAATTAAGGTGTCAAGTTTTTGGGGGCCCTTTAATTTCTCCGCATGCCAAGTATCGTTGCCTAGCTTAACCCGAACTAGCAACGGTCGGACAAAAAGACAGACATCACGACAGCATGCGATGGTATTTGCGCAAAAGAATGCAATATTCGATTCAATTAATCAGTATCTGTTGTCGAGGATTGCAACTGGTTAGATCTCATGGGCGATGCTCCCGTGAAGTATCCCGACATAATTCCTACTCATGGCGGCAATGGAATCTAGCTCTCATATTTTTTGAAAATACAAGACCCGGGTCAGTAATGTCAACAAATCAGCCTGGTCGGGACATTGTGCGTGGACATACTCAAATAAACATCAACGGTATTTGACGGTCTTTCTGAGGCTTACCGACGAAACGTCCTCATGACAAAACGTCCCCGTGACAAAACGTCCCCATGACAAAACGTCCCCGTGTCAAAACGTCCCCGTGACAAAACGTCCCCGTGACAAAACGTCCCCGTGGCGAAACGTCCCAAGCATATATTTTTAAGCTCGCCTCGATCTTCAGGTGCATGATCGAGGTAAAACAACTTCACAGTGGGCATTACAGAGATGGGAACATTCCTTATAAGCAGGAAAGATCAGACATAGGACCGGTCGCTTCATAAATGTATAGTTTCCAGTAAAAATATGTAGTGTAATATGCCTTCCAATGGACTCGTAATTGACCAGTTCTGCGTCGTTTGAATGAACATGCACAATCTGCATGCAATTTCTTTTCCAAAAAGTGATATGAGTTGCAAGCCGGTAATTGCCTTCCAAAAGTATTCGAACCCTATAGTGGGCGCCATCCTTAAAGTTTAACTGAAAAGACAACTTATTTTTGTCTCATTTAACTGTAGGCCTGAACACAGTATTATTTGGCTTGCGTTAAAGGATTTCACTATTTGCTGTAATATGATGCTCTGAACATCTTCTGCCTTCCTCACAATGCAAAATTCTACTATGACGCGGAAAATTTGAATCTCAATACATACGCGGCTTTTCAGTGACCACTGATCAGCTCGCAGAAGATAGTTCACTGCATGAAAACTTATTTTTCGTAAATTCTTTTAATCAAGCATACAACACAGGAACAAGCGCATAGAGGTACCACAAATCTGCATTTTCATCGGATCTTCGTGTCAGTGAATATGTAATGGGTAGCTAGATTGTCCTATCTCATCCCATTTCAGTTAAACTTTAAAGTCTTACTCCGTTGCAACTAATTTGCTAATGTGGACAAGTATTTAAGCGCCGGCCGGTAAGTGCCTTCCAAACCTAGAATTCTGGATCAGTCAGTGTCATTGGAGAATCCAGTGCATGCAAATATACCTCTTTACTTGTAGGTCAAGAGTGCCCCCAAAATCTGCAATGGCTCATAGCCGGCCGAGTCCCGTCCCTTCTGAGACAAGTAAAGAGAAAAGCTAAACAAGTCCTAGTTTGCTTATTCATGAACAAATTCATAGGTGGATTCAGATCATTTGGGCTTTGCTTTTAACAGCCTGTAGCTCATTTTGTAGCAGTCGCCAAGTGATTAATAAGCCCTGAATTGCTCGGGATAACATTTATATACCTAGGTGAGTTTAATCCCTTATTCCCATGCCGTGAGAGAAAGCCGGTCTGATGTAAATCTATAGCCGAGGACGTTTCGCCATGGGGATGTTTCGTCAGGGGACGTTTTGAGTGGGGACGTTTTGTCACGGGGACGTTTTGTCGTGGGGACGTTTTGTCAGGGGAACGTCTTGTCATGGGGACGTTTTGTCATGGGGACGTTTCGACAGGGGACGTTTCGAATGGGGACGTAATGTCGACAACCCCTTTCTGATTACTTTTTCACTGTCAAAAGACACAGTGATAACAATGAAAAGTTTTCCCGCCGAAAAAGAACGGCGCGGCTTCGAGGCCTACATGATACAGAATACAATTTTCGCTCGCGTTTGAAATACACCCTGGTAAACTAGAAATTACCAAAGACTATTGACACCTAGTGTGTCCAACTGTACAAATTCTTTGGAATCTACGTGGATCGGACCGAAGTACGCTTGGTCGAAATAAGGAGCGAAAATAGTATCTGACTGGTTGGTGACTGTGTGTGCACTTTACTTTACGGTCTTCACGTAGCGATACCAAATGCCATAGATAAACCTAGAGAAGTGTTTGAGCTCATTTCTGGAAGACCATTCGAGAGACCAAAATTAATCAAAGACACACTGTCCCATAGCCAATGCTCACGCTAATAACGGAACGAGACCGTGAAATTACACCAGGACAAAACAACCGTGGAATGAGTCGTGTACGTGTATGAGGAGCATGTGATTCAGAAGAGGATATCAGATATGTTACAATGCCCGATGGGTCTGATCACCATCAGCCCTGAAGTTGTCGGAACACAATGAAGAAAGAGCTGTAGATAGATAAACGCTTTGTGACTTAGCCAAGTGAATTTTCGCGTCAATCAAAAACACGGAAAGTATTTGGTCCACTTCTTGGTTCCTGATGGGGCTGACAACAATCGGAACATTTCCTTCGATGGGCACTGGCATGAAATCGGGAAGAAAGCCCAAGGGTCAAATAAAAAAGCGCTCGGCAACCCCGAAAATAGGCGAAAACTGAAAATATGCTTCATGCTTTTGTTCGCTGTCTTTTCGACACCCAACGCCATCTATCAAATAATTCGCTGAAAAGTCTTAGTCTTGGACTGGATTAGAGGCGGAAGGAAACTTGTTGGAGAGTGAAATGTACTTCGCCGAATAATCCACCAAAAACAAAAATGGAAGGTAGGCTTTTAAAGGTCTTACTTCAAACTTGACAACAGTAAACCATGTGTAAGTCTTCCCTGTCTATAACACAGTCAAACTAAAATCAGATTCCGAAGAAACAAAAAACCGCCGGAGAAGCCATCTACTTGACCAGACAAATTTTTGCGAAGGCCGATAGATGACGTAAAGGAATATTCCGCCTGGACACGCCTAGTACCCGGAAACGAACGAACGAAGTAGACAATTTTAGGCAAGCTCAACAGGAATGAGCATGACAGCCAGAAGGAATAGTTCAGAAAGGACTATACCACTATACAATACTTGTTTCAGATGATTTGTCAGATCTCCAACGCTTTACCCTGCAAGGTTACGAGGAGCGTACGGACTCCGTCATATTTTTAAAAGATAACAACAGGGAAAAGAAGAAGCCACAAAGAATTGTCATATTTTTCGGTGGAGATGTCCAGGTAAATGAACATGCCTAGCATAGAAACAGGTACACATATCCCAAACTTTAATCCAACTAAACTCCCCTCTTATTCCTTCCAAACACAAAAAAAACACATTCTGATGTACAGAGCAAATCTGGCATCCAGTATTTTATTTGATTCCAGTAATCAGTTCCCAAAATCACCACGATCTTATTGCCCACTTTCAAAATGCCCACGATCAAAATTATAGTGTTAGTCATTATTTAGTGTTGTCGCCAAATTTCTACGCGATGGCGGTGTCACGACAGGAACAGGCTGACCGTGACCCCTTGACAGGGCGTAGACACGACACTCCCCCTTGAGAGCACCTCGGAGAGCACAGTCGTCTACTCGTCTTCCAGCCGGTGTTCTTCTAAGCCAGGTTGTATGCTATATGTTACAGCTGTCACAGATTATACCATGAATGGTATGGCTGTTACAAGGACGTGAGTATACAATACTTGAGCTCTGAGATGGCGAAATTAGGATAGTAGCCTCGCATTTTGCACTGAGATAAAGGAAATCCGGCAGCTCCTCTCATAGAATTATCAGTATTATACAGCATTCACAACAGCTGCAAAAGGCAGATAACGACTGATACTCTTCATTCCGTGATACCTACAAGACTTTCCTTCCACCAAAGTGTTGCAAACAATGGCAGAACTACAAATCCATTCACTTAGTACAGGTTATTAATTACAGAGTCTCTTACCCCTTTGCTGGTTGCCTGTACCCTTTTTGTCTGACACTCCGATACTACCTGAATTCCTTCCATGAGCACATGAATTATCTGTGAATATTATTGCATATTTGTGAGTTTAAGTTACCAACTTTTAGACATTAGTTGCGTTTTTGCAGATATCATGATACCACGGTCTAAAGTCGTTTTTGCAGTTATCGTGGTATCTGATGCCACGGTCAAAAGGAGTTTTTGCATTTATCGTGGTATCTGGCCAGTTATCGTGGTAGCTTGGCACTTAGTGATGTGACTGAAATCAGTTTTTCTTTTGGGATGACTTCGAAAAGCGCCATTTCGGCAATTGTCGTTTTTGCAGATCAACCGTATATCAGATACCACGGTAATTGCAAAAACGACTAATTGCAGATCCAGTTACCGTGGTAACAGATACCATGGTATCTGCAAAAATTGAACTATTAATTTGCGAATAATTTGAATGTCTCTTTCATTTTGTTCTTGCTCGAAGTATGTTGCTATGAGCGTGTTCCACCCTACTTACCGTAGTTACTACGCTAGTGATTTAGTTACTACGCTAGGCTGGAACGCTTTTTCATTTTTTCGGTCAAATATCAGGCCGATGGCTGATCGGACCAATCACGTTGCAGAGATGCATAGTTACTACTACTTTTCGTTAGGCTGGAACGGAAATAGTAACTAATAGTTACTATTGTTAGAGGGGTGGAACACGCTCTATATCAGACAGGAATGTCTGAGGCCTGAAACCTTGTATCGCCTTAACGAGGACCTACAGCAGAGGGAGGGTTTAAATGAGTAAAAAGCGGAAGATTAGATTATGAACCTCACAGAAATTTTAGAATAACTTGACAAGAGCATCGCGCAAAGGAAAGAAAAAATAAATAGCTTACCATCCTTAGGATGAAGAGGAGAAGATGCTGCAACACAGGGATAATTGCCGATTCGTCCAATGGAGTCTCGAGAAAGTCGCAAGGCTGGTTTCGCTAGCCTACCAGAACGCCCCAGTCTTAACCATAAAGCCGACCAGGTAACAAGAACCTACAATAAGTATAAGAGGATTTTCGTGAGACTGTATTGTCTTAGACCTTCTTAGGTGGTTCCTGAATCAATCCCAAGCGATCGACGGCGAATCGTGGAAATTGTTGGAAACCTATTCAGAGAATTCCATTTACAGCGAAAACACTCCTGAAGTCAACAGTTTTTGCTAAAAGCATTAGGCTAGTTGGTTAGACTTCAGCTGATTATTATGTTTTAGCGAAGTCGGTCCTATCCAGATTTCCTGCGTTTCTTAACTTTTATCGATTTTGTTTCGCCCGAAGTTTCAACTTTCCGCGAAGCTTTCCACTAGCCCTCTTACAACACTTTCCGGGAAAGATGATTTGGCTTCCCAGAGCTTCCCAGATCCTTACGCAAGGCTGGATAGGCAGCTTCCCGTAGCAATGCCGAAACAAACGTAAGTCATTATGGCAAGAAACGGTCCCTATGACTAGTGGACTGCCCGTCAATGTTTCTTACACCATGATGCTAACTTTGTCCCTTCATTAGCTTAGGGTCTGATGGTCAATAACACTTTGCATTATTTGTTGTTCCATTCGGATTTCTTCATCGAATTCCAACTGGAAAAAAACGAATACAGCGTATCGCTTGGATGGCGTTACGAGCACTGCGACGGTCTGAGAGAATCTTCAACTTTCCAGGCAGCGTAGTCAGACCACACCGCTTTCGCCGAAACCCACGTGAAGCTTAATGTACAGCCAGTAGTCGGCAATCTGTGCTGACCGGTGTATAGGTCATAGTTCATAAACCTATTACGCTTTAGGCTAAATTGGTTAGGGTTCAAGTTTCAATTTAATTTCTCGTTTTTTTTAACTATAATTTTTTTTCAGGATGGAACTGGGAACATTCGCCTGCTATATAAACTACGTCACATGCGACAAAATTGGCAGTCCTGTCCACGAGCCCCTTCACTACAGCCTATGTCACTTAGAGAAGATCATCGGAAGTCTTTCGGAGTTTGTTGACGAAGACTTTTTCAGTTGGGAAGTGATCTTAGTAGGATTTTCTAAGGGCTGCGTCGTATTGAACCAGATAGTACAGGAGTACCATACTTACAGAACTCTTGGAGCATTCCCAGGCGCCGAAAGGTAGGTCGGTGAGTGACAAGACACAGCTGGAATCTGATGTCCTGGTCTCTGTCACGATCGAACGCATCAGGTTTACCTGACAAAGTAAACATGTGAGAGACGTTCTCGATTGAATTATCCGAGTTTCACACAAGCAGAAAGACAACACTCTTATTAATAACACTTCTGAATCTCCGGTGATATATCACTCCTCAGATCTTTTTATATCCGCTCTAGGTTTCATCGATCCTGAGGGGCTCCCCGGGTTTGACCACCCACTCGTTTGAAAGTTGACAAGTGGCACGAGCTGTTTCTAATGTTAAGACATTTCTGCTTACAGGGTTACGAACATGATAAAGCGTATGGTATGGCTAGACGGCGGTCACTGTGGTGGTAAGGACACGTGGGTAGTAAATCGTGCAGCCCTGGAATCCCTTGCTAAATCAGGTAAGGTATGGCCCAGGGCATTGGTTAAAACGACCAGAGCGTGTTATTTCGCGTCTGAAGAACAAGAACAATGAGAAACTTACCGATGGCGAAGGCTTACGAATACCTGAGCAAAACTTTAGAAACGTCGACACGTCTGCCACATTTCATATCTTAATCCGGAGGATCGCCAAAATACTGTTTTCTCTTTCTAACGACTTTGGCAAGACTATTTTTTCGTTAGTTACCAGCTTGAAAAATCTATAAAACTGCTGCGAAAAGTTTTTTCGCCCTTTTCAGTTTTCAGACGGAAGACATCACCGCTAAATTCTGCTGCAGCTTCTCTCTTGCTCGAAGTGTGTTGCTGTAGACAGCAATGTTTGAGGCATGAAACCTTGTTTCGCCTTAACGATGGGCCCATTTAGCGGCAGAGCGCGAGTTCAAACGAACAAAAAACAGAAGATTAGATATGACGAATTTCGAAAAGCAGAAATTTCAGAACTATTTGACTTCAGAGCAAGGATAGGAAGAAGGAGAAAAGGAAGAAACTCCTCTCCTTAGGAGAAAGGAAAGGAAAACCATCACATTGTAGATGGCACACGAATGGAACTTTTTGAGCGGAATTTCGAGATTATTCGTCTAATCGTGGTTTAAGGTGTCGCAAAATCAGGCTAACTAATTTCACCTTTAATAATTAGTTGTTTTTTTCACAGGGATTGATCTCCATGTTTTTGTAACGCCTTATCAGATGCAGGATGACAGAAGACCATGGATACGAAAGGAAGAAAAAATATTTTCAGACACACTCAAACGCTTGGGAGCACCACTGAAGCGTAAAGTATTCTTTGAGGAAGAAGACCGATCCATAGAATTACATTTCAAATTACTATCAGCATTTGGCAGTGACGCTTAACATCAGTTCTCAATCGTTGCTAACTGAAAATCTGAAACCAGTATCCGATCTTTTGAAAGGACAGTTTACTCCAAAAAAGCTTAAACAACTTATGCTTAAGAGACTTTGTTGCGACACAGTTTTAGGTGTTTAAAATATCCTTGAATGTTTTCCTTTGTGCACGGTTTCGTAGCTAAACAAACAGGTATGTTTTCGGGTTGTTCAATCCAGAGCTTGTGTGCTACACCTGCTTCTTCCAGTGATTTCGACAGTTGCGTCAAGGATAATTCATCCTTAGCCTGGAATACAAGACCCAGCAGATTACACCTCAGCCGCATGGATACTTCATGGGACCAAATTTGCACAGGCTACCGGATCTAGCTTTTTCGTCACGCGGAGTGGCGTGACGAAGGACACGGGATGCATTCTTTCCTCGGCGAGAACAGCCAGCCTAATGGGCGAATACTAATCAGGCTGACACACCCCATGATACTATATAACCAGGCTTCGAAAGATTAGGCCAGATTAGGCCACCCTACAGCCCCCAAATAATTACAAAAACAACTCCTGACAACTACAGGTGTTGTCCAGCCTCCTAGCAACAGCTATTAAGCGCTAAAACCGTTGTTCCGACGTGTATTTCTTCATGCAGTTTGGAATGTCGATGACAGATTTTGATAACTAACAGCAAGGGGTTGTAATGCAGTCCGGGTGCACTTCACTAAAACTGGGTTTCAGATGGAAATATCCGCGAACATCGATTCTGTTTGTCATGACCAGTGACCTTTTTTGCAATCAGACGTCATGAAGAAAGTAGTAGTGGTCTCTCAGTGCTTACTTACACTTATGGCTGGAACTTTCAGAGTAAAACCTAACAGAGCTGAGCAATAGTAGGCCTGTGGGCTAAAAGGTAGTTGGAGATATGTGATATCCCTAATAAATTAAAGACAGCTTAAGCTAGTCTTCCGGTCAAATATCTCGTAATCCTACCTCTAAAACGACCTTATGCATGCTGTCCAGATTGTCCAGATACTTCTGTGTTTCCTGGTCCTCTTTGAAGAGGTGAATAGCTGCCACTGAAGCATGACAAGCCTGTGCAGCAATAGCTCCAAGCTGCCATTTCAGGTCAGTACGCAGAACAATATATTGGACAATACTTTCAGCCATCACTCAGACTGCCTCGATAATTTTCTGCTGTTGCTTACAAATCCATCAAAGAATTACTGGAATCCGATTTCCTACAACAGATGGTACAGTTCATTGGTAGGGTTGGAGTACAGACATATGCTGACATTTTTCTTTGTTACCTTTTTATTTACTTTTGACAATGAACAATAAAAACAAAACTTTAATCTCGCTGAATTAATAAAGATTGCCTAGTTACATCAGATAATGAAAACACAGTATGGTGCGAAAGTTTAATGTACACAGAATAAGACAGCAGGAACAGACTAAAAAAAAAAGTTTCTTGTGGCATCGAGGCAAAGATCAGGGCCCAAAGCTTAGACAGGTGATAGCCAACCTGAGCTCCCTTAATTTCCCCAGATTTATCTAGGTACTCCTCTTTTGCTCCTTTTAGGACTGGGTCGTCTGTGGCTATTAGTTACAGCCCACTCACACTTGGCTCATTTCCTGGCTTTTTGGGTTGCAAAAGTAGAAAAAAGAAAAGGGACAAGATACAACTAATTCTGAATGTTGTCGTTTTAAACTCAGGAGATCAACTACAGCAAAACAGCATGTATAATTATGTTACAGGAACCCTAATTGACCCCTAACTGCAGGGATATCCACTATTCAGCTACTGTAAAATTTAGTCGTTTATATATAAAAGAAATGTATGTAGCTGATCACATTATAGTACCAAAATTTTGTAGCCAATTGGTTGGCTACTCAGGGTGTGCCCTATACAAACACTCTCAGTAGCCAACTAGTTGGCTACACTTGTTCCCCGAGAAACACTCTCAGTAGCCAACTAGTTGGCTACACTTGTTCCCCGAGAAACACTCTCAGCAGCCAACTAGTTGGCTACACTTGTTCCCCGAGAAACACTCTCAGTAGCCAACTAGTTGGGTACACTTGTTCCCCCAGAAACATTCTCAGTAGCCAACTAGTTGGCTACACTTGTTCCCCAAGAAACACTCTCAGTAGCCAACTAGTTGGCTACACTCTTTCCCCCAGAAACGCTCTTAGTAGCCAACTAGTCGGCTACACTTGTTCCCCCAGAAACACTAATAGAAGCCAGTTAGGTGGCTGCAGTCATTCCTATACAAACCTTTTTGATTCCACTTAGTCGGCTACCAAGATGTTTCTGGGAAAGTTTTTCTTCTTCAGCACGCGTTCTTGTTGAACATAGCCTACGTTAGATGTCTCTGGAGTGCATTTAAGTATCTAGAAACCTCTTTGCATTCTAGATTTCTCTGTGCAAATTCTACATTTATTGTTGATTGTTGAATTATCTTGATTATTTATTTATATTTATCAGCTTTCGTGGTATCACCTCAACCTAACAACCTCAACGGAGAACGAGTTTGAAACTCGTTGAAAAACAAGACCAAAGGTTTTGACGGGATCCCAAACATTTAATATTTGATCCAGACAATTAAATTTTTAACGATTAAAATTTAGAAACAGATCAAGGCTTATTGATGTGGTTGAAACCACCTTCGAAACTTATAAAAATAATCCTGTTTTATTGATTTTAACTTGTTATCTGTATCTTTTTAGTAGAGTTTGGTATTAGGACCGATCTGCATGAAAGACCCCCTCCGAATTTAATTCCTGGATACAGACCTGGCCTATAGTCTGTGTCACAAGAGGACCCTTGCGTAAAATCAAATTGACTTACCCCTCGACTTATTTTTTGTTACTAGCTTGTCAAACATATTTTTTACTCCCAGGGGCTACACACTCCCCGGCACCTGCTGTACACCATTTCCCGGCACCAGCCGAAAAAGGTGGTGCTGGCACTGGTACCGACAATAATTAGGCGAATCATCTATCGCTTCTAAAAATACTTATTTTGATGTTTTAACACGTGATAACTATTGCCGGCTTATATCAGCCAGTGCCGGCACCGACCGGGCGTCGCTGCACCGGGCACTTGCTTAAATCGAGAGTGGACAACCCCTCGTTATACTCTTAATACACTTGATGACTATCTCTCCTTGCCGATACAAAATCTCCGGCCTCTCCGAAGAAAGGCAGAAGTGGTATCACAGCTGCTCCCAAAGATCGCCATGATTGGTTGAGGCAGGATGTGAGTTGTTGAGTTTGAGTCGTCACGGAGACGTTTACTCCTTCTTCCTGAGGATCACTGGCGTGTTTTGGACTTAGTCATATAAAGTATTCGGAATCCCTTTCTTTGCCACTAAATATAAATGACGGGGTACAGATTCCATCTACGAACTTGACCTGTCCCTTGACTCAAAGGATCCTCGCACCAACATTTCTCCTTAATTGACTTTGAAAACAACTTTCAACTTCAACCAAATTTCAAGTTTCGGCTGTATCATTCGTCCGGCAACGAAACTCTTTTCATTACCCCTTCGTTACCCCTTAAAGTTTAACCGAAAAGGACTGGGATAGGACAATCTAGTTACCCATCACTTATTCACTTAAATTGGCTCGAAGACCCGCTGAAAATGCGTTACTTGGTTGTTCCGCTATTCAGGAATAATTGATTTTCAAATAGTGGAATTTCCGTGTGATTTGTGGTACCTCTAATTTGTTGTATGCCTTACAAGAAAGATTTATGACTTTTTTTTTGTTCAGGCACTAAGCAGTCTTCACCAGTATTGCCACTGCCCACTGAAAAGCCTTATTTGTGTTTAGATAAAAACTTCCCGCGTCATAGTAGAATTTTCGCTGTGGGGACAGCCGCAGATATTCTGAACGCCATAACTAGAGCAGATAGTGGAAAACAAAAAAATCCCTTTGCAAAATCCAAATAATTCAGTGTATTCAACTAAATGACACACAAATAAGTTGGCTTTTAAGTTAAACTTTAAACGACTATCTCAATAGCTTCTTGCGCGAACCGTACAAAGAGCCACTATGTCACGACGCAGAGTTCTCACTTCCGGGGATAGACGGGTCACGTGTTTTTAAAGAAACTGGTCGACCTTACAGTTGTCGGATACATTCTGCCTTTTTTACAAACTAAATGACGGTTGAGACTTCTGAGAACTAAACTGATCGAATAAACTTTTCGTTTATCTTTAGTATGTTTGAAGCTGCTATTATGTCAATGGGCTCTAAAAGTTCAAGCCAAATTCCTTGATTCCGGGCGATCTACTAGAAAGCAATTTTCAGATTCAGTATGTCTCCCTACCACTGAATCGAACCTCTAATCAACGTCAGATTCAACTTCTACTTTTTATAATTTTCCGGTTTTGCCGGATTCGGGGTGAACTATTTGTCCGAAGAGAAAATAAATTTCATAATCGGATTCAGCATGTCTCCTTACCTCTATCTCATCAACCGACTATCTCATTAGCTTTTAAACATATTTTGTGTCGTCCCTTAATTTGAAACCCCTCCCCCTCCCTTAAATGTAGGGCTGAGCTCATCTATGAACTTGACCTTTCTCTTGATTCAAACGATCCTCCAACCAAGTTTCATCAAAATATCTCATGCCCTTCGAGAGTTAACGTGCTTACAGACGGACGGACAGACAGACAACTTTGCGATGTCATAGGTATCCTTCCACTTACGTTTTGGGATCCCTAAACGGGCTTATATGCAGAAAGGAGAACGGCATAAGGAAAATGGAGTTTTACAAAAAAAACGGGGCTTCAGTGTTAACATCAGTTCGCGCTGATTTACAAACTTGATCTAGTATAGGATAAACGAGTCTCACTGATGAAAACAGAGTATTCAGGTTCAAAATCTTGCTTATTTTTTTTTTTTATCAAATAAAAACTGAAATAAAAACAATGCAATTCTTTGCTCTTGTGACCAGAACGTAATAACTAAATATGCTAATATAATCAACGCACTCTTCCAAGGTCCTTCTTTTATGTTGTCTTTTTAGGCCTAGTATCTATGTCGGCAGATAATGGAAAGAAAAAATACATATCATTGACTTTTCTGCTGCTCATCAACGTTACCTGGCGGACATTTTTTTAAAACAACTCCGGAGAATCTAACCATCGCCTATGTTCAACAAGAACGCGTGCTGAAGAAGAAGAATTTTCCCAGAAACATCTTGGTAGCCGACTAAGTGGAATCAAAAAGGTTTGTATAGGAATGACTGCAGCCACCTAACTGGCTTCTATTAGTGTTTCTGGGGGAACAGGTGTAGCCGACTAGTTGGCTACTGAGAGTGTTTCTGGGGGAAAGAGTGTAGCCAACTAGTTGGCTACTGAGAGTGTTTCTGGGGGAACAAGTGTAGCCAACTAGTTGGCTACTGAGAATGTTTCTGGGGGAACAAGTGTAGCCAACTAGTTGGCAACTGAAAGTGTTTCTGGGGGAACAAGTGTAGCCGACTAGTTGGCTCCTGAGAATGTTTCTGGGGGAACAAGTGTAGCCAACTAGTTGGCTACTGAGAGTGTTTCTGGGGGAACAAGTGTAGCCAACTAGTTGGCTACTGAGAGTGTTTCTGGGGGAACAAGTGTAGCCAACTAGTTGGCTACTGAAAGTGTTTCTGGGGGAACAAGTGTAGCCAACTAGTTGGCTACTGAGAGTGTTTGTACAGGGCACACCCTGAGTAGCCAACTAATTGGCTACAAACTTTTGGTAGTATAATGTGATCAGCTACATACATTTCATTTATATATAAACTGATCAAACTTAAAATAGCTGAATGGTGGTGTCCCTAACTGCAGTGAACGAGTTTTTGGTTCTCGCAACTAATGGCTATTCCATTTTGTTTGCAAGTGCTAACACTTCAGTCTAGTACACTAGCCCCTTTTCAGGCACGGTGCTCAAACGTCTAGCACCATGCCTGGGTGCTAGACGTTCAAGCACTGTACCTTGGATTTCATGTATGGTGCATGGATTTCAGTATAGGCTACAGTGCATACATGAAAAACACAGTTTCTGTCATCACAACTGAGCACCAGCTCGGACAGGGCTGTAATTGCTACCATGAACTAGAGAAATCAAAGACAGTCCTTTATATATTTTTCACAACAAAAACAAAAGGGCTCGGCTGATGACAGATGTGTCAGATGTGAAAAACCTCATTTTCTTTTCTACATAGTCAAGGGTTTTGCATGCAAAGTGTCCTGTGCCTCAGCTTTTTCTACCTAGCAGCCAACCAGAATATTGGCTCTTGGGGCACTCTACATGGAAAATAGATAGGGTGTTGTTAGGTTTTTCCTCTCCATCATCAGTCGAGCCCTTTTGTTTTTGTTGTGAAAAATATATAAAGGATTGCCTTTGATTTCTCTAATTCATGGTAGTAATTTCAGCCCTATCCGAGCTGGTGCTTAGCTGTGATGACAGAAATTGTGTTTTTCATGTATGCACTGTATACTGAAATCCATGCACCATACATGAAATCCAAGGTACAGTGCTTGAACGTCTAGCACCCAGGCACAGTGTTGCCAGATCGGTAGGAGAGGATTATGCTTCCTTGAGCCCAAAATTATGCTTTTTTGGACAGATTTATGCTACGCTTCTATATTTTCCCAGGTTTCACGAAAAAGTTGATCAGTTAAGACAAGTCGAATTCTGTCTTATCTTAATAAAGGTTCTGAATAGAATATAATCTGATAATAATAGCCTAATAATTTATTTTTAACCCGCTAAGGGACCAAAAGCGGGGTATAAACAAAGGAGGCGAAGAAAAAGGTAAAATAGCATAGAAAATAAGTAAAAAGGCTTTTTTTATGTCCAGGGGAAGGATCTTGGTTCACAATTTGGTTCACGTTTTTCGTCTTTTTTCGCAAGTCGTCTTTCTTCTCGAAGCGGTTGACGGCATTTGAAAAACATAGTGTCTTACATCATCATCTTACACCAGTGATAGATTTTGGTAGATTAGAAAACAATATCTGATCAGCATAAGCTTTTCAAAAAATCTTTAGGAATTTCGGCGATAGTTTGGTGTCTAGCTGGTGTCACCTGGTGTGTAGTAGCTATCAACCAGTTCTTGAACAATGAACCATTGCCTATGGTTGAAAGGGCTAGGCCTAATTGCACAGCAAAATTCTCTCACCGTTCACCACCAACAACAACAACATGAAACCCCTCTAAATCTCAAAATTTCATCAAACAATCATCTTCACCAATCCAATCCAACCAATCACCACATGTCTTTAAATTCAAATATCTTGCGTGCGCTTTTCTTTGCCATAGACCATAGACCACAGGATCAGAACAAAAAAATACCAGATGGTTCGTAGTCTGTCGCTGTGCCGAAAATTTTACTTTAGTTTGGTCGAAAAATTCGATAAACCATCTTTGGTGTTCGTTTTATTGATGTGACGTTATGAGTTGTTCTACATCGTCTTAGATTATGCTACAATTATGCTATCTTAAGGAGGATTATGCTTGGATGCTTTTGGTTCCTAATTATGCTACGTTCCGCATAATTATGCTACATCTGGCAACACTGCCCAGGCATGGTACTAGACGTTTGACCACCGTGCCTGAAAAGGGGCTAGTGTACTAGACTGTAACACTTAGCCGTGAGAGATGAAAGAAAACGTCTGATTTGAATTGTTCGATCAATGACAATGAGCGTGTTCCACCCCTCTACCAATAGTAACTATTAGTTACTATTTCCGTTCCAGCCTCACGAAAAGTTACTACGCTGACCGTTCCAACCTTCTCAAAATAGTAACTAATAGTAACTATTTGCTTACCACGCTTGGGAGTGTAGTTAGCGTAGTAACTACGCATCTCTGTAACGTGATTGGTCGGATCACCCAGCGGCCTGATATTGACCGAAAAAATTCAAAGAGCGTTCCAGCCTAGCGTAGTAACCACGGCGACTGGCGTAGTAACTACGGTAAGTAGGGTGGAACACGCTCAATGTGTCCGAATTCCGATGTGTTCGAATTTCAATGTTTTACCTTATTATTATCATGGCCAGAACTTAAGCAGACAGATCTTGCCCTTGCTTTGGACAAGCATAGTGGTCTAAACAGAAAAAATATCCTGTACACTTATGTTAAACTGACATATCTTACTTAACTTACTAACAACAGTAACACTAAGCTTGTGAAGCACACATTGCACTATTTAAGAATACCGCCATGACCGACTGACAACGCTGTTCTTGCCTAACGCTGAAAAAGCTGCTAAGTACCCAGTACCCTACAACGCTGCTTCTGCCCACTGTCAAAATTCAAAAGCTGTGGACTGTGGTTTTTGGAATTGGAATTGCAGATTTCCTGAAACTCAACAGTAGCCCAGTACTATACTAGCCTAGTCTACACCCTGGAAGTGAGTACCGTATTTTGCATTCAGATTCATAAATAATATGCCATATTATTAGTTACAGGAGGGGTACCCTAGTAGTGTAGCCACAAAAACTGCTACCAGCAGTAGCGCGAACTTGCCGATTTTTCTTAATGAAAAATGAATTGCTGGGATTTTGTCATATTTTTTTTTCAATTTTCTTCAGTCTAAAATAGCTGCTAAAAATATTTCAAATAGACCATTGACATTGTATTCAGGCCTGAATAATTGATCTAATAAGGCCTGCAGAAGGCCTGCAGTCCTGCAGAAATATGTTCTAGCTAACTCATATTATCATTAATATAATTGCATGTAAATTCAGGTATAAAAAAAGTACCTGAACTTCTCTAGTAGAATTTGTTGATACCAAGGACCTGCCAAGGACTGAATATCCATAAGTTTACACCAGTAAATAGCATTTTTTTTCGACCTTGAGCATCATATTCCCAGTTTCTCTTATGATCCATGTGCGGCCGCTCCCTATGAAAAAAACTAACACCCAGTTTCAGTAAAAATTACAAGACAAAATGGCCACCGCCATTGCAGTAGCTACCCTAACCCTAGCTAGTTGTGTCTGTTTCTTCTTTCAGTTTCAGAGTTCTGTGTATTCACACCTAGTGGTCTGAAATGTATATTATATCAGTACGGTATATATATATTTTTGTCAATAGGTAATGCACACATTGAGTTTTTCCAGGTTTTGTTTTTTTTACTGATAGATAATTTGTTGTAACAGGCAGATGACTCTTTCCATTTTCTTTACGCCCCTGCTAGATCATCCAAACCAGCAAATAGAAGAAAGAGAAGTTTTAATATTATTTTAAACAATATTAGCCTATCTAAACACTATTTTTCAGTTCTATTTTGTGATAGAAAGATTGCCGAAACAGTCAGCTGTTCACTCACTGATACAAAGTTTGTTATTTTCCTTTCCATTTGACTGTGTTATAAGCAAGAAACGAAGCCTAGATATAGCAAAATTCAGAGAGATGTTCATTACTGTAGGCCACTCTATTTTAGATACAAAAACTTATAATTTTGAAAAGTTGTCTCCAGTTTTCTCCACTCTCTGAGAACTACTGTTTTTTTCAATTGACATTATGTCTCTGGCTTTGGTCATTTGTCTGTGGCCATTTTGTACAGAAGTTTGAATTGAAACCTTGAACCCCCTCCCTCGAACCACCCCTGGCTAAATCGTCCTACTATTTTTTAGCCAGATTAAAAAAACAATTATTGTATGATGTGTTACTCTGGCTGTTATTTTATTTTGGGCTTGAATTCTCATCAGTGTTTTGGCTAGGTTAATTGGTAATCAGTTTCCCATTCTGAAATTCTGATTGAGGATGATTGAACCATAGATAACACACAAAACATAACACTTAAAAGGGTTATAACATAAATATTCTCTGAATCTGTCACAGCATTTAACACAAGGTTGTGCATCCTTGTGTTAAATCTTATTTGTATATTCAAATAATGCATAAAACGGATACGTCAACTATGATGCTTTGGCAGCTCAAGGAATATTTTGTTCTTATTTGACAATGCAAAAGGGATATGCCAGCTACATTTTATTAGAGCTATATTCCGGCCCTTCTTGGCTAGGGTCCTCTTCAGGCTCAGGCTGGAAAATGAACTTGAAAAAAAAATGAACCCCAAAAAATGAACCTTGGAAAATGAACTTATATTGTCAGATATCAGCCACCCCCCAGAGTAGCCCATGAAAAAGCGCTATAAACCCGAGTATGCATAGGATAACATTTTTTATAAACTACAAAGCCAACTGATAAAGGGAAAAACTCCTAGACTCTCAGAACAAAACATATTTTACCCCAGTCTTCTGAATAAATTATTTACTCTTCGTCCATATGGTGTTGATCACTCCAGGCGTTTTTCCATGCTCCCACAAGCAGTTTGTGGGTCGATTGTGACTCAAAAAGAGTGTTTCCGAATTCCGCGGTGTGCCGCCCCCATTTCCGCGACCAACAAGATTAGAGAGTTTTCGGAAACTTGCGTGAGACCTAAATACCGTACGCTAAAGTTGTAGCTCACGCTAAAGTGATGATGCTGATGACAAATAAGGTGAAAATTTAGCGTTCGATAAAGTGGACTCTGAGCGAAAAACGCTATCTTTAGCGTCACATACTTGGACTGTTAAATGTGAAATTTGAAAAGAGCCACACTGTAGAGTGTTTTTTTTTTACTAGTTCGGAAAGAATAAAGTAAGTAAAGTGTACACACTGTACAAGGGTGTTTCTTTTCCATGTAATTGGCTGCTAATTAGAGTTACAGATGTACCGTTCCGAAAACTGAAGTTTCCGATTAGTACCACCAGATGTCAGCTGAGGTGCTAACGTGAGCAACAAGCCTATTTCCGAAAACTCTCTATTTGTGCGGCTTACTTTGTGGCTCTAATTCGACAAACAACTGCCGAGGTGTGGCTCGATTCTGGCGGGAAATTCAAATTTAGCAGCAAAATAATGTCAAAACAGTAAAATTAATTAAAATTGACATATAAAACTAAGGATCCTTTTTGCACAGAATGGTAAGACGAAAGCCTGAAGTTCTATTTATTAGATTTTATCTGAATTTCATCATCCAAATCATCAAGCCATTGGGAGCGACGACGGCGTCGTTCCCTTTCGGCCTCTCTTCTTGGCTCGGTGGCCTGCGTCGTCTGCACTTTCTTTCATCGTTGGGCGTATCTCTGCCTGGGTCAAACGGGAACTAGCTGACTTCCCTCTCCTGTAGGATCTTGATCATCTGGTGGAAGAGTTCTTTCTCCTCCGACTTCCGAAGTGGTGCTAGGTTGATAGCGCTTAAAGACGGTTGTATCTTTAGTTTCCGGCACGAGGCCCTCATTCTGGCTGTTTGGTTGTCTCCTTTGCAGTCGAATAGCACATGTTGCACGTCTTCTTCCGCCTGATCAAATTTAGTTTTTATTTTCAGACATTTGAAATTACCGCCCAAAAATAGACAAAACGGCGTTTCCGCGAGTTTCAACTTGTTTCTCAGCTGTGTGGCACACAACCGCGGTTCAAACAGTGTGTGGCCCAGTTGAATCGCGGAAAAAAACCTTTAAGTAATTTCGGTCTCACCTATGTGAGATTTACTTTAAAGAATGCAAAGGGGCCCAGAAACGATGCCCTTGCCGTTTTCTTATGTTTAATAAATTGGTAAGTTCCAAATCTTGCTTTCCTGGGAACCAATCCGTAAGCCTCCTCGTAGATGCCAACATTGAATCTACAGGATGTTCACCCAACCTTATTCGCCAGTGCGATTTAAGGTAATTTAAGGTAATTGCCTGGGACCCAGACCAAATAGGTTTAAAACGAAAGTACCAATGCCCGACTGTGAAATTAGCGAACTTCTTGTTGGCGCTTCTCGGAGCGTCCAGACTTCCGCTTTCAGGAGCGAAGGTTTACGCAAATATTTGAGATTGAAAACTCTTCCCACCATGGTGAGAAAGCGAGAAAACCAAGTAAAAGAAAAAAGTCCAAAACACAAGATAGACCTGGCTCAGCCAGGTCTATCTGGCTGTATACCTACCAAGTCTTCTGAAATAAAAAAAAAACAAATTGTCGGCAGACAGTGACGCTTGCGCTGTCTGACTGGCAAACCCGGCTCGGCCGAAATAGCGCTTAAGCCTTCGTAGGTGCAAAACGAAACAGTGGTGAAGGGTGGGATTTTGGAAGCTTATAATTCCACAATGGAGCTAGGGATAATATAAAAATAGAATAGGCAAAGTAAGAGGGGTAAGAGGAGACCTAGGATATATGCGTCGTCCTTCCGTGGCCGAATGGTTAGCACGCCGAACTCCCAAGTGAAGGGTCACTTGTTCGAGTCTCGGTTATGCCTACAGTTTGGTTTTGGACGGGAGTTTGTGGCGTAACCCTGTAAGACAAGCCAAAGTCCAACCAGCTTCAAATGGGTACCTGGAGAAATCTCGGGAAGGTGACAGGAGGGTGTGCGAAAACACCAGGATGGCTGGCCCCCAACCGCCCATTGCACTTCCTGGCTGAGGGCCCAGAATCGGAGATCAGCACCGCCAGTTTGGCCCGTCAAGGCTAGTGCTGATACCTTCACCTTCACCTATGCGTCTTCACGCAGTTGACAGTCGGCCGTGGAAACTGACTAACCGTGTTTTCTTATACAATAACGCCACATTCGCAACTTTCGAAAAAATCGGCAGCACCGAAGTTCACTGTTGATATCAGAGGCGCTCCTGGGGGTGGGGTTGGGCTATGAGATGGCCCCCCTCTACATTGATCTAGGGCGCGAGATCTTCCATTTTGGTAGGAGACTATTTTTTTTGCCCAAAAAGAGGTTTCAAAAGGCAAAATGTGAAACAATGACGATACTTTAAAGTATATTCAAACACTACTTCAGTTTTACCACAAAGAGTAACTAGATTTTGAGTGTGAGTAATAAACCTGGGATGGGGACCCAAATTAAAATCCCCCCCCCCCAAGGTTTTCTGGAATAGCACCTCTGGATTCGCGTTTGTGTGCTGTTGTGAGTCTTCCTTCGGGAACCAAGTGCCTCACAGGATTTATCCGACCAAGGTTTTCATAGAGACCATGCAAATCGAACGTATACGTGTTCAGAAGGCTTAAAAGTTGGTAGATTCAAATAATTGGTTCTCTCGGCTTGAAGGCGTTTGTGCCTTGGGCGAAGGAGTTGCACATTTTCGGCGAACCTGTGCATTGTCGGAAGTCAAGTCTAGTTTGTTGAGGTATCACACAAGGGCCAAGGAAGTTTGGGGAGAGAAATGTAATTTAAAGTAGGATTGTCTGGGGAGGAGTTACAATGGTTAATTAGTTTGAGGGGAGGGAGGTTTAGCAGTAGGGGAGAAAAGAAAATATATCGGTAAAAATCGGGTAAACAATGGTCCTTACCTCTGCCCAGTGTGTGGTACGATGAATGAGGATGTGTTCCGTTTTTTGGTATCCCAAAACGTAAGTGGAGGGATACCTATGACATCGCAAAAGTTGTCAGTCTGTCGTTCCGTCTTTCATTTAAGGGGCAAAAATTTTTTTTTTTTAAAGCTATTGAGATAGTTGATTTAGGGGTAAGGAGACATGCTGAATCCGAATATGAAAGTTATTTTCTCACCGGACAAGTAGTTCACCCGGAATCTGGCAAAAACCGGACACAAAATTTGTCGACCAATTTTCGGCCCTACCCTATTCTTCACACTAGTATAGCTCTGCGCGTCATCCACGCGCTAATCTATGAACGTCGGACAGAGCTAGTGTAATCGAAGGTCGAAGGGGTTGGTATATGTTGTTCAAGCTTAGTAGGGGTTGATATATTTTGTTCAAGCTTAGTATGAGGATTCATTTGCAAAGTACAGGCCAGATTCGTAGATGGGTCCTTTAGTCCTATATTTAGAGGCAGAGGAGGGTTTCGAATTTACGGTAAAAACATTTATGTTTTATGAGCTAATAAGATATTCATTGAAGAGGTAAGAAGGTCCGCTGAATCCATATCTGAACTTAGTTTTCTTGCTGGACAAATGATTCATCACTAATTCTGCCAAAACTGGAAAGTTGATTGAAGCTCAAGGTTGTTTCTGAAGTCGATTAGAGATTCGGTATCGGGGCAAGGAGACATGCTGATTACATTTTTGAACTTTATTTAACAGTAAAAATCTTAAACGAATCTGACGAATGGCGAAGACAAGACCCAATTGTTCAGTGAATGTCATTAGTTGAAAGATTTAAGGGCAGAAATTTTGGGCTGGGAATGTTGAGGGAGGAATGATTAGTGGACAAGATGTGAAGTACAAATATGATCGCTAGCACAGTACAGTATTATTCCAACATGTGCTATACAGCTCTTTCAGTGCCATCTATCGTTCCTTTTTTGCGTATCTCAATCTTTGACACGATCCAGGTATTTTGTGTCCCAACCCCTTTGGAGCTTGTTCGTCATCTAAATTCGAAGCGTTGCTCAGAAGGTCCATGATTTGCTAACTACTGGAGACAACAGCTCGCTAGACTGCTAGGGATTATTCCAGTTTCGTTCCGGAATTGCGCTGGAAACAAGTTGATTTCTTTGATCTGACATTCGTAGTTTGGAGACTAGCGCGATTTCGACGATCTGAATTCCGAATTGTAAGTAGAAGCATAAAGGAGCTAGGATGGTGCAAGTAAAGAGGATTAAGAAAGTTGAACAAAATCTATCACTTCTTGGTTTGAAGGTATCGTCGAACGAAGTGACCGTGATAAAAATTAGTGTTTTTATAAATATTGTCATACTTCCAGTAGGTAGTGGGGTAGCTAGCGAAATAACGGGAGGCGTACAGGCCTTCATAGGTTTGCAAGTTTAATCGTTTTTAGCTGCGTTATTAGCTGTTACGAACTTGCGACCACAGCTTGTTGGCTCTCGTGGCGCACTGCTGAGACAAGTTTGCTCTGTTTCTTGAATTTAACTAGTAATCTGTTAAAAATGTTACCGGTCTTACAGAAAACCATATAGGAAAAAAAAAATATATGCCGCTCGGGGTCCTTTTAAGAAGCTTTCCCCCTTGTAGATAGCGATGGGATAAACAGACCTACTCGCCTCCTTGAGTGGGCTCTTATGTTAATTTTGTTTAGCTGCCGCCCAGTGCAAGGATGTGCTGATCATCCGCTAAAGCGCGCCGGCTGTAATTACCTCAAGCAATCCTTGAGGCTTGAACTCTCAATGGTGGTGAGACGCCCAGCCGAAGTTTATTTGCGGTGGAGATTTCTAAGTGCCTTGTGAGCACGTTTAGTAGAACTGAACTAATACTTAGTTAGAGCGCCATGACAGCGAATGTTCCCGATCCCAAGAGAAGAAGTTGCGGCTCTAGACAACAGGACTGTGGCAATGGAGGTCGGAAACTTCGTTCTAAAAATAAACTGAGCCAAAAGAAATATATACTCGGTTCGTGTTTTTTTTATCTATAAAAGACACTTTTCCCGTCTCTCCTTTTCCCTGGATATTCAATGATAACTTTACTAGTACGATAGGCACTGTTGTAAAGAAAGTTCGAGGAGAGGCTGAAGCCAGGCTAGACGCCTTTTTTTTTTTTACAGGCACGGCTTTTGAAGAGTCACTTTTCTTTCAGGTGACCGTGTTCATCAACCTCTCTTCCATTTCGCAGGAATTCAAGACACGCCGATTACTTTACCTGTGAAAATTATGAAGACAGTCTAACCTAGTAAGTACTTACAGAGGCATAGAAGCCTCTTTGTACCTTCGCAAGGTTCATAAGCCGTTTTAATGGTCACTGCACTTTAGCGTTTTCTTTCACTTTATTAATATTTAGTTAGCCTACATTTAAAAATAATCGTTCTCGAATCGAAACTTTATAGCTAACAGGTAGGCTATATGTCATTTTTTTGTGGCGGGGTCCATCGTTGGAAAAAAGCTGTAGCAACAAATCTGAAATGGTCGTGTCTTAACAGCAGTACTGGCCATACGAGGCAGGTACTGGTCATCCGAAACTTACGAGTTAGGATGTTAGCTAGCACATTGAATGTTTCACATGTTAATCATACCGAAGGCTAGTCTGAAAAAGTAAATCATAGATTACGAAAATCACGAATCCAGTCACGAAAAGTCCAATCACGAATTCCGATTTCAGACTCAAATTCAGTTTATTTAGCCTACCTTACATCTTTTATAACATATGCAAAATAGCAATGGTCTAATCACTAATTAGCCAGTCATTAAAACAAGTCAGAGATTTTCAAAAATCGCAGGTTTAACAACGTTGCAATTGAAGTTCTTAGTAAAATAATGCACAAATGACTGTAAATAGCTTTTAACCTGTAAGTATGGAGAAGGGTATCTAGACCAACTTGGAACACACTCAACCAAGTCATCAGCAAAGAGGGGGCATTGGGGTCTAGATGTGCCTTTTAGGGGGCTGCCACCCACACTCACCTGGCTCAGGTGCCACTTGGCACCTCCCCCACCGTCCCCGTTCATTGGCAATTGGGCTCAAATTGCCCATTAATTTAAGTTCCTAATTTAATAACGATTAGAGGAAGGACGATTATACTTTGTGTAGGCTACCCACAGATCACACGATCTAGAAGCACATTTTGAAGTTTTGTCCTCCCCCTCTACTGTTCAGAAATTACTTGCTTGAAAACGACCCAGACAGATTGACAAAATCTGTCACTTTGTCTGGGTCGATTTCAGGGGGGAAATTTCCTTACGGGCTCGGTTTGTGGCAATGGGGCCCGCATTTGCCGTAAACTTGAATTTCGGAACTTGACAAAAATTTGTGCTAGGACGGCAATATTCATATTCTGAGTTAATTGATACTGATTACGAATCAACTGGGTCCCACCACCTCCCCTCCACTGGGTTGATGGGAAACTGGGCCCAAGTTGCCCTTTCACTGAATGTAGCAGCACTATTGTTTTGGCAACATTAAGATAAGCCTTTATACAAATATACTTGCTCCCGTCGCATTTAGACAAGTAGAGTACAGCTTTTGTTGAAGCCAAAGAGACAGCGAACTCTTGCCAGTTGGGCTAAAAGTTATTGGTGGAATCATTCGTGTCTGAAGTTACCGGTTGATCTTCTTAATTAGCCCGACATGTTATCTCGTGTAAGGTGTCCAAAGGAGGGTTTGAAATTTTATGGCTTTTTCGTTAATGTAGTCTATTTGAGCAAGTGCTAGTCATGCCATTCATGATTGATTATTAGTAATATGAATACTAATAATAACGTTCATAAATCACAGAACAAAATTGAACCGTTCCACCTTACCCAAACTTGACTAAAATTTCTGTACGAAGGACTGCTTTGCTCACATATTTACACACTTCCATGGTGAGTTTGGAGTTCGTAGATTTGAGGACAAGTAGGAAGTAACACTAAACAACCCCAAATGGAACAAAACTACATTACGTATGCAGAACACAACTGAAACTACAAAGCTGGGAAAAGTTGTGTTTGGTGACTTGCTCCTGTTTATGCAGGACACTATGTGTCCACCCACGTTCCGAAATCTGGAAATCCTTATTTGCGCTTGGACGGAAAGAAAATTCTGTAACTTCATAGTTGATTTTTTGAACACTTGTAACCGCTGAAGTTGCTTCACAGAGTGTTAGCTATTTTATATTATAAGACAATACTTATATAATTATTATTGTTTAAGATTTGTAAATGTTGCATCCAGAGTGAGCGATACCACCGTTCGTGGCGGGAAAATAGACAACTTGATCAAGTTTTTGGTATTTGCACTTAAAATGAAGCCAGAGTTCATTATCATCGCCAGCCATAATGACGCCTACACGTTCTGGTGCTTTATAGTAACGAAGTCGAGACTCGCCTGTAGTTTCATCCTGGAACTCACGGCGAGAATAGGCGTTCTGTCTAGGAGAGTAATAGAAGGAAACAAATTATTATGTTAGAATAGGGACGAGGGAGGCGTCTCGCTTTTTTGGAGCTTCGGGGACAAAAAATTGCTTTGCAGAAATCAAAGGTCTACTCCTGTTTCCCCAGAGGATTATGAACAGATAGTTTTGTGAACTCTAGAAAAATATCCATTTTTAGAAATTTTTGGTTTCTTTACAATGTTGCGTTTTTGCAGATACCATGGTATTTGATACCACGGTCTAAAGTCGGTTTTGCAGTTACTAAGTATCTGGCCTGTTACCGTGGTATCTGAATATATTCAAATACCACGTTTTACATTCACGATATTCAGATATAATTAGTCGTCTGTTATAGTTGAAAGAATCCAACTCGAAAGAATTGTTATTGAAATGAACATGTTTCCTACGTTCTTTTTTGCCAACCTCTCCGTCTCTAACTCCCTGAAGTGGGAATTCTCGCTAAACTTAAATGTTGACTTTGCCTACTCTCAGTGATTCTCGTGTCAAGAGCATTGATAGCATTTTACTGTCAGCGTCGATGATTCACTTTCTACACCTTCTGTGTTCTGTAGCTGATTTACGGTTTAGCACTTTAAAGCTCCCCGGAGCTTTGTTGCCTTACCCTAAACCAAGTTAGCGATTCGGCCAACCAGTTTCTGTTTGACCTCGACCTTCCTGTCCTAGTCCTGGATGCCAGCTGTGCCCCAAAGTTTTGTCTGGCAGTAAAGTGGAAGTATTTCCGTTCGCTAGAAAGGGCCTAAATTCAATTACAGAGGTCTTGTTATTGAACCCACAGACAAATCGGTGTGTAGTCCAACATAACGATTTAAGTCATTGTCAAGTGAGCATTTGCATTTAAAGGTTATTTTCAAAAGTATTCAGCCTACTGTGGTTACTATTATGTAATTATGACTTTGTTGCCGATTTCTTTTTTGGTCATTTTCCATTTTCTATTGAACATCACCGCGTCCCTTTTTTGGAAAATGTATACTCAGTTCAGAATTATACAAATTCGTTCTCCTAAAAATTCTTTCGGAAATTGTCACTTCTGGTACCTATTTAATGAACAAACCGAACAGCAAAATTCATATTTAATTGGTGCCGGGGTGCCCGGTGCCGGCATCGGCTGACAGCAGCTGGTACCGGTCGCCTAATTTATGGCTGGCACTGGTGCCGTACCGCTGGTTTCGGCCGGTGCTGGGAAAGGGTGTACAACAGGGGCTGGATAATTGGTAACCCCTCGCTTCTCTTGTAGTTCTATCTGGATCACCGACCTGTGCGGGAGAGATGACTGCAAAAATAATAGCCTACGATTAATGTATTATTGAGCGTTAGTTATTGTTTGGATTTTAGTTGTGTTTCATTTTTTTTCCTAATCCTAAAGTAGTTCGGTGGGTATCAGCGCAAGTCAGAGAATTTCTGTACATATTATACAGAATCTTTAGTCTATTTGTTTAATTCCTTTTCCTATGGTTAGTGGTCTAGATGGAATTCATTCATTTTATCCGGTCCGGACTTGAAATGGGACATTTGAGACACGAGGGTCTTTCCAAATATAGAGTTTCACTATCATCCGATCACCCTTTCGAAAGTTATTTTTGCCTCAAGATTCCGGATTCCCCATCCGTTCACTCCTCCAACGGTGTCAGATCGGGAAATGACTAGCCTATTTCTAAGTCAGTTTGGTCGGATCCCTGGCTGGATTAAAATTATTGTATTGTATTGTATTGTATATGCCTGCCAAGTTTCATCGTCATTTTGAATTTAGAATATAGAATATCGATTATTGGACAAGCCAGTCGGCGATTGTCGCCACACATCTTTGACCCGTGATTACGTATCTCAGAAGGGGTTACCCACTCCCCGGTACCTGCTGTACACCCTTTCCTGGCACCGACCGAAACCAGTGGTTTGGTTCCGGCACCGGTGACAGCCATAAGTTAAGCCGTTCCCGCTTGAAAATGCTGAGTTTAAGGTTCTAAGACGCGGCAACGGGCCGGTACCCGCTGGGCACCGCGGCACCGGGCACTTTGTGTACAATAAAATCGATAGTAGGCAACCCCTAGGTATCTCAGCCCCACGCCCCACCTACCCATCCGCTTTCCTTGGACAATTTGGTCCATTACCAGGTTCTGATTTCTGATTTTTATCAGATAGACCTGCCGGTTCAAACCTTCTAAGCCACTCCCCCCCCCATTATTATTGAGATACAAAGATCCTCTCAGGATTCAAACTCACTTGTTGACCTGAATAGCGTATACACTAACTTTCATCAAAATATCTTAAAGCACAACTCTGACTAGATAAAGCGGCTCAGAAGTATACCAACACTTGGCACACAACATAGACCTGATGCCCTACCAAGTCTTCCAGAATAGAAACAAAGCTCCTTATTTCCTTATTTTTGCGAGAGTTGTACATGCCCCAGACATGCCCGTATTTTAGAGGCTTGTCGATATTTGCTCTGCTTGATTGGCAAACTCGATTCGGCCGAAAAAGCTCTAAAAACTCGCAGGTGCAGAATGAAACAATGGCGAAAGACGGGGACTTCTGAAGATTGTAATTCTAAACAAGAGAGCTAAGCATAATATAAAAGATAGAATTCCAAGGGATTCGGGAGCTATTTTTGATACCAACAGACGAACTGACAGATTTACGGTGTCGTATCTTTCACTCACATCCTGGATAAAACAAGAGCTGAAAGCTCATATGGCACTTGCAAGCTTTTTAGCTTGTATTCAAGTTATCGTAGTACGATGTGAATGGATAGTAGTGCTCCCCTCCCCCCCCCCACGATGGTCGGATCGGGCAAGTGACTATTTCCAAGTTATAGAAAATCATCTGTAATCAAAAATCTTGAAGCAAAAAAGATGATCATCAGGAGCACGAAAATGTATTTTGCTCAGAAGTATTGTTTGTACTTTAAGGAATTTTATTGTAAGCAAAACCCTTGAGGCAAAAATGATCATGGGCTCATAGGGATCACGAAAATGTGTATTTTCCTTAAAAGTATTTTTTTTGCACTTTGCGGTTAGCATTAGTACTTTAAGGGATGGTCGGGTCTGGGAACTAACTATTTCTAAGCCAATCATGTCAAGTCTTTAATTTTCAAGCCAAGTTTCATCGTCCTAGCATGTCTGGAAGTACCTTAAAGCAGAAATATAAAAATGCTATTTCTGCAAGAGATACAGTGCTTACCATCCCTACAGCCTTTCTGATTCTTCCAACACACGAAAAAGACAAGAAAACAACAAGAAAATCCAAAGAGACACGCCAGGTTTCAGTTTGGCCTTATTACAATTCAGCGCTCCAAGTGGAGTAACAGTCTCCTATTTCCTCATGCCCGTGCCCCACTATAGTCACACCTGGTAATAACGCCGGTAATAAGACCGTCTTACGGTCGAAACTGGGAAGAAAAGACGCTGAAAACGTAAAATAGACGAGATGGAAAAATCCATCTCCGCCATTTTGAAACGTAACGTAAACGTCTTTGGACCAATCACAGACCACAGTCACTGACTTTAGCTAGTTTTGTTTACAAATGAGTGATGATGCTGGTAATATATCTTGAATTTATTCGTGCAAGGTGTGACCAGGATGAAAAGTGAGAGTGGGTAATAACCAAATTAGCGAACCAAATTGCGTGCAGATGTGACAGAATGTGGCCCGGGCATCAGGCTCAACACTTGTATAGACATAGTAAAAAGTCGGTTCCATAGAATGGGGGACTTTCACTTTCTGCTGCTGAGACCTATGTAAAATCTCAATTACCCGGGACGCAAATGACAGGTTTTCCACTACTAATCTGTGGATCTATTTTTTAATGTCTGGTCCAAGTGCTGACGTTGAGGCTAACAGAAACTAGTCCTCTTGGAACCGGGGACAGGGAAAAGAAAATTCCGTAAAAAACAAGCTAACTAATCCAATTTTCTTTTAAACAAGAAAATAAAGAGTAAAAGCAGTAACTATGGTCGTGAAAAAAATTACCAGTTATATAACATTATTCTATCTTCTCTATTTGCGGGCGTAATCCTCGTAGGGATGGACTTTCGGCTTCTCTGCGGTTTATTTCTTGAACCCCAACAGCAACACTGCAGAAAAAGGCAAACATACTTGAGTTTTGGCGTCGCGATTGCTTTGGAAAGGTAAACAGAAAGTTTATGTAGCATCTTTAATCTGGTCGCGTCCCTGATTTACCTGCCGAGTTTCATTGTCCTAGCCCACCTGGAAGTAACTTAACTCCGTATCACCGGAATTCCGGAACCCCACTCCAACTCCCCCCAAGTGCACGAATCCAGTCCGGTTCTGGCAATGAGGTACGTAGGGGTTGTGCTTGTTCCTCCCACCAACTTTCATCCCGATCACTCCACTCTAAGCGTTTAATATGATTTCCGGTTCCCCCTCCGACCCCCCCCCCCACACATACACCGGATTCGGTCCGAACTTGATATGGGACATCTGAAGCATGACGTCTTTCCAAATATCAAGTTTCATTAAGATCCGATCACCCGTTCGAAAGTTATGCATGCCACTAATTTCCGGATTCCGGCTCCCCTCCCTCCCCCCACGATGGTCGGATCGAGCAAGTGACTATTTCCAAGTTAGTTTGGTCGGGTCCCTAATATACCTGCCAAGTTTCATCGTCCTAGCACATCTGGAAGTACCCTAACTCTCAAACAGCTGACTGACCGACAGACCGACGGAAAAGTGATCGGTATATGGCACTTGGCCGGTAGGCAAGTGCCATAAAAAGGTGCCCTTCAGCTTGTCGTTCCCCCACGTGGAAGCCGCTTTTTTATCAGAGTCGGTTCGGTCTCACTTTTCGTTTCCGGTTCGTTTTGCAGCTAACAAAGTTGCCAAATGAAAGCTTATACTTTCCATTTCAGGAATCAGAAATATTGGCTTTTGTCCTGTTGAGACAATGGCTGCGTCGCCCAATCCCATGAGATCGCCACGAGGCCGCAATCCAGTGGCATTAACGAAAACGACGAGTCTCCCGTTGGACTCGGAGAAGCATGGGAAACTGGAGGGATCAGCGGCAATAATTTCTCCTCGTGTTGGTATTATCCCCCTTCCAGCGGAATGTGTTTACACGAGCTGCTTCTGGTGAGTCCTATTCTCCCCACCCCTTCCTTCCTCCAAGAAATGTCGTCTCTGTACTTGGTTTTACGAAATTATGGTTTTGTAAATACGGAAGACTCTCTTATCGTTGCCAGTAAACAATAGCCTAGTGCTATATGCACGCCCTCACATGCACGGTTTTGTAGTAAATTCAATTCAATTCGTTTTGTATTCGAAGACGTGGAGTCAACCTTAAACACATCCAGTGCCTCCCCTCTCTTTTTATAGGACCCACTCAGCCTCCTCCCCTTAAAATCAGTAGTCATTTATTCATAGGTTGCCCGCAGACATCGGTACAAAAATGTCATTCAATCTTGTTCTCTTCCCTTCGCTTAATCAGTCCTTGAACTTGTCTTTTCCTAAATTTGTGGAAGTTTCCTTGGGTCCATGTGGACGTGGGTAGCCGTTCCGGCGATGGGTGCTACTGACACGATCTTTGGGTGCTACTGACGCCATAGCAGCATCTGAGAGCTGTTCCAGGCGTTCCAGCCCACATGACGCTGCACTTCCTTCAGCCGCTTTCAGGCTCACCGCTGCTCCCGCCCTCAGGATGTGTGGTGTTACTCCTTCGTCCAAGCCCAGCGCCTGCAAGTGCTCCTTCAAGCAGTCGTAATTTACCGCATACCACATGCAGGCTTTTTTCTCTTCTCCTTTTCCGGATCTGGGAAATAGAAAACCACCACTGAGGCTTCTTCCCTCTTCGTCTGCTGCCCTTATGGATCTCGACCGATAGCACTCTTCCTCTGGAAAGTACGTTATTTGGCTTTCGACAGAATGAGTTGTATGATAGTCTTACAACCGATTTAGGTATTCTTGTGAAACCTGAATTGTCACTATGACTCGCCAACTGTCGGGATGGAACTGGCACTGTCCGTCCAGAGAAGCAGAACTCTGCTAAACAAGCAAGGTTGGAGGTTGTTTGTGGTTCCATCAAATACAGGATTAAGAAGTGACTTGTTTTAGTTCAGTCTTGCCCTGAGCCGCAATAAATCATTAGACAAGTCATCACCAAAGTGTTTGCTTGGCAACGAGTGTTTTGAGAGAAAAGCCCGACCAAATCCATATATCCCCGGCAGGGAAACTTTTGCGAAAGTTCATTGCAACAATACTGCCGTATTAAAGTGATATTGCCTCAGCGGGGCGAGGTTTTCATTAGGGAAGCGGCTCCGTTAAAAGTTTCGGCACGGCGTCGTTGGGAATGAATTCGTTTGGGCGACCGAGTAGATAACCCCGTTGGGAAGATGTACAATCCTAGCTGAGTGGCCACGTTTGAGCTATGAATCTCATGAATCGTATGTGCCAGCCCTTCAGGGTACCTTTTCGATTTGCGAATTTGCCCTCCCCACTCCCTAATGGGCATTTTGGTAAATCTTCGTATCAGTAAGTTATTTTGTCTTCGTGTGTTTATTGTTCTTGTTACCCTTCCCAGGCTTCGTTATGCATGGTCGTTGAGAAATGCCACAGTGTGCATTTGTGACAAGTACTGCCTATTGTTTCGTAGAGGACGTTGGCAAGAAAGTCGCTTTCGGAGAATTTTTTTTTTACATTTCCTGGCTCAAATAAGTACCTGTTGTTTGTTTTAAACAGAACATCCAGTAATTATTATCCGTTTTCGAAATCTCTATAGGGCCTCCCTGGGGGCGCTAGAACCCTGTTGCTTTTTGCCATGTGATAGGGGTGTACCCCTAGCTATGAACCGCTTAAAGCACAAGTCGCAATAATCAGGCCCGTCATTACATATTTTCTCATTGCTCACGAAGCCGATTTATTTTGAACGTCGCACTGGAAGAAAATTCTTATCATTAAATTATTTTCTGATAAAACACAAAGAATCTTTGCAGGAAACTAACAAATGTACGCCACAGGTACGCCACAAGCAAAATAAGCCTGGTTTTTACTTGAATCGAGAGATATTGGTACGCAACAGATCGTGGTAAAACTTGGGTTAAAACTGTGCACTGCTGGGCGAAATTCATCAATTGACAACTGTCTTTTGTCGATCTTGTAAGCTTAATTTGACAATCATACTTCCCATTCTGACAAAGTATGATTAAAAATCTCTTATCCGAACGACTAGAAAGCCCGCCTCTTTATGTTAATCTGGGAAGCTCTAAGCATGCGACTGATAATGGAATTCCTCAAGTCTCAAACGCTGAAGAACCCAGAAACGCCTATGTCCAAGCCGGATGTCAATCCACTTTCTTGGTAACCCTGAACTCGCCTTACTGACTTTTCCGAGCGCACTGCCAGCCCACCATTCAGCTTTTCTGGGTGACCGCCGGGTGGGGGGGTATGGTAACCACTTTCCCCTAATGGCGATGCCCCTGGATGGATGGAACAACTAGCGACATAGAGTGAAGCAGGGTTTTAGGGATTATTACAAAAAAAAATTGAGGAGAAAAAATTGTGGAGTTTTGTGTCATGCTGATCATTGCCGGGGATCTTATAACTTGACTTCGCTAAACGCTTATCCGTCATACGTCAGCTAATACGTCAGCTGAAAATAAATCTAGCGATATGTCGACCCTTCTTCCGCAAGGGACCTCGTCAGGCATAGGGGAACCTGTGATCAATTCCATCAATATGTGATGGTATTGCTGAAACACACATGGACCAAGGCCAATTAACTGATTAGGGGAATGCAAAATTTTTGTATTTATTACCTGCTTCTTGGGTACAGCGGAGTAATATAAATAAAAGTTTAAGGCTCGAATGAAAACTACAAACATAACAGAATAATCAAATATGTTTGATGCTGAAATTTAAAAGTAGAAATAATATTTTCTCGTTTCATGTCTGCCCTAAACGTCCTAGGCTTACTTTATCGGATGCTGTCTTCATGAATAAAGGCGGACCGAAATATTTAAGAAATAAATGGCCCACAGGGGAGTCTAGGGCATCAGCTGTTCTGTTTCCAGCAAATGTTGGGAAGCGCCAACACGTGTATCTGAACCGAGAGTATTGCAATTTTTCAGACGGTTCATTTGCAAAATGGACTTTGGACATTCTTGATTAATATCTCCCAAGACAGTTTCGGTGCATTATAACCTCCATTGATGTACAATTGTATGGTCTATGTTATGTTCGTTGAGTTCCGCCAGTTTTAAATTTCGAATAACCATAAATATTCCTTCAGCCCGAGCTGACTGCGAATCATATTTGACAGTGCAAAACGTGTACGTCAGCTGAATTTCATTAGACCTATGTGTCGACCCTTCTCTTTCAGGCTGAAGCCGCTCAAGCTGGAAAATCGAAAAAAAAACGAAGACGACTCTTGCCAAGAAGGGCCAGATATAAGGCGTATTCTCGCCGTTCCCCGAGGACTCCACTTCAGGAGTCCCCGCGTTTATGTTTGTCCCGGGGACTCGCGAAAATCCCGGGGACTCACTCCCCGTATTCTCGCGAGTCCCCACGGACGGGGAATGCTCTGATTATCATCACCATCATAAAAAAGGACTCCCTTTCAGATTCGGAGGGGAATCAGTTTTTGCTTGTGTTGGTGCAACGTAAAATTAATTAAAAACAATAAACAAAACCAAAAATAATGTGGATCCAGATTAATTTCGTCAGCTGCATATTTTTCTTCGAACAAAATCCATTTTAGAAGCATTCCCCGTGTTCTCGCTGTTTTCCGCACGCGGAGTCCGCGTGGAGTGACTCCCTCTATTCTCGCCGCTCCCTTCGATTCCCCGAGGAGTCCTCGGGGAACGGCGAGAATACGCCTATAGCTCTAATGAAATTCAGCTGACGTATCCGTTTTGCACTGTCAAATTAGAATAACCTTTTTTAAATCCAGTTAGTGAACTAGCCGAATTGATGACAGGCTACTTCAGATATGACCTCCGGGATGTTGGAGGTGGGCATCCGGTAATATTTGACAAGTTTTCACCAGGCAAGTGTATAACTTTACAATTATTTTTGACAAGTTCGCGCTAGACAAGTTTCTCACTAGGCAAGTTGTCACGGGTCCACCAAAAGACAAGTTTTCGATTGACAAGTTAAACACTCGACAAGTTGCAAAGGTCGAGTCAAATTTAATTCTCGGTCTCGGCAGGTCTCGAAAAGTGTGACACGCTGTCTGGGAAGTTGGTATTCTAGACTTCAGAAGTAAAGATAAATAAGCTGGTCCGTGCTTCTGTCGTCGGCGAACAGGAAGGAGCCCCGGGATCTTTCTTTGTCGTGTATTCGTCATACAGTTCGATTACTGGTATAGAATTCGGAACTGTATGCCTCTTCTTGGTAGCATAGCGGGTAAGGGATGAGCTCAGCGACGCAGATACGTCATAGCAATAGAAGCAGCTGCTTGGCTTGATTTAGTCCCCACCTGAAGAACCGCTTCCCTGTATGTCCTTCCCGCTGAGAAAGTCGAACATTCACTGATCTTCTGCTTTGCACCTTGTCATTGACAACCGCTACAAGGTCTGGAATGTGGTTTTTGGGATCCGAAAACGTAAGTGGAGGGATACTTATGACATCGCAAAAGTCGTCCGTCTGTCCGTCCGTATGTGAGCACGATAACTCTCGAAGGGAGTGAGATATTTTGATGAAGCTTGGTATAAGGATTCTTTGGGTCAAGGGAAAGGTCGCGTTCGTAGATGGGCTCTGTAGCCCTACATTTAGGTGTGGGGGAGGGGGTTCAAAAAGCTAATGAGATAGTCGATGAAGAGGTAAGAAGACATGCTGAACACGACAGTGAAAACCATTTTCTCGCCGGATAAGTAGTCCGCCCGGAATCCGGCTGAAACCGGAAAATGAATCTTTATTTAAAGTTGATTAAATGTTCGATATAGGGGTAAGAAGATAAGCTGAATTCGTTTTTGAGCTTTGTTATTTTGCCGGACAAGTATTTCCCGAGTTCGGCAGAAACCAGAAATTTGGCAGAAGTAAGCTAAGGCAGGAAGTTTCGATCAGTTTCGTCAAAACAGATATGACGTATAGGGGTACACATATGCTGAATCCATATCTAAACTTGGTTTTCTCAGATGATTAGCTATTTGGCCTTGATCTGTTTCTGAATTTTTGTAGTAGAAATGTTCAAGGAGTCTGACGAAGACTTAAGTATTCTTTGGGTCAAGGTAAAGGTCGAGTTCGTAGATGGGCTCTGTAGCCCTACATTTAGGGGTGGGGGAGGGGGTTCAAATTAAGAGGCAAACAAAATATTTTTAAACAGCTAATGAGATGATCGATTATTAAGGGGTAAGAAGGCATGCTGAAGACGATAATGAAAATAATTTTCTCGCCGGACAAGTAGTTCGCCCGGAATCCGGCCAAAACCGGAAAGTTTGTTAAAAGTAATAGTTTTATTTGAAGTTGATTAGATGTTCGGTTTAGAGATGAAAAGACATGCTGAACACAATTATGAAAACCATTTTCTCGCCGGACAAGTAGTTCGCCCGGAATCCGGCCAAAACCGGATAATTTGTTAAAAGCAAAAGCTTTATTTGAATTTGATTAGATGTTCGATATAGGGGTAAAAAGACATGCTGAACACGATTGTGAAAACCATTTTCTCGTCGGACAAGTAGTTCGCCCGGAATCCGGCCAAAACCGGGAAATTTGTTAAAAGCAAAAGTTTTATTTGTAGGCTAGTTGATTAATTCCGATTTAGGGGTAAGAAGAGATGCTGAATTATGAAAATAATTTTTTACCCGGACGCATAGTTCTCCCGGAATTCGGCTGAAACCGGAAAATTTGTTATGAGTTAAAGCTTTATTTGAAGTTGATTAGATGTTCGATATAGGGGTAAGGAGATACGCTAAATTCGTTTTGAGCTTTGTTATTTTGCCGGACAAGTAGTTCCCGAATTCGGCAGAAACCGGAAATTTGGCAGAAGTAAGCTAAGGCAGGAAGTTTCGATCAGTCTCGTCAAAACAGACAGGACTTATAGGGTTAAACACACATGCTGAATCCATATCTGAACTTGGTTTTCTCAGAGAAGAGAGGACCCAATTGTCTGGATCAGATATTAATTTTTTGGGATCTCATCGAACACTTTGGTTTTGTCGTAACGGCTTAGGTTCCGTATTATTCTTTTAGGAGCTCATTTACAAGAGAGACTGGTTGCAAAAACTGATCGGGCAGAAAAACAGCCGAAGTGGTTTCTGGTTTTGTATTTTGTTTTGTATTGAGCACAGTCTCATAGAAATATATTAGAATATTGGAACGGAAAATGCTGCGTTCTTTTTCTTTTCGTGGACCCTTTATCGTCCTTTCTCAGCCACAGGTCTTGAAACAAATTTGGAACTAATTACGTTGTTTTCCCATTGTTCTAGAATGCTTTTATCCTTTGTTTTCATTCTTCTGAACAGAAATTCCTGCCACACTACAAGCTTTCGCTTGTTGCGTGAGCGCTACAAATGAGAAAAGCCAGCCGTCTAGCCTATTCCTCCCTCCTACGATCCTGCGGTAGAGCAGTAGGGAAAAGAGAACTATTTTCTTTATTTTGCAGCGAAGAAAATGTATGGCATCTGTGCTCTTGGGTGAGAACTCAGCGTCCGGAAGAAATCTCCAAATGTTTTGTTGTTTTCATTTCCAACGAGAAGCAAAAGGTGCCCTTGTGGAGGCAAAGGGCTGGCAAAGGCGAGGAAGGAATAGTCATTTGGGTAAGTGGATAGGACCAAGGACTTCTGACTGCGGTCATCCGCTCGCGATTGCGAGGTCATGTTTGTTCCCCGTTAAATATTCCTTCACCCCAAGCTGACTGCTAATTGTATTTGACAGTGAAAAACGGATAGGTCAGCTGCATTTTATTAGAGCTATATTGCGGCCCTTCTTGGCAAGGGTCCTCTTCAGGCTCATGCCCCTCAAACCGGAAAAGGAACTTGTGAAAAAACAAACTAATGATTCTAGCAAACTAAAGATTTGGTGAATTCGTTTGTGAGAGTTGCTTGGAGTCAAAGTTGGGATTGTGATTTCATTTTAGACACGGCTGCTATTTTTGCTGCTCGATTGGGACCTTGATTTGCGCTGTCAGATATGCTCCACATTTCCGTTCACTGATTTACACTGGTGACATCGCGCGTCTCACTCGTAGTTGCAGAGGTACAGTGTACAAGTGTACGAGATTGTGAAGAGATATCTGAGTTCTCAGAATCGTGAGAGATCGAAAAAGCATGGGCTCTTGAAGCTAATAAAATAGAAGACTATATTCAATACTGATGTAGTATTCTACTTGATTTACTAGGGTTTTGCCAGCAATCCCGGCTGTGCGCAGATCCTTATGGGCGAAAAGTGTGAATATCTGGCTGCTTGTCTTCTTTAATGCTCCCAGATAAAATGTAGGCCTAACCAGTGTAGACTGACACTGTAGCCAGGGGCCGGCCGAAGTTTATCCTCGGCTTGGGCCTGGGAGTCTTTCTAAGCGGATTTTCGGTGTCTTTCTCACGTTAAAATGTTGTCCTATTCGCGTTCGGTATTAAGTAAGGACCGCCCATCATTATCTGTACTTATTTATTACTGGCTAGGATAAACAGTCTGACGTCAGCCTTTTCAAGAGGAAAATAGCGAAAATTTCTTCTCACAGCTCCCGTTTGCTATCCCGAACCTATGTTGACTTGCTCTCTAGAGATTATGTATTCTCATTGCTTTGCTCTTAGGGATAGCGCCTCTGCCCTTCTGCGCAAGATGATGATGATTTCTTGTCAAAGATATCTCAAATGTGACATGTTGCTTGCTAGTTCAGAATTGAAACAAAGTCATGGTTACGTGGTTCCACTAACATATTTGAGCATTCATTCGACACTGCTCCATGTTATGCTCGATTCGAAACTCGCTAAGAGATCTCAGTTTGCCTCCAGAAAGCGGTTTCGTCGTTTGGAGGGACGACTCTAGCGCCACCTAGCGGGAAAAATTGCTTCGCACAAAATACCCTTCTACTAGATTTCAGTTTCTTTTTTTTAGCGTAATGGTTTTCGTTGAAGCTGATTTTCACGGGACACGAAACTATTCAGTATAAGCACCACAGAACGGAGGTTAACTGCCCAGTGCAAATTTTGCTGATAGGTAGTGCCGCAATTCGCCCGCACGCATAAGAATCCGCGTTCTGTGGGGACTGGTCTCTTGCCACTAGACAGTAAACCCTTGGCTCTTACACAGAGCAAAATAACACTAGGGAATAGCGCCAAGACTTGAAAAAATTGACACACCTCGAATACCAGCGACACTAGCACTATGGCCTGTTTGCGAAGCACGGAAAGCATAGGTCTTGCGCTACTCCCTAGTGTTATTTTGTTCTGGCTCTTCATTAACTTTTGTTTGTCGTCGGACCATCAGCGTTGTTCCACCGGATTTGTTGAAGTTTCAATTTAGACGATTGCCTCCGTCTTATGCCAGAAGCTAGTACGATCTCTGGTTCCAGCTTGATCTGCGAGTTAATTGACCTAGCTTGTCGGAAACGGACGAGCTACATGATGCATGGCTCACGGCATCGAGCGGTTTGGATGCTGTGTAGGAATCATGCTCGGAATGCAGATTGTTTTCTTATCCCTCGGGAGCGTTCCCGTATTGGCGACAGGAGTAAACGGGACAAGAAATGGTGCGGACGAATAGTGGGAACCAACTGTTTGAACTAGTTTGAAGCTACAGTTTGAGGAAGTTGAAATGGATTCCCCATTAGTTATACTTTAGTTCATTCAGAAATAACCCGAAGGAATTTTTGAGTTTCAAAGAGTTGAAATGGATTCCCCATTAGTTATACTTTAGTTCATTCAGAAATAACCCGAAGGAATTTTTGAGTTTCAAAGAGACCAAGTTGTCAAAGAGAATCGACCTCCCTTTTCTGTTTCATCAAAACCAATGTTCTGCCACCACTGACCCTCGCCCCAAACCAAACGGTAGGCCCCACGGAGTACCATCGCTTGTGATTAGTGTGCTAACCATTTGGTCAGGACGACTGGAACGAATAGCTTTTTTGCCGACCTTGTTGCACCGTTAACTAATTGGGTTTTTGTTTATGGGAGCATGTTATTCCCGTCTGAACAATTTCGCGTTTCCGACAAATGACGAAATTGGCGAAACTCTAGGAGAAACCGTGTTGGCACCAGGTGTTCGGTTTTGTTCAGCCACCAGGGACATGAAGAAAGTCGACGCGTTCTGCCATGACATAAACTGAAATGGGAATGACCGACACAGTAATCAGGATATATGGTAATAAAAAACGACGAAATGGAAAGGTTGGACGATCACCACACGTGAAATTTTTAGTAAGACCATAGGAGGGTTTTCGCGAAATCTCGGAATCACTTTCCGGCGAGCGAAGCGCATCGTGAAAACTGTGGGAAAGCGATTCCTGGAATCACTTTCCACTTTCCCGCTGGACTGATCGCGAAAACGCATGGAAAGCTGACGTCGCCGGTAAAATATTGAATTACAAGCTCTTTCGAATAAATATGGTTCACTTTAGTACTTCTTTGAATCTCATACAATTCACCGAAGTCATCCTAACAACGCTTGCAATTTTTCTTTATTTATTAGTGATATTTCCACTGTTTTTTTTCCATACTTTTGAAATTCCCGCCGAAAAAATCAACTTTCCGCGGAGCTTTCCACTAACTTCGTGGAATCACTTTCCAGGAAAGCTGCTTCGGTTTCCAAAGCGCGAAAACCGGGTGGGAAAGCTCGGCAACTTTTCGACGTAGCGCGAATACCACTGGAAAGTGATTCCGACTTTGCTTTCCAACTCGCGAAAACCCTCCTCATGTGCAACAGTGTCGAACGGTGTTCATTGAAAAGAAAAACTCAAAAGGAAAAATGAAGAAAAAACTGTCCAAAAAGAAGACTATAGACCGTATTAAGACAGGGAGACTTCGTTGACGTACAGATATCAAGGTGTGGGAGTGCCTGTTGGGGGTTCATGACTTCCTGTTTGTTCAAGTTCAAGTTTTTTTTATTCAGAAAACTAAACCATAAACACATTAAACAAGCACTGTATAGAATAAAAATTGGGACGTGCGATGCTTGTTAACAATTGTTCGCAGCTGAGGTCAGATCAGGGTCAGATTGTGCGGTGGTGTTGACTTCATAACTTGACAGCGTTAAAGGTAGGCTGATGAAATTTCGTTTACTTGCAGCTCCCAGAGTAATCACCTTTTGGGGGTTTCGTCGGCAACCAGGTTCGCATGGGCCAGTACTGTGCATCTTATAACATACGGTTCGGCTAAGGATGATAGAAATCGTTGTATGGCGAGATGCTTGAAGCTGGTTCTGGACCGACTGGGTCCCGCCTCCTTCCCACTTATTTCATGGGCAATTCGGTCACATTTTTCACTAATGGAAGCTAGCCGCAAGGGCTACTTTTGAAGTCTGCAGTTCTGATGATAGAAGCTAATGATCCCCCCCTCCCCCCGTCCCTGTCATTATGGAAAATTCCGCTGGCCTTATCATAGCCTATTCCCTGTCATGTTTTCCGATCATATATCTTGTTTATCCTGGAGCTATAGCTCCCACGGGTGGTCGCTGTGCATACAATCTCGGTATGGAACCTCTTGTCTAGACTTTCCAGAGGGTCCCAACATTTTTGTTTCTTCTGGAATGCTGCTGTCCTTTGTTTTCTGAGCAAATATACATGGTTTGGAACCCTTAGAGGCCGCATGGGGGAATTTTGACTTCTGCTTTCAAGAATTGACGGATAGCTGGATAAAGACGGAGGTTTAGCTGACGGATGGGAAGCTGGTTTGTCTGGAGTTATTTCTGCCCGTGACAGTTGGCCTCTTATCGGCTGATGGCGCTTTTATTTGTCGTGTCATCTGGTGAGTGAAACTCCACAGCAAAGCGTTTGTATGTACTGTACACAGGAGTGTGTAGTCTTTCTTGGATCCCGTTCAGAGGTAGCGGAAGGTTAGCTGCTTCGTGAACCACTTGCTGCGCCATCGACATAGAGTTCGAAGAAATTTGAAGTGACAAAAGTGACTCTACTGTAAAAGCTTGACATAGCCTTAGCTTTGTAACAACGAATTTGTTCGATATTTAAGGGTCTTTTCTCGTAGGATGGTCCTCCCCTCCATATAAACAAGCTCGGTGTGTCTGGCTGTCGTAAATATAATATGCCTGCGCAAGTATTTCGCAGTAGCCATTGGTTGTTATTGATCGCTGTGGCACATGTGGTATGTAGTAAAAGTAGTAGTTTATTTTACACTATAGCCTTGACGGCCATATGTATTGCAAAACGCAAAAAAAAACGAAACCCGGACAAGCCTGGACAGATGAACCATCCAGAAATTTAATTCCTAGAAGAAGAAAAAATGTCCCAACCTTTGTATCTGCGCAAGTGTTTTGCATATCCATTCTGATGGTCATTTGGCGATGAACGTCAGGGCATGAAATAATTTCAGCACGTGCAGTAAATTGGTCAGCCAATTCGGCCACATGAATTCGTGTCCAGTTCGTGTCGGTTGTAATTTATCGTTGCACTGGACGCCAGGCAAACCATTGGTACCGGAAATGGCTGGCGAAATTCCAGTCCCGAATTTGCAAAAGATCTGCAGAGGTGTCAAAAGCTTTCTGCGAATGGAACTCGATGGAACCAATGTTGAAGATTGGGGCAAAGTGAAGATCCGTGAGATCAGCTCGCTACCCTAGTTCAAGACTAGCGTATGTCCAGAGACCCCCAAAACAAGACTATCGTATGTCCAAACAGTCAAATTTCCAGGAGAAAACTTTGCGTTGAATTTAGGACATTGAATTTACTTACGTTTGTTTGGTTTTTAACAGATGTCAACAGCTATGAGCATCATCTAGCGGCGGTAGTTGAAATAAGACTCAAATTCTCATTTCTCGTTAAGTTTGACGCTAGATAGTGCTGAGATGTCGTTTTTGCAGATTTTGGACATACGATAGTCTTGTTTTGGCCATTTTTGGACATACGCTAGTCTTGAACTAGGGTAGCGAGCTGTACTGGTTTCATCTTCAGTTCAGTGTTCCTTTTGACCAGCCTGACTGAGAATCATACCAAACGCATAAGTTAGATAGATTTTATATAGCTTCATGTCGGCTCTTCTGGTCAAGGCTCCTCTTGAAGTCGTAACAAAAAACTACGGGGCCAGCGTATACGGACCTCCGTGGAACATAATTCATTAGAATCGAGTACATTTTGTTGGCAAAGTCCGGGGGGGGGGGCATACATCTTCCTAGACATTTTCAGGGCTGCTATAGCGCCAGGAAACTAGCCAGATGTATACAAGTGACTGAATGTTAAAACTGACCACGGAACTTTCCTCCTTGCATTAATCCTACGCTAATCTTTCCATGCACTGCTATTAGTCTCAACTTGTTAGAATTCGAGAAAAGGAATATTGGATAGTTCGCTTGCTTATCCAGCAATTCTAAAAAGCTCGTTTTTTTCAGGATTATCACGTGATTTTTATGCACCAGTTTGGCGACAAGTACCTCGTCTACGATTTGGATTCGGTTCTGCCTTTCCCGACGTTTTTCCCGAAGTATGTGACGGAAACCTTCCGGACAGATCAGATTTTGGATTCCGAGTATCACAGGTAACATCTACTGGGGGAAGACTAACGAGATGGTGGGAACATTGGAAGCGGAAATTTGAGCTCACCTAAATTTTTTTGTTCCTTTTACTTCGACCTGCCTCGAGCACCTCGCTACACGACAACGGGTTGAGACAGAGAAATATTCCGTCTTCCTGTACCCGCTCAACAGAGCCCGAGGAGCGTCGTTGAACGGGAGACACCCGTTGAACCGTTCAGCGGGATGGTGACATTACCATTTGTCAGAAGTTTCATAACCAGATAACACAAGGATGCGCAGTTTCAAGAGACAACACTCGGGTTTTATTCGGTTTCGATTTTTAAAACGTTATGCATGAAATCTTATGCATAACAAGCATTGCCGAAAAATGCGAGAAAAGCATCTGCTGGCATTTTGTTTGTCCTCACGATATCAGAAAATTCAGCAGATGCTTTTTTGGTGATTTTTTTGCTCTTCCTGGCAATGCTTGTTGTATATAACACTCGGGTTTTATTCGGTTTCGATTTTTAAAAAGTTATGCATGAAATCTTATGCATAACAAGCATTGCAGAAAAATGCGAGAAAAGCATCTGCTGGCATTTTGTTTGTCGTCACGATATCAGAAAATTCAGCAGATGCTTTTTTGGTGATTTTTTGGCTCTTCCTGGCAATGCTTGTTGTATATAACATTTAATGCCAAACGTTTTCAAAATCACAAGAGATTACATCCCAAGTGTTGTTTGTTGAAACTGCGCAGCTTTGTGTTATCTGTCATGAAACTTCTGACAGTACAGTCGACCATCTGACAGTGCAAAATGACCATCGAGCTGGATGGTGTCAACGTGAAAACCCCCATCATGATGGATGATGGGACACAATATCCAACTGAGCCATTCACGCGAAAATGTCCCTCTTTTCTCTCGAAAACGTGCCAGTGTTTTCGTTGATGTGAATCTGGAAGACCAAAATGTCTGGAAGTCTGGGGTGTTGGGACATGACCTCCGATTCCGGAATGGGGAAGGATGTCATAGAGGTAACACGTTTAGAAAACGAACTAAAAATGCAAATACTTAGAAGTGGAAAAGGGAGAGTAATTCGCCATATTCCAGTTCATCGCTTCAAGGCTGAGTATTTTCTGTTAATCCCCCTATACTTCACCATCAGCACTTGTGTCAGACATAGTAAAATAGATCCGCATGTTGATGAGAAGAAAATGTGCAATCTGCTTCCCAGGTAACGAGGTTTTGCATATGCCTTGGTAGCAGCAGGAAGTGAAAGTTACCCACTACCTAATGGGTCCGACTTTTTCCTATGTCTACACAAGTGTAGAATATGAGACAATGGGGTATTAACAGAAACTAGTCCACTTGGAGCGCTGAAATGGAATAAGACGGACTATAGGAGGCAAGAGATGAGCGAAAGGGACTACGAAGTCTTGAATAACAGCGAAATGAGCTATCAAAAACTGCATGGTATCCGAAGGAGTTGGCATGGCTATATTGAAGACCAAGGTATCTGGTAATATGGAAGGTGAAGTCTGACTTTAAAGCGCAATTCTTACTAGAAATGATCTTTTCACGATGCAATAGCTCAGAAATATCGTTTTTCGAAAATACCATAACTTAGGACGTAAAGTTAGCGATTTTCTTCTTAGCGCTTTTCGACGCTATCCAGCCTTCCCGCTCCCGGGCGCGGTGGCTGGACGAAAGATATTCGAAAACTGAAGGCTCTGTGGTTAAAAAGCGGGAAAACCAAGCAAAACGAAATAATTCCAAAACAGAAGATAGGTGACTGATCCAAAACATAAACAACACTTTGAAGCTTCTGGTGTCCTTAAGCCGCGTTCACAAGCATGCCTAGCCAAGCACCGATGCCTAGTCACGTGCCTAAGCTTAGCCAGGCACCGAGTTCTAGAGCCTAGAACTCCGTGCCTGGCCCAAAATCTGTGCCTTGACATGGGTGAGTATGGTGATGCTAGGCACGTGCCTGGGCATCCGTGCTTGGCTAAGCATGCTTGTGAACGGCGCTTCAGGTGGGAAATAGTTGTCGGTGGACCTTGAAGCTTTCGGTGAGTTTACGTAGCACGACTGGCAAAACTCGGCTCGGTCGAAAAGCGCTGAAAAGTCGTTGAAGCAACAATGGCGAAGGGCATTGATTTCAGAAGATTAAAATTCCATAAGAGAGCTAGGGATGATGTAAAAGGCAGAATAAGCTAGAGGAGTCCTTTAACCGTTTATTTAATGTGAACGTATGTGTTCGCGAACAATAATCGTCCTGGGCGAGAATTTCCTGCACCTGATGGAGAATATCTCATTTGGGGAGGGGGGGGGGATTTCCCCACGGAGGAATTTCCATGGGGGGGGGGGCATTTGCCGGAGCACGTGGCGCAGATTTGCCAAATGGGTGTTTATGCAGTTTTCCAGTCTATTGTAGCTTTATAACTTCTTGCCAACTTCTATTTCGAGTTTCATATAAGCGGAAATTTAAAGTCTTCGCTTTCGTCTAAAGTTTCGCATAGTGACATTCTTGTGAAATTACCGAGGAAGAAAAGATGGCTTGAAAATCATTTAATGGTTTGTTAGCGTGACGGAAAAAAAAAGCTTAGTCAAGACAGTTGTGCTCGTGAACTGTTACTACTGTCATCGGGAGTGGTTCCCACATTTTATATATTACTTTTCTCTCATTCTTTGATAGTATATTGAACTTCCCGTGAGCGGAAAACTGTTTTTTGGTACACCTTTCGGGCTAACCGGAGGGAAATTTGAAACATTTCCACCAGTTCAGTTAACAAAGACCTTAACAGGTTGAAGAGGAAGGGGTGGTGGTGGTATGAGCCTCATTCTGGGCTGTAGGATTCACACGAGTTCAGACTGAGAAGTTATAATAACTATGCACCTCGCCCTTTACTGGAATCCCGGAATTCCTTCTAATTTCCACTAAACATTTCTCATTACTTCGATCTGGAAATGCGTTTTGCTGTATTAATCCGAAGGAGATAACCTCCCCGCCATTTCCCGTCTGAGAATTAGAATTTCGCTTCAAGCGACCCTTAATGACTTTGATCCATTCCTGCTCTGGGAAGTAACAGGAGAGATGGGGAACTGAGGAAGCAGCAGGTTTTTGCGACCTGTGGTACGGAGCTTAGAGATAGAAATTAGGGGTCTGGTTGGCGACGCTGGCCGGACTCAGCAGCAAGTAATAAGAGTATTAGATTGTGCATGTATGTATTTTTACAAAGGGCCAGCTGCTGGTGCAGCCAATCCTCGTCACCAGCTGCCGGTGCAGCCAATCCGTCACCATTTGCCTTGTGTGGCAAATCCAGTCTTAGTTCAAGTAGTTCCTGGCAATTTGACATGAAGTATCACTGTCTGTTAGATATATACCTGCATTAAAAGGATCTGGGTTTTGGAATGCGCTTTTGCTCCAGATGGTGTCAGTTTATATTTTTCCTCGCGTTTCTTTGCGTTCTCTTAGACGCGGATCGCCTTTTGTCTCCAAGTCAATGTAGGTAAAATAATTGTATTTGCTCGGACGTTGTGCTTTTGCCTCTTGAAGATTATTAGTAGATTAGCTCAGCAAGCTTGCATGCGATACAACCTTCAATTTTCTTGTTGCGTGGGAAATGGGTCACATTTCCAGAAGCAGCGATATTGAAAATTAGGTGGTAACTTGTAGACAGAAGGTCAATTGGCATTTTCGTTATTAGAAATGAAGAGAATGACTTGCTTGTGAAACTTCGAGTTAGAGCTCTGTAAAAGTTTTTCGTGACAACTGTTTAGACACAGACACGATTCCATATACCGTTAAATACCGATATAGACGATATACATATACCGATACTTGTAAATTTAGCTATAACACAGCACAGTCGATGAATCGAACGTGTACGTAATTTTGTAAAGTAAATATGAACGCTCGAATTGAGGGGCCTGCGACTCCCCCGTCATTCACGAACAGGGCTCCGCGTCTTAGGGCTTTGTAATTGGTCAAATTTCTTCTTATTCTGGGCCTCGCAACTAACTCAGTCTTGGAACTAGGAACCTTAAGCTTCTAACTTCACAAGAAACCAAGTGCACCACCGCCCGAGTAGAGTACTTCCCGTAGCAGGTGGCAGTATTCAGTATTCATACTTACTGAACTATATTTTCGTACGACAAAAAAAGGAAAAGAAGAAAGAAGTAGTATACAAAGACTCCGTTCAGAATAGCAAGACTTTTTTATAGAACACTGTCAGTCTTAATGAAATCATGTTTGTTCCCGTCTCGGGCCCCACATTCGTCAGTGAAACAGACGTTCAAAAATGCATACCTCTACCAAGAATTTGTAATTACTTGTACATCCATCTTCCGTCCATGCACCGACTATGCGGACTATGAATTTCCCGTCAAAACTGGGCATAGGCGGAGCCAATATGGAGCCTTTTTTGGGCTCCGAGTTGACGCCCGTATACTTCTATTGTCCACCGTTACACATTGGAGTCATTTGCGAAGAAAACAGCGTAGAAGGACGGCTATCCTGGCCTGTTCACACGGGACGGAAACAGAGGCTGATTTTCTGTCAGTGTCTCTAATGCTTTTTGTTTTGAATTATCCAATAAACCCGGAAAAACTGGAAATGTTACATACATAAATAGGCCAATAGCTTGCTTTACTTTTTGCTTTAAATATTAGAAGGCCATTGCTTTGATTCATTCTCAAGCTACAGTATGTTTTGTTTTAAATTGGAATTTCTTTTACATTTAAAATTAACATTAGGCATTAGTGTTTCTTAATTCTCCCGTCAGCCACTAAAGCCCGACCAGACGTCTGAACAGTTGTCTGCTGTTTCCGTCCCGTCTGAAAAGTCTTATTAGTGTTGTTTACTGCCTTTTCCTCTTTTAAACCTACAGGCGGGGGCCATCCTCCTCCGCTCATTAGCGTGAAGCGTCTTTTTTTCGATTAAGCACGATTGTAGTACCGAAGTTGGGAGGCGGTCTGCTACAAGTAGTTAAAAGTTTTTGTTTCAGAGGCGTCATTTGGGGGGGAGGGGCGGCTACCCCCTGGCGTTCCTAAGGAGACGAAATCGTTCGAGGAAAAAAAAATCATAAAACCTGCAAGAAACAGGGTGATTTGGTAAAAATTACGATAAGCAGTTGCGAAATGTGGATCTTAAGAAAGTCTGTCACCGAATTTTCACCTTCAAAAGCCGAGCTAATGGCCCGGATCGACCCCCCCCCCCCCCCCCCTCTAGATGTTCTCGAACAGACGCCATGTTGCCTATACTCTATACAGACACTTCATTCGAAATTGCAAGACTTCTTTAAAGAATAACCGTCTTTATGGATTATGTCCGTTTCCATCTCCTGTCCCGCCATTCCTGATCGAAGGAAAACAAGGATAATTGAAAATGCTCTCGTGCACTCAGATTGACATGGTAGATAGCGTTCAGTTATATAAGAATTAAAGAGTCGAATATCTATTAGTCTCATGGGAAACTGAAAAGTGATATAATGACTTTCTGTGAGATGAGATAGCCTCGTTTTCTATTTGTCAAATTACCGTCAGCTATCTGTCGGAAAGGTACCAGCGGTGTCTTTGGAGATTATTCAGCTTGCTGGAAATGTTAGGAGAAAGAATTTTTGGTAGAGAAGAAGGAACAAATACAATCCTGTACACATTTTTCGGAAGTGATCAGTTTTAAGATGTTTATATAGTGTACCTAGTGCGCTTGCAGCCTTCAGCCCAAGTGCCATATAGCGATCGTAATGTCTGTCCCGCTTTTGCCAGCTCGGACACTTTTGCGTAAGCGAGGACGATGTTCTGCATTGATGTGTCCGAACCGCATCCGATGACGCTGGGCGGGGTGGAGGGGGCGTTCCGGAAAGTTTTTGACACCCCTAGGTATCAAACGAATGGAACAATTGGGATGAAACTTGTACGGTATAAAGGTCATAATGCCCGAGATGATATATTTTTAGTTCCTGGCCGGATCCGACCTCGTTTTATCTGTCGGAAACATGCCAGCCAGTTAAAGTCTTCAGCTTGCTGGGAATGTTAGGAGAAATAATGTCGGGAGAGAATGCAGAACAGTTACAAGCCTTCACACATTTTTGCGGAAGTGTCAGTTTTTATTACGACACATAAATGAATCCAGGCCTATTGTTTTTATCTCGTTCTTAGTAGTTTGCTCATTTCGGCACTATCTAATCTTGCGCCCGCTATAGCTGGTTTTCAGTTTTCACTCCGTGATTCGTGATAGATATCAAGTTGAAATTTGGTATACTTTTTTGCGTTGGGTTAATGGGTGATTTTGATAGATATGCCACGTGGCAGTTCCACCACAAACCCACCCAGTCGAGGGGCAACTGGGCGTTGATTGCCCAGTGACTGGTTAGGGTTAGGACAATGGTATTTCGTATACTTGTAGATCCAACGGTCTGGAAGCATCCTTTAGAGTTGCCCCCCGTTCTTAAGGAACCTGGCCCGAATTGCCGAGTAAGTTAAGTTCGTGACTTGCGAGTATCATGTTCGAATTTGGTAGGCCAGTACTTATTGGAATCGGGGTCTAGGTGGGCAACTGGGTTTGGATCGCCCAGTGACTTAAGTTTGGAGCTTGGACGATGAAATGCAATACACCTTAAGATCCTACGGTCTAAGTGTGCCTTAGTTATTGGAGTGCTTGCTCAAACGTGCATTTTCAATTCAATTTATTTTCGAAAAATTCCCTCACGGACGAAGCCGAACATTGATTTTTTTCGTCATGTCTATTCTCGTCACATAACTTAACAATTAATAACAAGTTCAATTAATAACTAAAATTCATTTGGTCAATTCAATGTACATGTGTCTCACAGAAAAACTCTAAGTAAAACCTTTCATCATACGTAACATGTCAACTAATCAAGCATCTATAATTAAAAAATCATAACTTTGTCAAATTAACAACAAATTAAAAACTAAATAGTATCAACATACGATATCTACAATTCAATAACAACACACACAGAAATACAATTAATTTATGGAGGTGTTTCGGAATGCCCGTTAAAAAGATCGGTGAACGACAGAACAAAACTCTTTTTATATCGGTCATGGGAACAGTGTACTGGCTGCAACTTTGGAACAGGCTGGGCAGCAGCTCGTGCCGGTCTGTTTTGCATTTAGAGTGTCGCGAATGTACGAGAAGATTGGATTATGGTTTCTTGTTCTTTCACATATTTTGTGTTCCTCAGTTTTGAGGGAAACTAATTGACAAACAAATAAATATAAATGCGCCTGCTCTCTCCGTCATTGGATTCCATCCGAAGGGTAACCTATACGTCACCTGTTGTTCAAGAAAACAGATCGATTGTGCAGACCATCAGTTCAGTCCTGTAATAAGAATTACTATCTTAAGGCTAGACGCTGTGGATTCTGACCTTGATAGATGGGCCTGAAAGTGTTCCTTTTAGGATTAATTGAAAATATCTCAAGCCAGTGTCATTGGTGTAAAAAAAATCACATTCACGCAATACCTCAAAACGGACTTTGAACGTTAGTTAACTTTAAACCGTGGCATTTTCGTCCAATTGATGTGACGGAAGTTAAATATACCAGTCAGCCGAATTTCCTAATCAAGGGCTCCGAAGAACATCACATTTGGTTTTTTGGGTCTTACCATTCAGCCTAAAACTGCACTGTTTATTAATTAAAGACTATTATTCCGCCAGTAGTACGAGACAAGGGGGGGGGGGGATAAATTCAAAGTTTATTCACTTACAGTTGTTTAAAGTTAATTAACGTTCAAAGAGCCATACCCCTACGTTGGTATTTTTGGAACAAGAAAATTTGGCGAAAAGTAACCTACATGTGAGTTTTCTCCTTACAGACATTTCCGAGTCGTTCCTGCTTCATTGTACCTGGCAAAGTTCTCGTCTGATCGGCGGCATATGAGGAAAACTGACGGCTCCTGGCTTAAACCCCCTCCTGACGATTCCTGCATACAGGCTGCCGGTAAGCTCCTTGTCCGAAAACGTAAAGTCTGTGCTGTCATTTATGGTCCATGTCAGGGATAATTTCTAGAAAGATTCAGTGAAGCCACAGCGATTCCCAAGTTCGGTGTCAGACGAAACTGGCTGTGCCTTGATGAAAATGACCTGTTTGAAGCTCTGTCGCCGAATGTTTCGATTTCACTTGCAGCCTTCAGCCAAGTGCTATATACCGATCGCGTTTCCGTCGGTCAGTCGGTTGGCCGATTGGTCGGCTGATCGCGAGTGAACATATATTGCATCCAGTCCAGATGGGCTATAAGGATGTGACTTGCTAGGAATGCTAGAGACCTGACCATGTTGCGATACTTGTGACATGCATAACCCTCGGAAGAGTGATCTGATCTGGATGATACTTGATGGTTGGCAAAAGGACGTATCCTAGATATCCCATTTACATTTCATTGTATTTATATGTAATGCGAAAGGTTTACAGTCTCTCCAAGCGAACTCTGGTAGGAAACATGTATCTTTGCTATTCTTGAAACCAGAAAGGTTTCTTTTGCCTGGCCAAGGCCAAGGCTTCAAACAGTTTGATCACCAACGAAACCAAGACACCGTATTAGCGCACATTTTGAATGAATGGATGAATGATTTTTGCCGACGCTCTAGAGTAGCCTATCTATTCGGGATTGCTGCAAGAGTTCGATGTAAGGGACTTGTCCAGATTTGGCAGCCACAAACTATGCTCTGTAATGTATCCTGAACCAGCCTGTTCAAGGGTCTATCCAAATTGCCAGTTTTCTCAGCGAATAAACGCTCGTTCGTTGTTCAGCAGGCTGCGTTATTTTGGGGTGTGGAAATGTCCCTATCCATCCCGTGACCGATTCTCAGCAACACGTGTTTGCGTGATGTCAGTATCCACGAAACCTGTTGTTAGACAACGAATTTAACGGAAATTGATCGTAAGGCTGAAGTCGAGAGGGAAGCTTTTCTTGGGCGAAATCTAGGATACTAAAACCCCCACCAAATTAGTCCCTTGGCTGCTCAGTGTCATCATTTTCGACAGGAAAAATGGCAATTTTCTGATGGCACATTGCCAAGTTTCGCCTGCACAGTTTTCTAGGGAATGGAAAAATGTCTAAGCATTTTTGACCGCCGACTTTCCCCTGGCCCTTTGATCTCATTTGTACGTGTGAGAAACTGTTAATATAGCCTGTATCTTTTTTTCTATCCTCTAACTGAAAACTGGAGATAAGTGACAACAGGTGATAAAAACAACGTAGCAACATTCACTATTGGTGAAGCAAAAAAAAAAATAGTTTCGAGATTCAGATAGTTGTGAAAAATACGAACTGTTATAAAAAGCTACTTGCAAATCGATATAAATAAATGCCGAAAGAAGCAACCGCTGCTGAAAAGTTTCTGGCGCGACACCTCCAGTCAGATATTTTGAGTGTGTTCCACCCTTCTAACAGTAGTTACTATTAGTTACTATTTTCGTTCCAACCTCGTGAAAAGTCATGACGCTGACCTTCCAGCCTTCTCGAAAAAGTAATTAATAGTAAATATTTGCTTACCACGCTGGGGATCGTAGTAAGCGTGGTAACTACGATCTCTGTGACATGATAGTCCGCGATTAGCCCGTACTACGGTATTTTGCCAAAAATAGTAAAATTCGTTCCAACCTTGTCGCCAAAAAGCCAAAATTCGTGACGTCATGCGTAGTAGCTACGGTAAGTAGGGTGGTGTGATAGCCTAACCGAGTCTAATGGTTCTACGGTATACAGTAAACGAAATGATGTTTATTCTCCGACTCCCAGTTGACGACTAATACAAAAATCGAATACATGAAATGAAACGGAATGCGCAATCAGCTCAGCGATCTGTTGAATGGCTAGGGGTCTGCGGCTGCGAGGCGGTGATGACTCCGTCACAGTTCCTCCTACTTCTGGTTTTTATTGATCTTCTTCTTGGGGATCTCGGACACTTAAACTGTTGTGGCTAGTCGCTGACGTATTTACATTATTTACAAAAGACACGGCGCTTCAAACGCCAGGTCTGCTACGTACTGTGAATTCGTACGATTGAAGTTGAAGGGCCCATCGGGCTAACTTCTCGTTACGGTTTGCCATGACGGAAAGCCAACTGACAGGTACTTTGCCTTTCCCAGGGACTCCAACATGTCGTCTATTCGTGGTAATGGATAGCTGTTCTTCTTTGATCGACTGTTCAGCGTTCGATAGTCAACACAGAATCGGAGGCTTCCGTCGCGCTTGGGGACGAGGACTACCGGGGAAGAGTAATCGCTATTTGAGGTACGGATGGTCCCATCTTCCAGCATCTTCTCGATTTCGGCTTCCATTAGCTGCCTCTTGGCTTGGGGTATCCTGTATGGCTTTACTCTGACTGGTTCATCGTTGACAGTTTCGATCTCATGAAGAACTGCTTCTGTTCTGCCAGGTTTTTCGGTGAATATGTGAGAGACCTCCTTTAGGGCTCGAATTAAGTCTTCGCTTTCTTCGGGAGGCAGACGCTGATCCACTGATTCCCGAATCTCTTCTAAATCGATGAGTTTGTGGGGACCTGTGTAGTATGTGGCTATCTCTTCTACTGCCTTGTCCAAAGTGACTTCTCCTTGCAGGAAAGAAATCTCTCGTATTTCTGCTCTCTTGTATTTCCTCAGGAGGTTGACATGTAGAAACCGAGTTTCCCTTCCTTTCGCTGGAGAGTTTATCTCGTAGTCGTGCGTGCCAATTCTGTTTATCACCTGAAAAGGGCCTTGCCACTGTACCTCTAGTTTCGATGACCCCACAGAAAGTAGTACAAGGACCTCATCGCCAGGATCAAAACTGCGTTCCTTGGTGTATGTGTCATACCATTCCTTCTTCTTTTTCGCTGATAGCTCCATATTTTCCTTAGCTAGATCACAGTATCTTGCTAATCTTTCTCTCATTTCGACGACATGCGACACTATGCTCTGTGACTTCGGTTTGGTATCATCTTCCCAATCTTCCTTGATGACATCTAGTGGACCTCTCGGCATGTGACCGTACATCAGTTCGAAGGGAGAGAATCCTAGAGATGATTGCTTGGTCTCTCTGTATGCGAACAGAACGAAAGGGAGATAGAAGTCCCACTGCTTAGGCTCATCTCGCACAAATTTCTTTAGCATCTGCACAATCGTTCCATTTAGGCGCTCGACGAGGCCGTTCGTCTCTGGCCTGTACACGCTGGCTCTAAGATTCTTGATGCCCAAAGCAGCATAGACTTTCTTCATTGTTTCTGAAATGAGGTTACTTCCGTTGTCTGATACAACTTCCTTCGGTAGGCCCACTCTGCTGAAAAACTTCACCAATTCTTCTGCAATTTTTGCTGAATTTGTGCTCCTCAGTGGTATCGCCTCGGGGTACCTAGTGCTGTAATCCGTTATTACCAGAAGCCATTTGAATCCACGCTGGCTCTTGTAGACCGGACCAACCAGGTCTATAGCGACTCTTTCGAATGGGGTAGTAATAACTGGCATTGGCTTGAGGGGGATCTTCTCGAACCGACGTTTGCGTGCTGCCATCTGACAATCGTGGCAATGTTGGATGTATTCCTCTATATCGCTGTAGATATTCGGCCAGAAGAATCGTTCCAGTAGTCGATCGGTGGTGCGCTGACGTCCCATGTGACCTCCCATAGGTTCAGTATGAGCGAGCTTCAGAATCTTGTTCCGCTGACTCTCTGGTACGACGAGTTGCCATGTTTCCTTCTCTGCCGCGTTGTCAAGCACTACTCGGTATAGTAGTCCTCTTTTTATTTCGTAACGAGACTTTCCCCTCTGCTCTGCCACCTTGGATGCTTCCCAAGCATTAGCTAGAGTTGCATCCTTTTTCTGCTCTGCTTCAAATTCAGTTTTTGAAGTTGAGCTAGCAACGCTGTCTGCTTGTGGACTCGAGGCATCGTTGTCGATTAAGGTGGTTTGAGACTTGGGAGGTGGAATGAAGAAATCATCGTCGAAGTTGAATTCTGGCTCAGTAGGAAAACGGCTCCCGTTATCCTCTGGTTCGATTTGACGACATCCATGATACGGCTGCTGCGCCTCGCAACGCTCGGAAAGCTGCAGAGGGAAACGGCTTCCGTTTTCTTCTGGTTCGACGTGATGATATCTTTGATCCGACTGCTGCGCCTCGCTACGCTCGGAAAGTTGCAGAGGAAAACGGCTCCCGTTTTCTTCTGGTTCGACATTATGACATCCTTGATCCGGCTGCTGCGCCTCGCTACGCTCGGAAAGTTGCAGAGGTAAACGGCTCCCGTTTTCTTCTGATTCGGCTTCGGTCGAACTCGAAGTTTCACTAGTCTTTTTGAGCGCTTGTGCTCTTGTTAAGACTAGAATGTTTGCAGTCAAATTCAGGAACGTCTCTTCCGATAAGGAACCTCTTGTCTGTAACAGCTACGGTTAAGGCACCCTTTGCTTTAACTCCGTCAGGTCGCGTTACTTCGACGTCAACTACCTTAGTTGGATAATGGTGAATATCGCCATGAACGCACCGGACACGCGCTGTGGTTAGCGTTTCATCGATCTGAGGTAGTAAGCTTTGATGTATCATTGACATGTCAGCACCGCTATCTACCAGCATGTCGACCTCTTCATCGTCTACAAGCCCTCTAATAGTAGCGCTAGCGTATGCGACTTCTCTGTCGGGACTCTCGGCCATTTCCACATTGCGAGCTGCTTTTTTCTCCGATTTCATCTTTGGGCATGCTGCAATCCTATGGTTTAAGTCGCCACAATGAAAGCATCCTGTTTTGCTAGGAGTCTCTGCTCCATTACCCCTCAGACTTGAGCCACTTTGGCCGTCGCGGGATTTGTCACTGCTGCCATCTGCTGTGTAGCCCGCTTTCCTAGTGAGAACTTTTCCTTTGTCCTCTCCCTTGTGTTTGTTGTGCTGGTTCCCAAAACCGGCACTTGCAGTTTTTCTCGCCAGAGCGCACGCGTCAGCTACTTCTGTTGACTCTTTCAACGTTGCCAGTTGCTTTTCCCTCAGAGTTACTTGAATCCCATAGGGGGCGGCGCTTGTAAACTGCTCTACCAGAAGAAGCTCAATGATCGACTCAACCGTTTTCAGGGGAACCCCTTTCCACTCTGGAACGTTGTTTGCTGGATCCGCAGGAATAATCCGAATTTGCTCGCGCATCTCATGCACTCCGAGCCATCTAGAGAGATTATGACGTAATTTCCGCCCGTATTCCGAATACGACTCTCCTTCGGTCTTCCTCAGTTCACGGAACTTAATTCGATATGACTCCTTCGTAATTTCATACTTCTCAAGTATGCAGGCTTTTACTTCGTCATAATTTGTAACAATGTCGCTGGATAAACTTGCCATTGCATCAAGCGCTTTTCCGCTCAAAACTGGATAAAGATGCGATGCCCATTGATCTCTCGCCAAACCGCATGTCGTTGCAGTATTTTCGAACATCGACAAAAACGCATCAATATCGTCTGATTCGTTGAATTTCATCAGCTTCGGTTACGCCGTACTTTGAGCAGAAACTGCGGCATTTGCAGGTGTAATTCGCGATAGCCCTTGGGTGAGATCCGAAACCAATGTACCCATTAGTTGACCAAAACGCTGTTCTTGCTTATCTTGAGAGGTTACCAAAACTTCTAAGAGTTGCTTAAACTGTGCTGGATCCATCGCGAGATTCTCAAAAAAAACTTTTCCTTCTAAGCGTAACTGGGACTCAACTTGGGGGGACGTTGACTTGGGGCCCAGAAGAAACTTTTCCTTCTGAACGTGTGCTAGGTATGACGTTGGGTTTGAATTCGGTAGAAACTTTTTCTTCCGAACGAGAACTATTGGTGGTAGTTGTAGGCTTCCTGATCGCAGGGATCGATTTAGCTCCGTCGGACAGACCGTCAGGCAATTTAACGAACGGCTGGGGATGTGGGGATCGAGAGCGTCCTTGACGTGTCTCGGGACCAGGCATCCAGGGTTCCGCAGTAAATGCCCTTTCTCAGAAATACCCAACGATACAAAATTCTTTTACAAAGATTAATTTACCCAAACAACTTTTTTTCCCAAATTCTTTTAACTTTAATCAGCCTCGATCGGCTTTAATTAAATCAGTTTACGTCAATAATTACTAGCCAATGCTTAAATAATTCGAACTCGAAAAAAAAATCTTAACGAGACGGGCAGGTTATTATTTCGAATTATTGGCTTATTACCGTAGAAACTCGATGAATCTTCTTGGAGGATTTCTTGATAGAACACGTTCACTTTTACCGTGCTCTAATCCTACCGCTGTTCCACCAGATGTGATAGCCTAGCCGAGTCTAATGGTTCTACCGCTACGGTATACAGTAAACGAAATGATGTTTATTCTCTGACTCCCAGTTGACGACTAATACAAAAATCGAATACATGAAATGAAACGGAATGCGCAATCAGCTCAGCGATCTGTTGAATGGCTAGGGGTCTGCGGCTGCGAGGCGGTGATGACTCCGTCACAGGTGGAACACGCCCTTTCTCCACCATCACCAACAAAATCTTTGTAGCTGAAGTGGTGTCCAGAAAGTCTGTAGCAGACAATCAACTTAAATGGTGACAGATATCTCAGAGACTCTTGAGACTGGAAAGAGGTCTCAACAATTCTCTTGCACACTTCAGAGTCTTATTTGGTACAGAGAAGAACGGTACACTTTCTCAATCAGGCAAGTCGCATTTCCTCGAAGTCTTGCATTTCTTCTCTATAAAGGCAAGTACTGAAGCTGTTTCGATTTTTTGTTGGGAGGGGGACGAATAGTCGTCGAGTCTCATCCTACGTTGATGTACTTCAGTGCTACAGGAACTCGAAAATCAGATCTACCCGAAGCGATAGTTCGTGCAGTTTCAAAACTTTGTATTATTCAGGTATTTACAAAAATTCAATCGTAAACATTAGTTGCGTTTTTGTTCGACTTTTCACTCGCCTTTTCGACGGCCTTTTACTTTTTTTGCGTTTTCGTAAAATGGTCCTAAGCACTGTTTGACAGTTTCCCGTTTTTGTCAAAAAGGCAAACGCCGACTTTCGCCTTTTCCCTCGGCTTTTTGCAAAAAGGCAAACTTGGTAGGTGACCAAGTTGCGCTCTCCTTTTGGCTTTTTGCCTCGCGACTTTTGTGACTTTACCCCAAAATCCAATAAGAGATGGATTTGACTCAAAGTGATAATCAGTATTTGGAGACTGTGTCAGATTTTAAAGATTAAAAATTTGCAGTAGAAATAAAATACTAAGTAAAATGGTATTTGTCAAAATTTGGTTTTTATCCAAGAAAAGCGAAAAGTCCTTAGTAGTAATGGCGATTTACAAAAACGCGAGAATGTTAAAAGAGGCCTGAAAAAAATGCCTTAATATTTCAAGCATAGAGGCACATAGAGGTATTACAAATCCGGAAGGAAAAATTATTTGATGATAACTGATTATAACTTTTTTCGAACAGGCGTGTAATGCATATCTTCCTATGACCCACGGTCAGTTATATTACGATAACCTTCACAATGAAAACGCCACGGAAAATCCAGCCAATCACGTTTCAGAATTAGTCATAACAGCCTCTGGAGAGGATTTTATTTTGTCATATCATCCTCCCCGGAGGCTGTTATGACTAATTCTGAAACGTGATTGGCTGGATTATTTTCAGCCCCGAAAAGCGGAAATTCTGTTCGAAAAAGTTATAATAGTTAACATACCTCCATCTCGACTGATATCGGAATCACAAGCTCGACGGCCATTTCAAAATATCAACCTCGCCTTCGGCTCGGCTGATATTTTTCATAACCTGCCTCGCCTTCGGCTCGGACAGGTTATTTTCAATGTCCATCTCGCTGTTATTTTCCGATATCAGCCTCGATGTCTGAAGTTAGTAACCTTTAATATGAAGTAAGTAACCTTTAATATGAATAGATGAAGTAACGCATTTTCATCGCATCTTCAGGCCTATTTAAGTGAATAAGTGACGGGAAACCAGACTGTCATATCCCAGCCCTGTTCGGTTAAACTTTAACCATTTTGACAACCCGTCATAAATAGGATTTCCCGCTGCGTCCTCTCAGTATGAAGATGATCCTGCTCTTTTTTTGCTGCTTGTTGGAGCTTAGCGGGATCATGTGCACGTATTCCCGGCACTTCCCACAAGTCCCTATTTGGGATTTCTGACCTGGAAAGCTTCCCGTTGAGTTTTTTAATACTTCTACATCGATCGACATAAGAGAGGAGCTGCGAGAAGGCACGCTGGGATATGCGAAAGCACTGGATTTTGTGGTGAACCACAATGTTCAAGCAGTACAAAGAAGCCTCGACTTGGCTTCGTTGTGGGGAGCTAGGTAGACTGTGGTTGAAATACTTGTTGTCATTTTTGTCCTCAGTTCCAGTGGTTTGAGAATGGCAGAGCTGCTACGAGTCCCGCAAATCCGAGTCCGAGACAGGTTCGAGTCCTCGATTGTCTCGAGACAGTCTAGAGACGAGTCCAGGGTCCAAGTCCACAGCTCTGGTAGACGGACAGCTCCGTGAAAGACGAGTCCGAGTCCTTGAAAAAGGCGTCTCGAGACGTTTCGTTCTGAATAGCTGTTGTTGGGTTCCGGCTAAACCCCCCCTGACCAAAAAACCCCCGGTGCCAAAACCTCACGGTACCAAAACCCTCCCGGCGAAACCCTCCCCGCACAAATAAAAAAGACAATCCCATAAGGATCTCCTAGTCCCAAATAATCCCTACGCCACGGATAATACAAGGGATTAGCTGGGTACCCGGATTAGCTTATGTACCTACTGATGGGTGTATAAGAGTACAATAACTGGACGTGTCAGCGTAGCGATCCCCCCAACAAATCCTTTCCCAATTCCTTCCCCTTCTTGGCGAGGAGGCTGCAGTTAGGATTCCACTCATTCGTACAATGCGAAGGGCCATCAGACGCTTTAAACAGTCAGGCATTGCCCTCTCCCCTTGCCTGCTCCCCTTTCCTCTTTCGATATCCCTGATTCATACCAGAAACTCCAAGATGGGCAGCTGTTTTTACTGAACGACTGCGGCGTTGATGATGATAATTGCATTCTTGTGGTTGGGACAGAGCGTAACCTGGAACTACTTGGGTTGTACCGTCACTGGTTTTGTGATGGCACTTTGAAGATAGTCCTACCAGCTCTTCACCATACACGTGCTTGTCAACGGTCAAACTGTCCCATGCTTGTTTGTTACACTAAGACACTTGAGTTAGACAGGGACCCATAAATTTCCTTTACAGGGGGCTTGCCAAAAAGAGATTTCTGATGCTATGTTGACCGCACGGAAGATAGTTCGAGAAATACCCACGGTCCAATCACGTTCAAGACCAGATAGACAAAATTTGGGATTGGCTGCTGGCGCCTTGAGGGAGGAGGCAAACAAGAATGCAGATTCGACCCAAGTGGGATTTTTGGAAAGTAGGACTGATTCGGTCAACATAGAAGCATAGGAAATGACAAGCCCCCTGTAAAGGAAATTTATGGGTCCCTGGTTAGACCAAGATGACGGGAAGTCAAGTTGAATGTTTTGAATTTGTATTAAATGTAAAGGAATCGGGGGGGGGGGGGTCGCCGGGGGGTTTTGGTACCGGGAGGGGGTTTGGTCGGGGGGGGGGGGTACCGGGGGGTTTTACGGGGGGGGGTTCGCCGGGGGGGTTCTCGCCTAGACCCGCTGTTGTTAGCAACCGAACGTCAACGGTGGGATCATTCCCCAAGGCCACAACTGGTTTGAATTTTGAACTTTGCTTTCTTCCATGATGTGCCAGCTATGCCGGAGGAATCTTTGCAAGCTGAAGCTCAGTAGTTTGGTTCGAGGTCGAGATGCGAACCGGCCATCTTGGTATACAACAGATGTATGTTAATTCGGACGTGGCCTACTTTGAACGGTGCCGGAAAGTAGGATGAAATTCGAATCCATCCGGAGTTCAAGAAAGGAAACGTTAGGAAGTTGAGTTGCTTGATTTCAGGGTGCTGCTTCTGATTTTATTATCTAAAAAAAAATTAATTCATTTTGGGATAGCCTACACAACGACGAAGCAAGAAAACGACGTTTTTTGGAACTAAAAACCAGGAAAATAGACGATGCTCGTGAACACACATTCTTGCGTTGAGGATATTTCACAAATATCACAGTGCAAAAGCCTTCGGGAAAGTCTAATCGGGTTTACGGCTTCGACTGGAAAACGAATCCTAGTTCTGAGTGTATCTGAAATTAGCACCTTCGAATTCCCGGGGTTCGACATTATGAAATTTTTAGACGAAGTAAGATGGTCCGTTAAGAATTTATCGATTTTGAACTGTGAGTCCAGAGATTGCAATCGGCTTCGACTTTGCAGTTCAGTTACCCACGTGGAATTCTAGCTATAATGGTGCATCAATCTGCTTGTTCGTTGTCCGTCGGCAGTCTGCTGCTCATCTAGTTAAATTGCTTCCTGTGCTTAGCTTCCTCTTTCGCGTAAAAGTGGTCGTTGGATGCCTTCTTCATTCCGGGAAAAGCTCGGAGCTTTCTCGTGTTTCTTCTTGAAGTACTTCTGTTTATTTTTTATAGTGCAGTTTTGTCGTTTCCTGAATATCTTTTTGCTTGGGTAAGTTCTGATGCTCCGAATAAGCGTGGTGACCTCGGTTTCTTGGTTCGAGAAAACTCTCAGGAAAGGTTAACAGGGAAGAAAGGGCAAACAGACTCCGACAAGAATGGATCATCTCGGTTTTGTATAGTTCAGATACCCGATAATTGTGGTTCGGCACGTGTCCCAAATGAACTAGAATGCATGCAACCAGGGTTTTGACGTGATCTATGTCAATAGAAAAAATACGAGATTATCGTGTTTTTTTCTTGATCAGCTAGTTGTCCCGATAATATGCGAGGGATGAATATAATTCCGAATATTTCGGTTGCACTTCCGGCAAAACGTCCTTAGCGAAAAAGTTCGTTTTCTTAATTTCTTTTGCAATGAATGGTCAGCATCTATGTCCAAGGCCAGGGCCATATCCAGAGGGGTTAGAGGATTCACCCCCCCCCCCCCCGAAACATGCAAAAACACTCGTTTTTTATAGTCTTTAACCTCTGATCTATTTCTTTTTGCACTTTTTGGTCCGACCCGCGGGCAATCCCGCCCCCCGAAATAAATTCATGGATACGGACCTGTCTATGTCAATTAATGAATCCTTAGCGCGTTTAGTGTGTGTTTAACTAATAAAGTTATTATTATTTATTATAAATATAGGTGGTAAGAGTAAATAAATGTATGATGAGTTACTCGTGGAAAGAATTTAGACACATCGATTCTCAAAGCTAACCTACAAACATATGTTCGTCAATCGTCATGCTTAGTCTTAGCCGGCTTAGCTCCGAGCAAAACCAAACCACCTGATCGGACACTTCTTTGGTCTGGGTATCCTTTATTTTGTCCTATCGTTAGTTAGAGAGATCCAGAGGTGGCAGGTGGAGAGAGTGGCTTCGGGTTCGTTGGGTTTGTACGGGGTGGTCAAGGAGAGTTGGGGGGAGGAAGTTTATTTTAAGGCAGGTCTAGAAAGGGAGGATTTAAAGGTGTTATTAAGTTTTCGGGGAGATTGTTTAGCATTTGGAAAAAAATAAAATATATTGGTAAATTTTGCGATAAGACTGGTCCTTACTTCTGCCCGATGTGTGGGTGTCTGGATGATAGTGCGAGCCATTTTATGTATGAGTATGGGGAACTGAATGAGTTAAGAGCCGAAGTATTCGGACAAAGAATATTTGGGGAAGAGTGGATGATAAAGTTGTTGAAAAGTAGGCATTTTGGAGATATACGGATGTTTGGGAAATTCCTCCGGATCGGTCTGCGTCACCGCGAACTAGTTTTTTCAAGAATAGATTATTCCCATTTCGTTCTTGTTTTTCATATCGATAATATGCCGTGTTTTTTTTTTTTTTTTTTTTCCAGTGTTTTACCATGGCCTTCGGGCTTTTGTGTAAATATATTCTATTCTATTCTATAGTAGGAGGGGCTACGCACTCATTGCGCAACATTTTGTGCACACCTGGGGGATCGGGGTCTCTTGTATGCTCCAGTTCGATGGCAGATCGTTTCCTGCCCGTTTGCCCATTATAATGCCTCCCATCATTTGTCGGTGCCCGGTATCTTTTAAAGCCTGGAAGTGCGTAATCCCTCGCATGACACGGGCCTTTTCGAATTTGAAGACTCTAGGAGCAAATTCTGACTTCGTCGTTGTTGTACACTAGTCCAGCTGTTCAGTTTGAAATCTTATTTTTTTTTTTCGTTAGGATCAAGACACAATTTGGACGAATTCATTTCAATGGATGTCAGCAGAGGCGTCGGCGACATCTACAGCCTCATGGATTTCGTCCGGAAATTTTATACGAACTTCAAATAGCTCCAGCTCCGCTAGATGTCGCTGTTATGCAATCCTGTGTGATTAGGTGTTTTTGTGACTGAAGATGGTGCTCAGTGAACACGGGGGTTAAAAGTGATAGTATGTGGGGTGGATGTTAGTGTCGACTTGAATGACCATGCCTTCTGTTATTTTATTTATTGCCGCAGCTTAAATAGTTGCAGAGCAAATGCGCGATTTTACGATCCGGGTTACAACCACTGCCATAAATTGGCGTATGTCGTTCACTTGTCAGGCAAAAAGTCGAGAGGATGGGCACTCAGTTATTTTGGTGTGTACCTGGTGGCTCGTGTCAAGCACACCCGGCCCCCTCCTGTGGAACCCTAGGGAAAGAATTATGGGGGTAGAGGAGAGGGCTTTGCAATAGCTCACTATCTGCGTTAAACATGGAATACGCAAAATTAGCGACTGAGAGTGAAGAACCTGGTGTTTGGAATACTTCGTGGTTTCGTGAGTTGATTCGAGCTGCGATCCTCAGGAAAGTGTGCTCTGGGAGAGTATTTCAAAAGTGGCATGGATCATCACCCAGCATGGAATACACAGAATTATCGAGCTAGAAGAAAATCTTGAAATGCTTTGTGGTTTCAGAAGTTTGTTCCAACTGTGTATGCAGTTGGGAAATGTCTGCCGCTTTATCTTAGCAAATTCATGTGCCTTTTGTATTTATACGATAGGCAGAACCATTATGTTCTACCTATCAGTTTTTTTGGTTTGTCGAAGAAGCGGCAGCTATGCAAGCAAGGAATTATCGGAATATTGTGTTGTACCAGAGATGGGCGAATCCGATCATGAACGATTCGAATCCAGGGCTAGGTACGAATCCGATTCCGAATCCGAATCTACCATTTCGTGCTGAGGATTCGATCCGGATTCGAATCCGACCTTAACAAAAAAGCACTGATATCCATGGTAATCAGATAACTTGATAGATTGGGCTACTGAGGATGGTTGGTGGTGGAGACCAAAAAGTTGGATCGCTTAAGCCCACTGTGTAAAAATTGGGAAAACGGAAACTGGAAGGATGTAGACTAGAAATTCTAGCGGATTCGTGATATTGAGGGTGTGGAATCCGAATCCGAATCCAGCCTGACAAGCAGAAGATTCGAATCCGGCCAAAAGGACAAATCCTGGATTCGAATCTGAATCCGGATTCGGCCATCTCTGTGTGGGACGTTACTGAAAGAAACTTTGGGCTGCCTCGAAACAATGCCGGATTATCTCCTGTGAAGTCTCAATTTCGGACCCCTTTGCATATTAACTTTTGGTAGTTAGCACAGCGACCGCTAGATAAAAGGATAATCGTCTGTACATTACAGACACGGAGTTTGCACAGATACAGTTTGAGAAAGCTTGATTGTAGTTTTCTTTCAAGATCAGATCAGTATTATTTCGATCCTTCGTTGCGGGGCCCACAGATAGGTGCCTGCTCCACCTATTGGTTATCTGGCACTGCCCCGAAGCTGTTGTTAGTGTCGTATTCCATCTTTAGAGCGAGTGTATCATCGTCCTCAAGTACAGATGACAAAATACCATCTTCTAAGCGGGTCTAGGCGAGAACCCCCCCGGTACCAAAACCCCCCGGCCAAAACCCACCCTGTACCAAAACCCCCCGGCGAAAACCCCCCGGTACCAAAGCCCCCCGGCGAAAGCCCCCCCCCCCCCGGTACCGCCCCCCCCCCCCGACCAGCCCCCCCCCCCCCGGCGAAAAAAAAACCGAATCCTTTACATTTAATACAAATTCAAAACATTCAACTTGACTTCCCGTGATCTTAGTCTAACTCAAGTGTCTTAGTCTAACAAACAAGCATGGGACAGTTTGACCGTTGACAAGCACGTGTATGGTGAAGAGCTGGTAGGACTATCTTGAACGTGCCATCACAAAACCAGTGACGGTACAACCCAAGTAGTTCCAGGTTACGCTCTGTCCCAACCACAAGAATGCGATTATCATCATCAACGCCGCTTTCGTTCAGTAAAAACAGCTGCCCATCTTGGAGTTTCTGGTATGAATCAGGGATATCGGAAGAGTATCGGGGAGAGGGCAATGCCTGACTGTTTAAAGCGTCTGATGGCCCTTCGCATTGTACGAATGAGTGGCATCCTAACTGCAGCCTCCTCGCCAAGAAGGGGAAGGAATTGGGAAAGGATTTGTTGGGGGGATCGTTACGCTGACACGTCCAGTTATTCTACTCTTATACACCCATCAATAGGTACATAAGCTAATCCAGGTACCCAGCTAATCCCTTGTACTGTCCGTGGCGTAGGGATTATTTGGGACTAGGATATTCTTATGGGATTGTCTTTTTTATTTATGCGGGGAGGTTTTCACCGGGAGGGTTTTAGTACCGGGGGGTTTTGGTATCGGGGGGGGGGGGGGGGGGGTTTGGTACCGGGGGGGTTTGGTCCGGGGGGCTATGGAACTCTTAATTTAAAGTCGACGGTGTTGCGCAAATTTTCCCTCGCTTAGCAGCGTATCGCCACTACCTGCCCCATCCTGTTCGATAATGGCTATCACGTTTCTTTCGCTTGCCTGGAATCTATCTTTGTTTGACAAAAACCTCTGGTAGCAAGATCCAGTAGCGCGATCGCGAGTGAGAGCTTGTCTTTTTGTTATGAAGACAAGCTTGTGGCAGCGAAACATCGGTAGCCGCGTGACGGTCGCGCTACAAGGTCACTAGGAAAACATGATAAGTGTTTTTTAATCCGATGGAAAATGTCTAGCCTGTGTAGTTGTAAGAACATTTCATCCGTGAAGTTGTCTGTAGTGGTACGAAATACTTTCGTTTAACTGTGCTTCAGACTGGGATAACCTTAATCAGGAGTATCCAGTAGCATCCAGGCTTGATATAGTAAAATGTATCAGCTACGGATGCTGGCTATTGAAGCTTTACAACGTCATAGCCTACAACTTTTCGACAATTTTCCATCGTGGAGGACTTCTTGCTATCATCCTGGGGAAAATAGATCCCTTGAAATGGTCTGTTACAAGCAAACATCAACATATGCAGTCTCTCTCTTTGCCGTACGGACGATCCTGAATATGCATACCCTACCTTTTTATACGTGCTTGTATAGAGCTCTTGCCATTCTTGCTCATGCTACACTGTCAGAAGTTTCATAACAGATCGCGCATAACACTTTCAAGAATAACACCTTTTCACTTAGAAATAAAGTGTTATGACCAACTAAGTTTACACTATTTCGTGCCTAGATCCCCAACAACACCTTCAATTGGTAAAAATACTACACTGTCAGAAGTTACATAACGACAACAGAAGGATGCCCGGTTTCAACAGATAACACTTTGGGATGCCCGGTTTCAACAGATAACACTTTGGCCTCTGTGCTTTTAGTGGAATAAATCTTATCTATCTTATCTTATCTGATGTTTCTTTCGTTCCCGTTAGTGTGAAGGTGTTGTTGGAGATCTAGGCACGAAATAGTGTAAACTTAATTGGTCATAACACTTTATTTCCAAGTGAAAAAGTGTTATTCTTGAAAGTGTTATGCGCTATCTGTTATGAAACTTCTGACAGTGTAGTAGTCAGTGTACCAAAGATTTGAATCTCATATCTTTATTACACAAGTTTAAATATTCAAACTTTTTTAGTACTTTAATCTGAATTTACGTGTCTACAACGTGCAGTGTTCGTTGAAATCTGATTTTGGAATGTTGAAACGGTCGTTAATGGGTTTGGTATTGCTTTGTTGTTTGTTGCTTTACGAAGTCTTTTGTATAGAGTGTTTTCTCGCCTTCCTTTTAGGCTCTCACTTTCCTATCCGCTTCTTTTCTTTTCTTATAAAGCGAATTTTGCTAAGTTTAAACGGTTGTTACTGGGTTTGTTGTTTGTAACTTTTCAGAGTCTTTCAAATATAGAGTATTCTCTCGCCTGATTTTGTGGCTTCTCACTTTATTTCATCCTTTTATATTATAGATTTTCCTTCATTGTAGTCTTTTCTCAACTTTTCTCATAGTCGAGCGAGTCCTGCGGCCTGCGATCATGGTTGGGATGTATTACGATGTACGTTGCTTGTTGGCCTTTACTTAAGGTTGCCAAGGTAAAGTGGGGTCTCCATTGGCAATCGCAAGCTGTCAAAAACCATCGTAACGTGTCATGAACGCCATTTTGATGATTTTCAGCCAATGAGATCACTCCGGGTCTGGACGCACGTTTACGCCGGCCTTACGACTGCCAGCGCAGTTCCCGGTTAACCCTATGCACTTCATGTGCTGCTTCCGTCGGAACTGTCCTGGTATGGCGTGCGTCACTTAGAAATTAGAATGCTATCAGTTCTGTTTTGCAAGTAGCGCTCGAACTAAGTCAGAGCAAAATAGCACTAGGGAGTAGCGCCAAGACCCATGCTTTACATGCTTGGCAAACGGGCCATACTCGTAGCGCCGCCCATTATGCTTGCGGCATTTAAAGCAAGACAAGCTTGCGGGCTTAGAAATCTCTAGTAAAGCTAAGATGTGGTCTGAACGCATCGAGGAAACAGAGGATCTTGCATCTTTTTTTGCTGTGTTCAGAATATGAAGTTATTGAAGCCAGCACTGGTGCACGACTGTTCGAGTTTCGGTAGGGATGTTCACTATCGCTAGTGGTGCTAGTGTGGCTGCTATTCGACTGTGTGTCAGCTATTTCAAGTCTTGGTGCTACTCCCTAGTGTTATTTTGCTCTGAAGTAAGTAAAGTTTTTTTCCTCCTCTCTAGGTAAAGTTACTTGGGGCGGTTATCCAACTTTGGATGGACTAGTTTTACCCAACCCGTAAGATTGAAATTGATATTCTCTGGAACTACTCACTTCTCAGCAGTTGGTTTTCGGCACAACAAGTCGGGACACTGCACCGTCCCACGTTAACTAGCATCCAAAGAAATGTATCTCTTTTTACAGACAGGGCCCGTGATTCAACGGTCACCGCCTGCGATTCTAAAGGAATTTTGACCGCGTACACGAATGCAGGCGCCTCAAACTGCAGATGTCGGCTGACGGGTCTAGCCGACCCCCCCCCCCCCCCCCCATTGGAAATATATAGGAATTTGGAAAATCTTAGTTAAAACTATGGTTTGGACCGTGAGCTCATAGACACGCGAGTTAAAATGGAAACGCGTGTGGGCGGATCGCTGGCCGCTCGCCTCTGTAATATACTTTCACAAATATACATTGCATTTTATTAGCACTGTGTGTGCGGGGGAGGGGGGGGGGGTAGCCGGAAACCTCGGCTGACATCTGCGAGTGCATGGTTTCCAGCGGTTCAGCCAACCAGCGGTACCACACTGGGACAGTTCTTCTTTGATCCCGATGATCACGCTTGACATCCACTGACAGAGTCAGCTGATGCGCACGTGGAAGAAACTCGTAGTATATTCTAGAATGGGAACTTGGGGAGCCATCTCTTAGAACATTCTGGAAGCTTTGGGAATCCCTGTTCTCTCGTTCTGGAATATTTCCTCGAAGGTAGCGTCCATGGTGTGTCGGTGCGGGATTGGGTGAAGGGAAAGGTGGTTGGGACAGTAGCTAAAAGGATTCTGGATTGTCAAGAAAACCAAAACTGGACGTGTGAGGTCTCGGCGTCACGGCGTCATATCAAGAACAAATTAGACAATAAAACAAATAAGTTTTATTTGTTCTTGGTCATATCGAAGAGAAAAGAGCCTGAAGAGAAAAGAGTTAAAATCCGATAAGGGTATAAAAAGAATTTTTCGCCATTGGGTAAAAGGAGGAAATATCTTGGAAGGAGCGTGCTGGAGATGGTCTTTTCTCGTACCCTTTGTGGTTGGGGTTGGTCAGTAGTATAGCCTACCTGAGAAGAAGAATTAATAAATGGGATGATTAGCAAAAAATCTTTTGGAACTATAAAATGTGTTAAAATGTGTCAGTGTTTCAGGGTTGGACTACGACATAGGTCCCTTTTAATTAAAGTATTTTAATGACATATTTAGTTTTTGTTTTAAACGTGTTTTAATGATGTAGTTCAAATCTGCTGTGCACTGGGAAAAGTGGACTTATATTTGACCGTGTGGTTTTTCCACGAGTTTAAGTATCCGTTTTGCACTGTTAAATATGATTCGCAGTCAGCTTGGGCTGAAGGAATATTTGTCATCCATGACGTTCCTCCGCCTTGTTGACAGCCAAGTATGAATGAAACCTGTTGAATCTCCGTTGCATGGAACGCAAAATAATTCATGAACAGTATTATTGAAAGAAGAGAAGGAATAAAATGCATATTTTCGTCAAATAAATCTAAGGAGCATTACGATTATCACCTGGGTCGGCGCGAGTCCACTTTCATACTAATACATTTATGCGTGGAGGTCAACGGTCGGCCTTCAGTTTTCCATTGAATTTTGAAACTGATTAATGTACTCGTGTTAGAGAAAGTCAACGGCCGTCGGCCAGATTTCGCTTAGTTCTAGATGCTGACTATTTGGTTAGTGAGAAAATTCAACGGTCGTTCGTTCGTCAGATTCTGTTCTGTTAGAATTTTTTACGATTTGAAGAGGTAGGATATACGTCCCTGCAAATCACAGAATCGTTCATGCCTCTTCCAAGCCTATGCCACCACTGAATCCGCAACATGCAGTAACAGCCATCTATACCTCTAAACCGTACCCTATTTCACAGAAAGCTGAGGGCAACGAAAACCTAGCAGGTCCCACAAGGGATAGCGGAAAGGCGAGGAGATGATTAATCGTGCGTCTACAAGGTCGTGTACCTCCGGCAGGACTCCGTGGCCTCATCCCTGTCGCTGGGTCTCTTTGGTGTACGAAAATTGGTGGAACAGCTCTTCGCTGGGAGAACCCGGAACTGGGCTAGCTGTGGCTTTCCTTGAGCATTGCAGGTAAGGCTTATATTTGAGATACCAAAACGCAAGTGACGGGAAACCTGTCGAGACATATGACTCCGAAACGTTGCCCGTCCGTTAGCACGATAGCTCGGAATGGTTTGAACTATTTTGCCCAGACCTGTGTGATCATATATCTGTTTGGATAAAGTACCGACCATGTTGATATATAGGCCACTAGCCCTATCCATAGCGATGGGGGAGGGGGTTTCGTATATTTTTGCCAGGCTAATATTAGAGTTCAAATAGGGGTTCTCATGTGTCGGTGTTGGTGCAAATCTATATATCTGCTTTTTTGTTCTATTGGGTAAATGGTACGACCAGTTTCTAATGTGAAACGGAATTTTGAAAAGGACAAAAACTTCCGGCAGAAATGGATAAAGAACATGTCGGATCAGAATATTAGACCAGTTTTCGACTTCGGTCAGATTTATTAGGGATAAGTAACATGATCACGGGATCGGGAAAACACCTACAGAAATAAAAATCTACAAGACCTGACAGTCTAAATGAAGAATTCCAGCAAGTTCCTATTTTGGGATCACACCGAAGCCGTTGTTCTTGTTCGTCCACCTTGGTCCGTTTGATGCGGTTGTTGTCTCATTCTTCTTAAAGTGATTTTTGCGCCATAAATATCTCCTTTTGGGATCCTATCGAAGCCTATAAGCTTTGATCTTCTTTGATGAGATTTTGTCTTTTGGGGATTTGATTCCCGTTTTTGTGATCGTTCAAGTTTGGAACTTTTGGTACGGTCTCTTCTTCGTTAACTCTGTTCTACTTTTGATCCGTCGTTCTGATCTGAAGTGGAGTTGGGAATTCAGGAATCACTTTAGAGCTAGTGAAGCTCATTGCAAAGACTGCAGAAAACCTATTTGGAGATTCGATTCCCACTTTCCATTTTTTGCTTAAGTTCGTTTATTCTTCAGATTAAAAGGTAAAGGTAAAGGTATCAGCACTAGCCTTGACAGGCATAGCTGGCGATGCTGATCTCCGATTCTCGGCCATCAGCCAGGAAGTGCAATGGGGGGTTGGGGGCCAGCCATCCTGTGCTTTCGCACACCCTTTCTGTCACCTTCCCCGGATTTCTCCAGGTACCCATTTGAAGCTGGGTGGACTTTGGCTTGTTTTACAGGGTTACGCCACTAACCCCTGCTCTAAACCAAACACTAGCACAACCGAGACTCGAACAAGGGACCCTTCCCTTGCGAGTTCGGCGCGCTAACCATTCGGCGACGGACGGACGATGATCAGATTGTCTCATCCATATTTGTCAGTTTTTTAACTTCACTGTTCTTAATTTTCACTTTTGTTTTTCCGGAGCCTTTTATTGCCTGCTGGAACACATCGTCAGTTTAAGCTGTACGCTTGCCAGAGCACGAAAGCTGTTTCGGAAAGCACAGATTCTTTCCGTAGCAGCGCGAAATCCAACGGAAAGGGATTTCCGCTTTTTCTCATAGTCGCGAAAATCTTTCCTAGACGAATGTGCTTTTGCTCGGCTTTCCTCGTCTAGCACGAACCCTATTTTGGTTTTGAAGCCTGACTGTTTTTTGGGCAGTTCGTTTTTTGAAGATTTTGAAAAAGGGTCAAAGGGGAAAAGAAAAAACAACGATTTCCTAATAAGTTTTTTTTTCTGCTTTCAGGACCTTTCGCTGTTGTCCAAGCTCGTATTCAAATTCATGCACGAGAGGGGTTGGACGAGACTGTGACTAGTATTTGACAGTAAAAAACGGATACGTCAGCTGAAATTTATTAGAGCTGTATTTCGGCCCTTCTTGGCAAGGGTCCTGTTTAGGCCCAAAGCCGCTCAAGATGGAAAAAAAGAAACTTGTGAAAACTGAAATATAGCTCTAATAAATTTCAGCTGACGTATCCCGTTTTGCACTGTCAAATATGATTCCCAGTCAGCTTGGGCTGAAGGAACATTTACTGTGACCAGGGACCCATAAATTTCCTTTACAGGGGGCTTGTCATTTCCGATGCTTGTATGTTGCTATGTTGCCCGACCCTTGCCTACTTTCCAAAAATCCCACTTGGGTCGAATCGGCATTCTTGTTTGCCTCATTGGACGTGCTCGCCAAAGAGACTCCTCCCTCAAGGCGCCAGCAGCCAATCCCAAATTTTGTCTATCTGGCCTTGGACGCGATTGGACCGTGGGTATTTCTCGAACTATCTTCCGGTCGGTCAACATAGCATCAGAAATCTCTTATTGACAAGCCCCCTGAATGGCGAGGCATTACAGGAAATTTATGGGTCCCTGCTGTGACTAATGATGAATGAATGAATGAATTTATTCCCAATAAAGCCCGATGTTGAGGAAAATTAGGTACACGTGGAGTAAGCCAGTTGAGATTCGTCAGCCCTTCATTTGCAACAATCCTCTAAATTCTTTGATCGCAGGTTCACTTTTCTAGGTTTTAGCCTGAAGAGAACTCTTGCCAAGAAGGGAAGAAAAATTGCTAGAATAAAACTCAGCGAACTTTTCAGTTTAGCAAAATCAAATATAAAGAACCATAATACGATATTCTACGAATACGTATTGTAGGACTCCTGTAACAGTTATCCAGTGTTTACTAAAACAAACTTTTGGGTCCGCGTCCGCGTGCGCCTCCGAAGTAATCCATTCCCGCTTCATCACTGGTTTCCAGGCAATCTGCATTGTTTTCGCAAATCCCTCCTGCTATTAACAAGATCGCTTTTCCTCCGGCACGCGACCTATCTTTCCTATTTATTTGAACCTGTAATTACCGAGGCGTTTCTTTCCTTCCCCTCTATATCTTTGGGCAAATCAAGGACGAGGGAAAAGTTGGTCTGATGACTCACGTTGCATGGCCTAGAGATTTCAGTCCCATAGACGAATGGATACGGGACAGCGTGATTTGACTGCATATGAGTGTTGACGAATCGGAAGGATGGACCAACTTGTCTATCATTTTGAATTCCAGAACTTGTTACAGCTTTCTTTGTCATCGTTGATTGTCAGCGGGCTTGATTTGTGCTTGTTGTCCCATCTGCTTTTGCAGGCCACGCGGATTACGAGATCCTGATATTGGAACGGTTTATAAATGAACATTTTTGCGCCATCTAGTCGGTGAGAGTAAATTAATGTCCAAGCAATTGCTCAGCTAAACTGAGAGGTATCATTTTGACTGTGGATCTTCCGGCAGTTCATCAGCTTAAATCACAGATTCTGGACTTTGCGATTATTATTCCTCTATCCAGTTTCTCCACCTTGTGCATTGAATTAACAGAATTGCAGCATGTCTAAAACTAATGACGTTTCTGAGTAGCTCCCACGGAACCGCTAGGTGAGGCTCTTTTAAATGTTTTAGCTGGGTTTTATCGCATCTCCGGTTTAATTTTCGCTGTCAGTGGGATCTTTGAAGTTCTGGGTCTTATGTATAACATATATGTCTGTGTTAGTCTAACCTTTGCACTGGATGTTATCCATTGGAGCTGTTCCCCCGACAATCAAAGTCTAGTTCGGCGGCTCCAGTCTGTTATTGTATAAAACCTTAGAAATGTCAGATTTTGTCCTTTCGTGTCCGGGACCACGTTGCTGGTTCCGTCGCTTGCTTTGGCGGTACAAATGTTTTTTTTCGCCCCCAGTAAGCAGTCTCGTTGAAATCTTATCTGTAATTTTACCTGCGGGGAAATAATCCAGTTTTCTTAAACGACTGCAACTGACAGGCATCAACGTCTATCCCGACGAAAGGATATCGGACACGGAAGCAAGTGAGGGGCAAATGGGAATAATCCAGGCTAGGTTTCGTGTGCTTTGCACCTGCCATGTTTCGATCTGAGATCGATCAGTAAAGGTTTCTTCTTGACGGCTCCCGGTTAGACGATTGTGTTGTAGCTCCCGTCAAACAGACGGAATAAACCTACTTTGCGTTTCCGTATTTTCTAATGTTAATGTCGAATCTTTATGGACCCCTCTAGACTGTCAAAAGCGTAAAATCACGTAATTATTGTTTTGTCTTAACTTTTCATCGCTTTCGTCAAAGGCAACTTATTTTGTTGTTTTTGCTCATAAATTTAGTGGCTCTTCTGGAAAATTTGGCAAATCTTCTCGTCAAGCAAAATCCATTTTATTTAGTTTATTTTTCCTCCTCTTGCTGCCTAGCGTTACGTTCCACAAGTCAAACAAATTTCAACTTTACGCGAAATTTTGACTTTACGGAGAACTACGTAAGCTTTGTAGCCTACGTCTTGGCAACGGCCGTAAGGGCCTTTTGGGGTAACAAAACTTAGTGACGGGATACCAATGACCGTAAAGTTTGTCCGTTCGTATTTCTGTCTTGCAGCACGATAGCTCTCGAAGGGGTTGAGACGTTTTGTCCAAACTTGGTATGAGGATTCGTTGGCATAGGTCAAGTTCTTGGATGGGCCCTGTAGCCCTATATTTAGGGGTGGAAAAGGCTTTAAGTTAAGGGGTAATCTTGTAAAGAAATATTTCAATCGATTTGTAGACAGGAGAACTGCTAGATTCAAACCTGAAACTTATTTAGTAAAATTTTCAATTAGTTGATCAGAGCTCCGATGTAGGTAAATATTCCTTCAGCCCAAGCTGACTGCGAATCATATTTGACAGTGCAAAAACGGATAAGTCAGCTGAAATTTATTGGAGCTATATTATTATCCGATGTAGGGGTAAGAACACACGCTGAATCCATATCTGAACTTTATTTTCTCGCCGGACAAGTAGTCTGTACGGAATACAGACAAAACTGTAGCTGTGGTAGAAGCAAAGTTGATTCTGAAGTCGATTAGAGCTTCGATATAGGGGTAACAAGACAGGCCGGACAAGTAGTCTGCCCAGAATCCGGGCAAAATCGGAAATTTTGCAGAAAAAGTCTATTATTAAGACAATTGGGTTTTTGATAGAAATTGTGTAAACGTTTTGAATCCATTTTTTAAACTTTCTTTTCTTGCTAGACATAGTTTGCCAGGAATCCGGCCGCAACCTTAAATTCGGAAAAAGTTTTTGTGAGGTCGGTTATCGGGCCAAAATAGGGTTAAGAAAACATGCTGGATCGGTATCTTCACTTTCTTTTTCTGACGGACTGATATTCAGCCGGAATCGTATAATTGCTTCGTGTTCTTGTAATTTGTTATAGTGTCGTTATAAGTATTTTATAGTGTCGACGGTGAGGTAAGCTGATCACTATCACTATCTCTGGCTTTATATTCATACTTGGTCCATACTACGAACGGAATCCGGCAAAAACCGAAAATTCGTGAGGCCTCTTGGTATGTCTTTATCGAATGTTTTGAATTTCGATCGAGGGGTAAGACGAAATAGAAATCTTCCTGCTTTGTTTTCCTATCAAGTCGATAGCGGCCGGGTTAATCGGAATGACAATGGAAAATTCGTCATTCTAATAATGTATTTTTTCCAGTTGTTTGTATTGGTGTCTGGAAAATAAGAGGCCTGGGGAGTCTGCTTCACCGTCCTACAGGGAAAATGGTACGACCAGAATCTGAGGTCTGCAAATGGCAATGGTATTCTCGTCGTGATCTGGGCTGGATGCAAGGTTAAAAGGCAGAACCTAACGGATATTACGGACAAATAACATGTTTGTTCGATCACGCGAAGTCTCGACTCGATTGTCTGGATGGAGAGTCGTCGGTTAAATATTCCCCTTGGGATCCCATCGAAACCTTCGCTCTTTTTTTCAGTCTGAAGGGACCTTAACTCGGTGTGGTCTTCGTGTGAGGAATCTCAGTTTGGCTAAGACTACGATGAAAGAAATATAGAAGAATCAATAAATCCATAGCAACTTTTTAAGAGACGTGTATAAAGTTACCTTTCAAGGTCTTTTGAAGTGTCTATTATCCGACGATGGATTTATTTCCGAGATCTCTCGGGAATCATGATTGATTAGACTCCATCATTTTATTCTGCAGGAGGTTGTAGCCTTTCGTCGACGCATCGCAAGTTCGAGGTGTTGTGGGCTGTTGTCTAATTGTTGATTTGAGCGGCTTGGAAGAGGAAGCCACTTCCAAACGAACAGTAAAGCTAATGGAAGTGAAACTGAAAATCTAAATAGCTTGATCAGACAGACTACAGTTTTCATGTCTCTTCTCTCCGTGACAGAATTTACGATTCTATGTACAGACTGGAGAAAAGGATACATCATTTTTTCCAGGGGATCGACTAAATAGAGGCACGGCATGGCGCAGGAGGGACGAGTAATAAAAAGAGATTAGCAAGAAGTAGACAAGTAAGTGAGAGTTCGTAACTCCAGAGCCTTAAAAAAGGCACGTTAGAACATTGTTCCTGCCCCTCACTCTGAAGCCTGAAAGGAACCTTTTAATTTTCGTGCCTCTTTTTAATACGCGTGCCTCCTACACTATGTCGTGCCTCTTTTTAGTCGATCCCCTTTTCCAGTATTTTCTAACTTTTTTCTTCCCTTTTCGCCTCGATTGGAATTTCTCGGAATTTCACTTTAATCCAAATATTGCCCGTTCAGGGAAAAAGATGGCTTCCAACAGTTATGGATTGAATCCGTTTTCCAACCTCGGTAATGCGAAATACCGCGAGTGTACCATCTGGTCAGACTGGTCAGTGTGCCAAAAAGGTGGACAGGTAAATCTGTCATTTTTCTGTGAAATTGTCGAACTTTTTTCAAAAACCTAGAGATGACCGCACAGAAAAGCTGGAGTGGAGCAGTCTTAAACATGTACCGATCTACACTGTAAAAAAAAATCTTGCAGTATTTGCTACTGGGATTAGTCTTATCTCTATGGAGATAACATTATTTCTAATTCGGATTAATCTTATCCCAGTAGAGATAAGCCTAATCCGAGTAGCAAATACTGCATCCTTATTCGGAGGAACTTTTTACAGTGTAATTTGCATTGATTCCACTAGAGTTCTGGGTCGCGTGCGGTTTTAGCTTCTTGTCTAGCTTGCGGCGAATACGGAATCCCTAAAAACGCTCACTCATCAGAGATGTCGTCCAGCCAATTATCATAATCCTGAACCTTTTGTCCGATGTTAGTCCGGAACTACCACGCATCGATATTCTTCTCCATATCTATTCAGTAATTGACCAAGTGGGACAAGGCTTCCCGAAGGAACATTTCCCTTTTCTTGGCCCCAAGGAGGACCGGGACCGCTCCTCCCAGCCCATCTTTCAGGTTTCCGGATGGGTCTGTCACAATCGCTCTTGAGGAATGGGAATTTCATCAGTTGTCTGAAATTGCAATCAGCGAATAAAAGGTCCCAGAGTAATTGCTCGAGCCGGGGGCAGGCCTTTCCGTCTTCATCCAGAGCCAGTTACTCCCCAAGGTTACCCAACCATATGACTAAATCTCACGGTGTGAAGATGTCCTAATGTTCGAAGTTGCCAGAGGCTACCTGCCTTCCCCGGTAAGAAAATGGGGATTAAGGGAATGGTGCTTGATTTAGAGTGAGCCAAGTCGATTTGAACACGCTTATTTCTTGCAGCAACTCCTTTGGCAACTACTACAGTGGGGGTATTTTTTCGTGCGCTATTTCACTTCGGATTCTGTTTTCATTCGCTTACTGTGGCGAAAGTCATCTAGAAAAACTACTCAGTCAGCTAAGATAATCTTCAGCGATATTTCGGCCCTTCTTGGTAAGTGCCCTCTTCAGGATGTGTAGCTGGCAGACCTGCAATAAATAAATGAAGCTTCTATCCTAATTTGGGGGATTACATACGTAGAATTATTTCACCTTGGTGCTGAAGGTCTATTATGAAAGTCTCTATTCCGACCGAAATAGTTCTTTGGCGTCTCCTAAGAGCATCTGGCTGGATGGGCTAAATTTTGTATACTGATTTGCCAAGAACTGCACCGACTGGAGTTAGTTAACCATCTGAAGTAACACACCTCTACTATATGTCTATAAATATACGGGATACCAAAAACGGCAGCTTGTTGACAGGTCTGGCAAATCTTTTTTCGTTCACAAAACTCTTTTCTCTTGCTTGTGTACATTTTTATGATGCTAGGAGTCCAACGCATAGAATGCAGAATTTTTTGTGAAGCCTGAAGCCGACAATAAACCATGCATCTCTGCCTCTGTCAAGTGCACGGTCCCACTCACCCTTGGTTCACACTGCTGCATCGTATGCGACACGATTTTTTCTTTGATGTTCCGACGTGCGCACGGACGTTCTCAGTGAGAACGTCCGTGCGATTCTGTCTCACCACCACGCAGACGCAAAAGGAAAACGAAATTTTTCGTCATGATTAATCTGCAAAACGACAAAGAAGCCCTTGGGGAAACGACCTCTGAAGATGCGGGGAGATTAAACTTCTGAATACAACCCAGCATTAGGAAATTTTCAGTCAAAACCTATAGGTCATCTTGTTCAAAACAGGTTAACACAAGTTTATTCAGAAGATATTTTGCATTCAGCCATCCTAGGATTACAATCAGAACAAGGTAGAGCACTTTTTAGTCTTGAAAATTAACTAATCTTTGTTCTTTCTTTTCTTTCCCTCAAAAAATCGCATGCGTTATGTCGGATGCGTTGAAATTTTTCAACGCATCCGACACTGCGACAAAACGCACAGTTCTGCGTGACTTGTCGCACGATTTGTGTCTTATGTCGCATGACGCAGAATTTTGCGCGAAATCGCAGCAGTGTGAACCATAGGTAAGTCGGTTCTCAACCCTGTGTCTAGAGGCGTTTTTCCCGGAAACACGATTGTGTGCCACACAGTAGAGCCTCAAGTTGAAACTCGCGGAAACGCCGTTTTGTCTATTTTCGGCGGTAAATTCAAATGTCTGAATACATAAATAAAAATCATGCAAAATCTCAATAAATAGAACTCCAGGCTTTCGTCCTTACCATTCCGTGCAAAAAGGATCTTCCGTTTTATGTCCACATACCTGAGATAGTTTTTAATTTTATTGTTTTGACGTTGTTTTGCTGCTAAATTTGAACTTCCCGCCAAAATTGAGCCACAAAATCGACAGTCACCTCGGCAGTTGTTTGTCGAATTTGAGCCACAAAGCGAGCCACGAAAATCTTGTTGGTCGCGGAAACACACGTGTGGGCCGCACAAAAGGCGCGGAAACACTCTTTTCGCGCCACAATCGACCCACAAACTGTTTGTGGGAGCACGGAAAAACGCCTTATAAGGTGTTCAGTTTTTCAGCTTCTGTCGTCCATAACCGTACTGGATTCCATGTTCTGCTTCCATAAGCGTATTATTCACAGGAGTGTGATCCAATGTTTCAAGGGCATAGGGCTTTCCGGAAGTACAATAGGCCCTGTATTGCCTGGGACTATAAGACCTATCAGAACGCGAAGAACTCAATACCCTGGTCAGTTGTGGTCGTATCATCTCTGACAGGAGTTTAAAGTTTAACTGAAAAGTCAATTTATTTTTGTATCATTAAACTGACTACACTGCATTATTTTGATTGTGTTAAGGGATTTTTTTTTATTTCCACTATTTGCTCTAGTATGATGTTCAGAACATCAACGGCCGTCCTCACAACGCAAAATTCTACTATGTCGCAGAAAAACTGAATCTCAGTACAAACGCGGCTTTTCAGTGGTCAGTGATCAGCTCGAGGAAGGGGGCTCACTGCGTGAAGAGGTGCTTCAAATCACAAGGAAATTCCTCTATTAGAAAATCGATTATTCGTGAATAGCTAAAGAACGAAGTAACGCATTTTCATCGGGTCTTCAAGCCTCTTTAAGTGAATAAGTCATGGGCACCTAGATTGTGCTATTACATTCCTTTTCGGTTAAACTTTAAGGTTCTCCGGATCTCAGAGGGTTATTATCTATTCCTCCGATGGATGCGTGTGCGCTTATCGTTAAAAACTTCAAAAGTCTTCAAAGAAACTTCAAAAATAGAGTAGCAATAAAGGCTTAGTGTACAATGTCGTCTGCTGGACTTCACGAGTCACGATACCCTGAGAGTAAAGAAACCTTCTCCCCCCCAATTTTTTTTTTATATAAATGGTTCCTCAGGCCCTTGAAAGTTTCATCTGAATTCATCTCCCGATCTCGAAGGAATTAAATTTCTCTTGGAGACCCGCCGCGCCTTTCCGATTTCCTCCTAGGATTAGAGCCTTTGTCGTCTATCGGACACTTTCAAATTGGCTTTCCACTGGGGTGTCGACGGGCCTGCTTCCGTACCTTGATTTGCGACAACAGTAAGTTCCACTCTGTCCCGAAAGTCACGTCCCAGTCCCTGTCTAGTGTGCGTCCGAACCTTTTTACTAGGCTATTCAACACGCTCATGGATTTGAACACATTAGACAGGCTAATTCCTTACAGTGAGGGGACCGAAATTGGAGGGAAAGCTTTTCTTTGAAACTTCTGCTCTGTCCAGTCCGTTTGATCAGTCGATTGATGGTGTGGAAGATTTCTTTGAGGCTGGTAGGGGGTAGGGAACAGAGACGAATGTAATAGCCTATTAAGAATATAGCGAATGAAATTTTTGATCAGGGAAGATCACTACCTAGTAATCATGAAGCATTAAAGTGTGGTGTCCCTTGTCCAGTACCGTCTACCGACGAAGTTCGCCTCACTTTGTTCAAACTTTGACATGTGCTAATGTGCTTCATAGCTACACGTCAACAAAAGAAGGCATTCTAAATATTCGCAAGAATTAACTTTTTGTAGGTTGTCATCTAAAAGTCATGAAAAAGTCATGCCATTGCTGATGATTATTCACAGATGATACAATAGCTCGAGGAAGGAATCTAGGAATTCTTGCATCGCGGAATTGGAGAAATTAGTGATAGTTGATGAGAAAAGGAATTAAAGACAATTAATAACCCAAAGCAAATGAAGGCATTTGCAATTCCGTCATTTCTTTCTTTAGGAAGGCAAAGTTCCCATATTTCAGGATATAGAGAGTGCGGCTTGTTAAGACCGATACAGCGTATTAGCAGTCCGACTTTAACGACAAAATTGAATGTTTCGATGGGATCCCAAAGGGGAATGTTTCCTGGTTTTTGGGGTTCCTTCATCCAGACAATCCAGTCTTATAGAGTTTCAAGATCCTGTAAGCTTGTTATTTGCCACAGTTCAGGTTTCAAAACCTTTGAAGAGTTATCGTGCTAACAGACGGACAGTCGGTCGGACAAATTTACGAAGTCATAGGTATCTTCCTAACGTTTTGAGATCCTAAATCGCTAGCTTGGTTGGAGACAATTGTGTCGATGGAAAACAAAACACGGTGATTCAGGCCTTCAGGTCTACTCTAATTCTGCGGGAAACAACGTGACCACATTTTAGGCAGGGTCATAATTCGTTTTTAGTGAAGTGTTCCTTGGAACAATCCACTATTGCGAGCGCTGTAGCAGCTTTCGGTTTCCGGTTTTCGGTTTTCACCATATTTTGTGGAGCTCATAACTCGTGAACCAGTGCAAGTATCAAGTTCAAACTTGGTACACTTGTGGGTATTGGGGTCTAGTTGTGCCTTTTGGGGGTCCCAACCCCCACACCCACCCGGTTCAGGGGCAAATGGGCCCAGATTGCCCAGTGAATAATATTCATAACTTGACCAGACCTGGGCACAGAACAATGAAACTCCTTGTATTTGTAGATCCTAGGGCTGGGAAATTGCTTTCAAAGTTGCATCTCCCCCACCCACCCCGTTCAAGGGCAACTGGGCCCAGATTGCCCAGGAGTAAAGTTTGTTACCCGTGACAGTAATCAACAGGTATCAAGTTGAAACTTTGTAGGTTTGTGAGCATTGGGGTCTCTTTTTGCTTTTTGCGGGCCCCAAACCCCACCCTCACTTGGTTCAGGGGCAAGTGGGCCTAGTTTGCCCATGGGTAAAGTTTTTGACCAGTGACTGGAATCATTCTCTAAGTTGGTATACCCGAGGATGTTTAGGTCTGGATATGCAATTTGATTGGTCCTGACCCCCCCCCCCACCCTCTCCCGTTCACGGGAAGCCGGGCCCTGATTTCCCATGAGTTAAGTTCGTCCATGGCACGTCTCAAGTTCAACTCTTGTATACTTGTGGATATTTATATGTGTAGGCTATAGATGCGGATTTTGGTGTAACAGCAACAAATAAGACCACGCGGCGTACTTTTATCTTCAATGATGAGTTGGAAACTGGACGGTTTTGTCATATGACCGATGATATACCCATCTTAATGAAGTTGTGACAAGGGGGGTATCAGGCAGTAAAACGATTTGGTTTTGTTACCTTGCTAATGGAAAAGGGGTTTAAGTGTCGGACTGGCTCAGCGTTGAAACATAGACCGTTCTTGCAAGATTTTGAAGATCTTTTTCTAAATGCGTTTTTTTTAAGCTTTTAAACCGGGATGATTTCAAATTATGTTATTTCAATATTTTTTGGTTACTGGGGATGTGAAATATCTTGCTGTTTGTATATAAGATGTGATAAACATTTTACTTTCACACTCCACGTCTGAGCGCTTGCGCACTTGTTTGATGCTTTTCCGTAGTTTTCTTCCGGGAAAATGTTGTCAGGTTACGAAAATCTCTGCTCGTGACGGCTGGATATTTTTGGGAGGGTTGATCAGCTATTCCTGCTTGCTTATTTCTAGTCAGCTTACTATTCTTACGGCAACTTGAAAATCATCCCCTCAGACGTGCCTGAGACTTGGATGAGTCACAGATAGGGAGTGAGGATAGGAGGGTCGTTAGGATCTTAATTCCCCTCAGGCTAGCGAGGATCTGAGGACGAGGTGCTTCAAATTGAATTCTAACACTCGTCTTTGAGGGTGGGGAACCAATTTTGCGATGCCGAGAACGCAGGACAGAATCGAGTTAATGTTCATCCTCCGATATCAGGCTATAAATTTGCTTGCCTGGAGGGGTGTGCGGTTTTCGAAGCTGGAAAAGAAACTTTCGAACCTCATATTAAGGCAAGAGATGAAAGTAGAAATGTGATTGAAGTTGTTATTAGGTTTGTCTGACAGACCTGCAATTCTGACGGAAGGATGAATAGGCCTAACCCTAATAGCAAGTCGTGAAACAGTCGTGAAGCCCTACTGTAACAAAAGAAGCTTCAGGTTTGCTGCTCACAATAGCAAATTACCCTTCGAAAGTCCATACCAATGTGTCTGTAGGATAAGTGATTGAAAATATACTTTTATTTCTCCCATGATTATACAATAAAACAATATGTTTTCAAAGTATAGGGGCATGAAGATGAAATAGAGAAACATAGCCTAGTTATTAGAAATGTGTTATTTTCTGAATTTAAAGAAATCAAGTTTATTTTTAACGTTTTTTTTAAGTAGGATTATTTAATGGAAGTGACGTTAATTCAGGAATTTTAATGCTTGGCGTCAGGCAGCATATTTATGTCAGAAAATGTTTCATAGGATGGTACATTCTTGATGGTACGTGGGAGGTTCTTTGCTCTTTGTCTGCTCATACAATCTATAGTAATAAAATGGAACAAATAGCCCATGGACCGTTACGACAGGGTGTCTACTGTTCATGAAGGACTAAAATGTCTCAGCTTTCTTTCTTATTTCTTCTACCAGCTCTAAATTTGTTACCAGAAACTTTCATATGGGCAGCCATTACGTGTTGCTCAAAGATACGTACAAGAACCTTCAACGAGCATGATCGCTCGCCAATCTTCTTCCCATCAAAACTTAGCTAGCCTACTTAGTAAATTTCAAATTCCTTTCGGCCCACCTTTCTAATTTAATGTACTTCTCAACCAAAAACTCTCGTGGGCCCCTGACACGCCATAAAGAGCAGTTTTTTTTTGCTGTCTCTGCGATAATTTAGTCTTGTGGGAAATAATGTTAATGCACTTCATGTTTGTCCTTCCTTATTATCGCGAATATGCTAATTTTCTGTTCTTGCCGGAACTAACTTTGGCTTTTACCGAGATATACTCTCGAGTGCTGGGCAGGAACTTTCCGAGGCAATCTCTACCGGAAGATGAAATTATTGAGGCATGGATGAACTAGTTCACCTCCCTCTCAAACACACCATCTGATGTCGAATTTAGGGACTAGGTAATAGCCATTACCATCATAGGTAATGGTAATGGCCCTGAAAGGAGAGGGACGAATAATGTGTGTTCACAAGCATGTGTTATTGCGTGGTCAGTGCGTGCCGTTCGCTGGCAAAAACGGTGTCTTCAACTACCATTGAGACATCTTCAACAAATCCTTAAAGACGAGATATTGTGAACGGCTCCCGGTTCGAAAGGTGGGGTTCCGTTGTCTTATTTTTTTCACTTATACATTTCGCCCCGTCAGGTCCGTATCCAGGAATTTATTTCAGAGGGGGGTGCCCGCGGTCCGGACCAAGAAGTACAAAAAAGATATAGATCAGAGGTTAAAACCTATAAAACGGCTATTTTTGAATACTTTGGGGGGTGAACCCCCTAACCCCCCCTCCTGGATACGGTCCTGCACCCCGTATTCGCGTAGGATATTGACAACAGGATCTTGGTATTTTGCTTAGGTTTTCTCGACATCCTCTTTGAGCGATTCTTTGGCAAGCCGCAAAACAAAACTGAGTATGTGCATCTGGTAACTTATGGAGCGTGTTCCACCCCTCTACCAATAGTAACAATTAGTTACTATTTCCGTTCCAGCCTCACGAAAAGTTACTACGCTGACCGTTCCAACCTTCTCAAAATAGTAACTAATAGTAACTATTTGCTTACCACGCCCGGGAGCGTAGTAAGCGTAGTAACTACGGCATCTCTGCAACGTGATTGGTCCGATCGGCCCGCGGCCTGATATTTGACCGAAAAAATAAAAAAGCGTTCCAGCCTAGCGTAGTAACTACGGTAACTAGCGTAGTAACTACGGTAATTAGGGTGGAACACGCTCATGGTTTCAATTTCTTTACCACGACCTTACCTGGTCCTCATTGTTCCCTTACAGCTTGAGTGTAAAGCAAGTTGACAAGAATTCCGGGAGAGTTTCTCCTGTTTTAGAAATAAAAAAAGATGCCGTTTTTGTTACTATTTTTGAACTCCTTGCTTTGTCTCTAGCTGCTCACTCGCCTCAGTCATTCTCATGTAACACCGTTGTCAATCTGCTGAATTATGTCAGAACGCAAAGCCACCATGACGCGTTGTTCCACTTGGGTCAATCTCATGAGGCCATCCATCTCGGGGACGCGGTTCGAACATAAAACTAAGAACAAACAAGTGCGCAAGCGCTCAGACGTGGAGTGTCAAAGTAAAATGTTTATCATATTTTGTATTCAAACAGCGTTAAAACCAAGACATTTCACATCCCCAATAACCAAACAAGTATTGAAATAACCTAATTTGTAATCATCCCACTTTAAAAGCTTTAAATGTAATCAAACCGCAAGTATAAATCCAAAGAAATGTTGAAGATCTTGCAAGAACAGCATGAGTTCTAACACTGTATCAGAGGATCAGGACACTGAATCTAAATGGTCTGCCAGCCAGTCCGACCCTTTAAACCTCTTTTCCATTAGCAAGGTAATAAAACAAGTGCAATAACCAAATCGTAGCAGCCTAATACCCCCTTTGTCACAATTCATTAAGAACGGTCATAGATCATATGACAACACCGTTAAGTTTCCAGCTGTTCATCAAAGATACCTCGCGTCGTCTTATTGTTGCTGCTACACCAAAATCCTCATTCATAGATATATCTCCCCAAATATACAAGAGTTGAACTTGAGACCTGTCATAGACGAACGTAACTCATGAAAAATCAGGGCCCAGTTACTCATGAACGGGAGGAGGGGGGGCATCAATTGCATATCTAGACCTAAATATCCTCGACTATACCAGCTTAGAGTTTAATTCCAGTCACGGGCTAAAAACTTGACTCATGGGCAAATTGGGCCCACTTGCCCATGAACGGGGAGGGTAGGGGCCAGGGGGTGGTTCAACTCCACATATGAATCCCCAGCCCTATGATCGAAAAGCAGAAAGGAATTTCATCGCCTTATCTCCAGTTATTGTCAAGTTCAAATCATTAAAAAATGGGCAATCTGGGCCCAATTGCCCCTGAACTAAGTGGGGGTGGGGTTTGGGACCCGCAAAAATGAAAAGGAGACCCCAATACTCACAAACCTACCAAGTTTCAACTTGATACCTGTTGATTCCTGTCACGGGTAACGAACTTTACTCCTAGTCAATCTGGGCCCATTTGCCCATGAACGTGATGGGTGGGGGAGGTGCAACTTTAACAGTAATGTCCCAGCCCTAGGGTCTACATGTACAAAGAATTTCATCGTCGTATTTCCAACTCTGGTCAAGTTATGAACATTATTCACTGGGCAATCTGGGCCCATTTGCCCCTGAACCGAGTGGGTGTGGGGGGTCGGACCCCCAAAAGGCACAACTAGACCCCAATCCCCACCAGCGTACCAAGTTTGAACTTGATACTTGCACTGGTTCACGAGCTATGAGCTCCACAAAATACGGTGAAAACCGAAAACCGGAAACCGGAAACCGAAAGCCGAAAGTCTGCTACAGCGCTCGCAATAGTGGATTGTTCCAAGGAACACTCCACTAATAACGAGACCCACTGTCAGAGATTTAACAACTCTTGACACACAGGGGCTCATCTCATCCGTGTTTTAAACTTAACACAAATCACCAGAATATTCTTATTGTGATGTGGCCGTTCAAAGTGTTATCCTGTCGTAAAGCAAAACCGAAGACAGTTTCAAATCTTAAACAACTTTTGTAAGCGTTACGTTAGTATTAGCCTATGCTTCAAAAAGACAACAAAATTCGGATAACATTTAACACAAGGATGCGCAACCTTATTTAAAAAATTTACCTCATCCCAAGAGAAACGGCAAAAAAACGTCGTTCTCGTCGCCGATACCTTTTCATCACCTTGTAGAACAGCATTATTGCAATCAAATGCCCCCGAGAAGTGGGAGCGATAAGAAACGTAAGGTGCTTGAGAAACAGTGTAGTTTAAAAAGGTAAAAAAGCAAAGAATGCCAGGTTCGCTTTCCATATGTTCACTCTACAGCCCGGTTTAAGAAGTGCTCACTTCAACATGGTCACCTGGCTTTGCTAATGAGATCAAGGTCCACGGTCTTCCGCCGAAGTTGGCTTCCGTATTTACATAATTGCAATCGAGACTGTCTCTTTGTTTTCACAAAATCTACATGTTAATTTACGGACTTTTTCTTATCTTCCCGCATAAAAATCGAATATTTTGTTCCTCTGATTTTCTGGCTGTCAGTTCTGATTAGTTAACAAGGCGCGAATCACTGTAATAAATATCCGCTAACAGCTTCCTGTCATAATGTTTAGAAGATATCACCAATCTGGGGACTCAAGTTAAACAGTGTTTCATCCAGTGGTTTGATTAGCCAAGGAGATTTCTGAAATAGACTGTGCTGAACTTCTGCTCGTCTGTTTGTCCGACCACGTCAGCCTTGTTTTGGAGTTTTGGTAAGTCTTGGTTTTTGGTCAGTCTTTGGTAAGTCTTGGCATTGCACCCGTGGGGGAGTCGGTTGAGTTGCCAGGATTATAATACGAGGTTTGTTGTGTTACTTTCGTTCCTGACGTCTTCTCTCCCATCACCAGGACTTCTTGCCGCTCTTGTCTTAGTCTTTTCGGCCGGTTTTTATCCTGGAATTAACGGGGAGAAGATTTTGAAACAAGGTTCCTAGCTATTTGCTTAGCAGCGCAAGTCCTTAGGGCTTTCTTTTCACCTCGCAGTCTTTAGTTTTGCTCATTACTTACTGTTTACTAATAAAAAAGACCTACCAGCCAGGCGGCCATTCAGGTGGGAAATTAAGATCTGGACGAAGTCGAGGGACGGGGTCAGATCCACTGGGATATTAGAATGACATTTTTGTTGGTGCTGATGCCATTTGCTAGTTGTCAGCAAGGTGTGGCGGCGCCGGACACACTATGCATGCTGAAGCTGTGTTGTCTCTAGCTCTGAAGCTCTTTGAACAATAGTGTCTCCGAGGCAGCGCATGTTTCAGGTAGTGGCCGGAGTGGATCTTCTTGCCCGAGTTGGATTTGTTGGTTTCTCCGGAGAAGTGAAGAACGAAAACAGTTTCCAGGAGTAATTGCCACCCGAAGGACTGTCGTGGACGTGTATCTTAAATATCTCGGATCTCGCCTATGACGTAAGTTTCGATGTGGAGCTTGTAGTTTGTGAATATATTCATTTGCACCTGTGTCTCCGTAGCCACTACTTCTTAGTGCATTATGAAAGTGCAGTGTTCTTCGAGGATGAGGAATTGACGAAGTGCTGATGGGAGACTTCAGTGCCTTTTGTTGTTCTTCAGCGTTAGCGTTAAAAACGCTTCGTGGTCGTTTTTAATTCATTATCGCTCGTGGTCGATGAGCGTAGACACGTCTGATTTGGTCTTTTGAAAGAATTCCTCTGAGCGGAGACACGTCCGATTTCGTTATTTTTGAAGCATTTCTCAGCACGGTTTGGAAGAAAGTAGAGTGGAGTAGAGTAGAGTTTTATTCATAAGAAGTATCTTTCACAGCATAGACGCCGAATTTGACCTCTACTTCAAACATAAACACTAAAATATAAGTATGTATGAGAAGTTTGAGTAGAAATTCACAGCTATGTATCCGTATCTATATGTATCCGTATAAGTCTTGGTCTCTAACAGCCATTCGATATGTTTCTAGTCCCTGATTCTTGTCCAGAGTGTTTCACTGACCACTGACCTTGGAGGGCTAACTCATTACCGCTGCCGAGTGTGCGACCCTTCTTTGCAGCTTCTTTGCATCTAAAATATGCCAGATGCATTGCAACGCTAGTGGGGGCTTCGTGTCAAAATCTGAGCTAATATCACACAGCCTGAAGCAGACATGGCCGATTGACAGATCTGGTGTTTTGACTTCCCGAAACCGGAAGACCTCTGGCTGGGGCCCGGCCTATAATTACGTCGCTCATTCTCCTCGCTAATCGGGACCATTTGTTATTGGGAAATGAATCCTTCAACACTGACTTTTAAGACAAGCCAAGCAGGGACTTTTCCACCATCTGTTTCTTTTCCTCTTCTGGGAAACTTTTCTGAAGCCACAAACACACCGCCTAACATGGTGGGCCTTTTGTCGATGTTCTCGATCCACTTCAAACAGCTGAGACTGACATCGAATGTCATTGAGCTTTTTATTGCCCATTAATGTCGATTTCCCAGCTGCTCTGACGCAAAGAAGCACCACGCCAAGTTCGGGTCTCATTTGGAACTGGAAAAAGGCTTCAGGGGAAATAAGGAACTTTCGAGACACTTTCTAAAACGCATACTTTTGATTTTGGTTGTAAAATCCTTCAGCATAGGCAAAATTGCCAGTTCAGGGTAAATTTCTTCAGATCGGCGGATTTTATGCAAGGTCGTGAAATCCCAACAAAAACATCTGCAAACATTCAGATCAGAAACGGTCGTAATGCGTTCATAATATGGAACCTTATGGAACGCATGGAACTTTATATTATAAAGTTCCATGCGATTGGTCAAAATCCTGAAAATCACCAAATTGAAGGTTTGAAGCAGTCTCGCATGGACAAGGTCGCAACAAGCCAATGGTCAAAATCCTGAAAAATCGCTGTGCGTAAAAGAGAAGTTCGTCCTGTATTAGCTCGTCTTGAAATTGCTCCAAATGTCGTATTTCGTAAACTGGGGTCACATAAAACATGACTAAGATTCTTAGGACTTGCTTCGTCGAAATGTATACATGAACAAAAAATCATTACAATCAGACGGAAACCGACAGTCCGACGTTTCTTTTTTCAGCCGACTAACTTGATTTTTTAACAAACGTGTTTTTAGAAACTATGCTTACAACCGCAAATCGGTGATCCGCCAAAGAGGAGATCATGAAGGCGATAGATAACTCGCTTTCGAGTTAAACACGCATGCCGGGTTTCCAGGCATAAAGTTTATTCAGTATGAAGCTTAGGGGTTGGCGCATGTATGTGAATTTTCCTATTGTTCCCGTAGCTTTAATTTAGTGCTGTAGTCACGTTTCAAGTCTTCATTTTGAGGTGATATTGACAGGCCGTCGCCATGGTAGGAAGAGAGAAATAAAACGGTTTCTAACTTTGAACTGGAAAAGTCATGAACTCTTTCTTGTAGACCTTGTAGTTTAGATAGAAATAGTGTTGGGAAGAGAAACTTCGCTGGTGGCTCCGGGGGAGGCTTTCAAGGTCATTACCTAGACAGAAGTTGGGGAGAGGTTGTACACTAGTTTTTAGTTCGATACCCGCACTGTCAGAAGTTTCATAACAGATCGCGTATAACACTTTCAAGAATAACACCTTTTCACTTAGAAATAAAGTGTTATGACCAATTAAGCTTACACTATTTCGTTCCTAGATCTCCAACAACACCTTCAATTGGTAAAAATACTACACTGTCAGAAGTTACATAACGACAACAGAAGGATGCCCGGTTTCAACAGATAACACTTTGGGATGTTATCTGTTATGTTTATTTCGTTCCCGTTAGTATTTTTACCAATTGAAGGTGTTGTTGGAGATCTAGGCACGAAATAGTGTAAACTTAATTGGTCATAACACTTTATTTCTAAGTGAAAAGGCGTTATTCTTGAAAGTGCTATGCGCTAAATGTTATGAAACTTCTGACAGTGCGGTTACCTCATGCGAGACCTCATGTAATTTTGGTACGAATGCTGCTTAAAAAGTGATGGAATCCGAAGGTGATCAGTCATACTTTGGTTTTGAATTATCCGAAATGGAAGCACAAGCGTAATGATATTTATGGCCCTGGCAGCCTTCGTCCCTAGCTCCGGATAGCGATTGTAATTTCTGTCTGTCGCTCCGTTTGTCGGTCTGTCCAAGTTTTGCTACTTTGGCACTTCTACACTAAGTTAGGACGATGTAACTTTGCACAAGCGTGGAGCTGGAGAGGGTCTCGAATTTTCTTATTTTTTTTTTTGCACGCGTAGGAACCAAAGGAAAAGAGCGATCGGGATGAAACTTGGATGGTATAAAAATCAAGAGCTAAAAATCAAATACCCTATATGTGCCATTTTGGTGTCCTGGCTGAATCCGACCCCGTTTCCAGAGTTGGAAGGCCGGAAAGTCCAAACTGCCTCCGACGAAAGTGGGGGATTCTTGGGGGAGGGCCAAGACAATTTTGTGACGTCTTGATTTACTTTTTAGTATAATCTTCCGCATGAGTACGTAGCGCTTTTCATTTCCTCTTATAGCTTTAACTGGCAGAGAAAATACTGAATAATCAGTAGGCTAGATACTGATTAATCGTCATCTTTTTTGCTGAGTACTCGGTACATGATCTCATATAGCTTACATCTCATAGACGTAATGTAATTACTTAGCGTTGCTTACGCTACTAACAGCCAACAGGATTGACTGTGTTTAACAAACCCGCACCAAAAATGATTTTCTCAATTCTGTCGTCGTCGATTAGATCATTTTGTTCGACAGAAAAATGCGGAATATGCAAATGATGCAGTGTTATCTTGAAAAATCGTTTGAATTTGTAACTATCAATTCACCGGGTGACGAAAGAGTGGCTCATTTTTGGTTTGTGTCAATGGTGTTGAACGATTTTGTTTACACATGTATGAGTATGGTAGAAGACTTGGTAAGGTTAGTCGGAAATTCTGTCGACACCGCTAATCTTAATACATAATTATTGTTGGTGCATTTTGTGCATTTTTCTTGAGAACAAATTTCGCGAGTTTAGGAAGCGCGATGATCAGGATAGATGAGCGAGTAGGCCTACTCTCTTTCCCTTAAGACCTCAGCCAACCCCGTACACACGACAATTTCGGTTTTTGTTTGATCGGAACCAAGTAGTAAATCTCCCTTATTAGTCGAATCAGTTGTTAAAATTTGAATTGGAATCGTAATGTTTCTGGTGGGTGGCTGCAGAAAGTATTATAGTCTATATTTTCGAAGGCCCACTCCAATAATGACCTAGTTTTAGTTATTGTAGATTCTGGCCACGAGGTTGTAATCAGTGCTTCCACTCGGAGCACTCTCAAAATAAGTAGGCTCCTCTTAAGAATAAGTATTTAGTAGGTAGAAATTTTTACTGAAATGATCAAATTTTGGAAACTTGAACCAAACAATCCTGAAACTATGCGCCGCAGGCGAAAATTTTGAAAATATGTCTCTTTTTTGCTAAGATACAGATATTTTATAACTTTTTTATAACAAATGACTCTCTTCAGGAGAAGATAAAAAGGTGTCTGGAAAATAAGTCGGTAGGTAGACTCGAAATTTGGTAAGTAAAAAAGGCTGAAAATAAGTATTCTACTGCCAAAATAAGTAGAAGTGGAAGCACTGGTTATAGTATATGACTACTTCTGAAACACGCCAGTGAAACTCGGGAAGGAACAAGACCAAAGGTTTCGATGGGATCCCAAAAGTTTAATATTTGATCCAGACAACTAGGTCTTGTCTTCGCCAAATCCAGTCTTCGCCAGGCTAATCATCTGAGAAAACCAAGTTCAGATATACCTGTATAAGCCATATCAGTTTTGACGATACTGATCGAAACTTCCTGGTTTACTTCTACCAAATATCCGGCGAATTCCGAGCGAACTACTTGTCCAGACAGTGGCCAGAATAAAAAAGATAGTTCAGAAACGAATTCAGCGTTATCTCCTTATCCCTATAAAGAACATCTAATCAATTTCAAATAAAAATCCGGTTTTAACCGGATTCCGAACGAACTATATGTCTGGGTAAAAAATGATTGTCATATACAGATTCAGCGTCTCTTCTTACCCTTAAACCTGCCATCTAATCAACTTCAAATACAAATTTTGCTAGCTTATAACAAATTTTCCGGTTTCGGCCGGATTCCGGGCGAACTACTTGTCCGGCGAGAAAATGGTTTTCACCATCGTGTTCAGCATGTCTTCTTACCCCTAAACCAAACATCTAATCAACTTAAAATAAAACTTTTACTTTTAACAAGTTTTCCGGTTTTGGCCGGATTTCCGGGCGAACTACTTGTCCGGCGAGAAAATGGTTTTTACCATCGTGTTCAGCATGTTATCTTACCCCTAAATCGAACATCTAACTAACAAGTTTTCCGGTTTTGGCCGGATTCCGGGCGAACTACTTGTCCGGCGAGAAAACGGTTTTCACCATCGTGTTCAGCATGTCTTTTTACCCCATAATCGACTATCACATTAACTGTTTTAAAATATTTTGCTCGCCCCTTAATTTAAACCCCCTCCCCCACCCCTACATGTAGGGCTACAAAGCCCATCTACGAACTCGACCTTACTCTTGACCCAAAGAATCCTCACACCAAGTTTCATCAAAATATCTCATTCCTTTCGCGAGTTATCGTGCTGACAGACGGACGGACGGACGGACGGACGGACAGACGGACATTTTTTGCGATGTCATAGGTATCCGTCATTAACGTTTTGGGATCCCAAAAATAAACGTCACCCGAACAGATACTTATATCCTATGTAAACCAATCAACAACGTTGTTGCGGTCGGTGGTGGTGACGTTTCTGACTCTCGCTAGGCACACGGCGATTCTTCACACGAAGTTAGTCATTCAGAGTATTACGGAATGAGATACAGAAATTCTCATGACGGCTAACACCTTACCATGTGGCAGGCGTTTGAGGAACGAGCGCTCAAAACAGTCGGGTCATTTTACTGTCAAGGATCCCGCTTGGTGAGAGTATCTTGAAACTCAGAATCCTACAACGCCGTAACCCTTTGACTCTCTACCCCTAGTCGTTAGCAAGAGCGATGAGAATCCTTGGATACCAACCTTATAATCCTGCTATAACGAGACGAACTATCCTTACGCTGGCTACGCTACGTGAACTATCCCTTTTATAGCTAGGGTAGAGCCGACAGTCCCTATTCAAGGCTCATTGTTAGTGAGTGACCCCGAAGATGCGGTACAGGAGCAAGGGGATATGATGGGGCTTAATTATTTTTGACGGAGCATTGTCGTTCAGAGGTGCTTGATAGACTGATAAAAATGACAAGATACTTTTAGTCTGTTACTGGTCAACGCTGAATCAAAATAATTATTCACGTTATCGGTTTGAGGCTTGAGCGCTTGCGTACATTTTCTGTCAATTCTAATGACCTGCGGGTTAAGTGGTTGGGGTGGGCTTTGTGAGAAATGACGAAACAAAACTGAGAAATACTATACTCAGCAACTGCTCACAAACTTTGCATTGCCGAACCACGAGTGAGAGCAGAAATCAAAAGGGTGATTTACAGTTTTTTTTTTCTGTTCATATATTCAGGTAGCTTGGCTCCTCACAAAACTATTAATGAATGAGTGGGGGGGGGGTATTTGATTGAAATAGAACTTCAAAGCGACAATGAAAGTCGTGGAGCAGTGAGAAAATGGCCATGCACAAATTTTGTGCCGATTGTTCAAGGAGCTAAATCGAAAGGAATCTAGCATTTGCAATGTCTAAATCACCCCCATCCACGTAGCTAGTCCAAACCAGAACTCTTTATGACTGCGGTCGTTTCGTACGGGAACCCGTCAGTTCGCCCACCCGTCAGTTCACCCACCCGTCAGTTCGCCCAAAAATTCCGTCAGTTCGCCCACTTTTTCCGACAGTTCGCCCACCCGTCAGTTGGCCCACCAAAATCCGTCAGTTCGCCCACCCGTCACTTCTCCTACCCGTCAGTTCGCCCACCCGTCACTACGCCCACCCGTCAGTTCGCCCACCCGTCACTACGCCCACCCGTCAGTTCGCCCACCCGTCACTACACCCACCCGTCAGTTCGCCCACCCGTCAGTTCGCACACCGTCAGTTCGCCTACCGTCAGTTCGCCCACCCGTCAGTTCGCCCACCCGTCAGTTCGCCCACTCCTAAAATCCGTCAGTTGGCCCACTCTCGAAATCCGTCAGTTGACCCACCCTTGAAATCCGTCAGTTGGCCTACCCTTGAAATCCGTCAGTTGGCCCACTCCTGAAATACGTCAGTTGGCCCACTCTTGAAATCCGTCAGTTGACCCACCTTTGAAATCCGTCAGTTCGCCCACTCCTGAAATCCGTCAGTTCGCCCACTCCCGAAATCCGTCAGTTCGCCCACTCTTGAAATCCGTCAGTTGGCCCACTTTTGAAATCCGTCAGTTGGCCCACCTTTGAAATCCGTCAGTTCGCCCACTCCTGAAATACGTCAGTTGACCCAACTTTGCCGAACCATTAAATCCATCAAAAAGGGCCGCGACCCCAGGGGAATTGTCAGCTCAACTCGAACCTGTCATTAAAGTCCGTGAAAGAAAGGCACTCCATCCCAGGAGATTATTAAGACGGGGACGACCTTTCTCGTTTAATTAGGGTCAACACGAGATGCCTATGGGTGCAACTTTTATGTTTACGTAAAGAAGGATATGAAGATGGGTAGAAGACGAGTATTATACGGAAAAGCGCCGCGACCCCTGGGGGTTTAATCAGATGAAGCCGACAATTACGTATACATTTAGTCAGACATATCAAGATCTTGTTGCGGGATTCTGCGGCAAATTCAGTCGGGAAAGCTAAAAGATGAAAACAAAGTAACAAGACCAAAGTTTTTGACGGGATCCCAAAAATTTTATATTTGATCCAGACAATTGGGTCTTGTCTTCGCCAGCTATCCAGTCTTCGCCAGGCTAATCATCTGAGAAAACCAAATTCAGATATACCTCTATAAGCCATCATCAAAAAGGGCCGCGACCCCAGGGGAATTGTCAGCTCAATTCGACCCTGTCATTAAAGTCCGTGAAAGAAAGGCACTCAATCTCAGGAGATTACTTCAGACGGATATGACCTTTCTCGTTTAATTAGGGTCAAGACGAATGCCTATGGATGCAACTTATATGTTTACGTAAAGAAGGATATGAAGATGGGTAAAAGAAAAGTATTTTATGAAAAAGCGCCGCAACCCCAGGGGTTTAATGAGAAGGAGCCGACAATTACGTAAGCATTTGGTCAGACAACCGGGAGCTTGTTGCGAGATTCTGCGGCAACTTGAACTGGAAAAGCTAAAAGATGAAAAAAAAGTAAAAAGGAAAAATAGAGTAACGAGCAGTGAAGGTTTTTGATTGGCAAAACGATGTAAAGTGGTTTACATGGAAATGGAAAGTAAAAGCATAATAGAAATAATATAATGCAGGACTTCAGTGCCAAGCTTCCGTGATCGTCTCCGAGTATATCTGCAAGCTATCTGCAATGTACGAGTCTCAACTCTGTACGGAGAGTGTCCTCTAGTTAGTGGGAAAACATTTTTTCCCAAATTTACGTAGCCCACAACTAATTCAACGTTATGTGATTCAAGGTGTGTAAGAAACATCAATTTCTTTCGCCGCGTCTTTCAACCCAGCAACCCGAACATTCAAAAGCTTTTTCAAAACATTTCGTAGATTCGCACAGAACAGCTTTTCCAACCTTAAAGTTTAACCGAAAAGGGCTGGGATAGGACAATCTAGTTACCCATCACTTATTCACCTAAGTTGGCTTGAAGACCCGCTGAAAATACGTTACTTTGTTGTTCCGCTATTCACAAATATTCGATTTTCTAATAGTGGAATTTCCTTGTTATTTGTGGTACTCTATGCTCTTGCATTTTTGTTGCATGCCTTACGAGAAAGATTTGTGATTTTTATTTTGTTCAGGCACTAAGCAGTCTTCACCAATCTCACCACTGCCCACTGAAAAGCCGCGTTTGTGTTGAGATCAAAATTTCCCGCGTCATAGTAGAATTTACGCTGTGGGGACGGCGGCAGATATTCTGAATGTCATAACTAGAGCAGATAGAGGAAAATAAAAAAATCCTTTGCAGAATGCAAATAATTCAATGTATTCAATCAAATGACACACAAATAAGTCGGCTTTTCAGTTAAACTTTAAGCCACTTGTGCCGTCAACCACGGACAAACCCAGGGTCGCTGACTGCAATATCTGTTGCCAGTTTGGGACCAGGAGTGGCCCGAAGGGTCGGGGGTGAGTGGGGGTGGCACCCGCCAATCACAATCTTCGAGTCGTTTGAAAAAAAAAAAAAATTAATTTCGTCGTAAATCCGTCCCAGTCAAAGGCAAGCCGAGTCGTTTAAACCAGGTTTCAATATCCCGTTAGGTCGGTGCCTTGATTATTTCTCGGGGTGGCCATTGCTGCTGAACTAGCAGCAATTAACCTTGTTTTAAAACCTGTTTTACTGGCATATGATTTGTATCTATCTCACTTAGCTCTTTCTGATAAAATTGCTATAGGTTAGTTGTTAAAGTGAAGTCTGACTGGGTAACGTGAATAAAACTTATAAGCCGGACCCGAGATACAAGATAGCGTGCACGGACTGTGGTCTAACTTTGACTACAAGTGGAACAAGACCAAAGTTTTCGATGGGATCCCAAAAATTTAATATTAACTAGGTCTTGTCTTCGCCAGATCCAGTCTTCGCCAGGCTAATCATCTGAGAAAACCAAGTTCAGATATACCTGTATAAGCCATATCTATTTTGACGATACTGATCGAAACTTCCTGGTGTACTTCTGCCAAATTTCCGGTTTCGGCCGAATTCCGAGCAAACTACTTGCCCAGCAAAAACAAAAGATAGTTCAGAAACGAGTTCAGCGTATCTTCTTATCCCTATAAAGAACATCTAATCGACTTCAAATAAAACTTTAACTTCTAAAAAAAAATCCGGTTTCAACCGGATTCCGGACGAACTATATGTCCGGTTAAATGATTGTCATATATAGATTCAGCGTTTTTTCTTACCCTTCAATCTATCATCTAATCAACTTCAAATACAAATTTTGCTTTTAACAAATTTTTCGGTTTTGGCCGGATTCCGGACGAACTATTTGTCCGGCAAGAAAATGGTTTTCACCATCGTGTAGTACGTTTTCTTACCCCTAAATCGAATATCTAATCAACTTCAAATACGAATTTTGCTCTTATCAAATTTTCCGGTTTGCGCCGGATTCCGGGCGAACTACTTGTCAGGCAAAAAAATGGTTTTCACCATCGTATTCAGCATGTCTTCTTACCCCTAAATCAAACATCTAATCAACTTCAAAAAAACTTTCACTTTTAACAAACTTTCCGGTTTTGGCCGGATTCCGGGCGAACTACTTGTCCGGCGAGAAAAAAACTTTGATATTCGGATTCAGCGTGTCTCCTTACCCCTAAATCAACTATGTAAACAGCTTTCAACTTGAAACCCCTCCCCCACCCTCAAATATAGAGCTACAGGCCCCATCTTCGAACTTGTCTTGTACTTTGACCCGAAGGATCCTCCCACCAAGTTTCATCAAAATATCTCAATCCCTTCGAGAGTTATCGTGCTAACAGACGGACAGACGGACAACTTTTGCGATGTCATAGGTATCCGTCACTAACGTTTTGGGATCCCAAAAAGGGGCATGACATTTTTTAAAGTTTGACTGAAAAGCCAACTTATTTTTGTGTCATTTAGTTGAATACACTGAATTATTTGGATTCTGCAAAAGGATTTTTTTGTTTTCCACTATCTGCTCTAGTTATGACTTTCAGAATATCTTCGGCTGTCCAGTGTCCCCACAGCGAAAATTCTACTATGACGCGGGAAATTTTTATCTAAACGCAAACAAGGCTTTTCAGTGGGCAGTGGCGACTCTGGTGAAGATTGCTTAGTGCCTGAACAAAAAAAAAGTCATAAATCTTTCTTGTAAGGCATACAACAAATTAGAGGTACCACAAATCACACGGAAATTCCACTATTTGAAAATCGATTATTCCTGATAGCGGAACAGCAAAGTAACGCATTTTCTGCGGGTCTTCAAGCTAATTTAAGTGAAAAAGTGATGGGTAACTAGATTGTCCTATCCCAGTTCTTTTCGGTTAAACTTTAACGAAATGGAAAAGCCATCAGAATTCAAATGACAGGAATCCCTCAAAACCTTCCTAAACAAGTGTATCCAGGACTCTGGCGCTCCCCTCTCGGTACCCCTGTTCCACGCCCCCCCCCCCCAAAAAAACACAATATAGAAAATAGTAAATCTCATTAGAAACTACAGTTTTTGATGCGATATTTTTTCACCCATCTTCAAACCCTTCTTTACGTAACAGGACAAATAGTTCACTTGGAATTCGGCCGAAACCGGAAATTTGGCAGTAAAGCAGGAACTTTCGACCAGTTTCGACATAATAGATATGGCTTATATAGGTACATCTGAACTTGGTTTTCTCAGATGATTAGCCTGGCGAAGACTGGATCTGGCGAAGACAAGACCCAATTGTCTGGATCAAATATTAAATGTTTGGGATCCAATCGGAAACTCTGGACTTGTTACTTTTGTTTTCATCTTTTAGCTTTTCCAGTTGAATTTGCCGTAGAATTTCGCAACAAGCTCCCGATATGTCTGACTAAATGTTTACGTAATTATCGGCTCCTTCTGATTAAACCCCTGGGGTCGCGGCGCTTTTTCTATAATACCCTTCTTCTACCCATCTTGATATCCTTCTTTACGTAAACATAAAAGCTGCACCCATAGGCATCTCGTCTTGAACCTAATTAAACGAGAAAGGTGGTCTCCGTCTGAGTAATCTCCTGGGGTTGAGCGCCTTTCTTTCACGGACTTTAATGACAGGGTAGAATTGGGATGACTATTCCCCTGGGGTGGCGGCCTTTTTCATGGATTTAATGATCCGGCAAAGTTGGGTCAACTGTCGGATTTTTAAATTGGGCGAAGTGACGGATTTCAGGAGTGGGTCAACTGACGGATTTCAAGAGTGGGCCAACTGACGGATTTCAAGAGTGGGCGAACTGACGGATTTCAGGAGTGGGCGAACTGACGGATTTCAGGAGTGGGCGAACTGACGGATTTCAAAGGTGGGTCAACTGACGGATTTCAAGAGTGGGCCAACTGACGGATTTCAGAAGTGGGCGAACTGACGGATTTCAAAGGTGGGTCAACTGACGGATTTCAAAAGTGGGCCAACTGACGGATTTCAGGAGTGGGCGAACTGACGGATTTCAGGAGTTGGCGAACTGACGGATTTCAAAGGTGGGTCAACTGACGGATTTCAAGAGTGGGCCAACTGACGGATTTTAGGAGTGGGTGAACTGACGGGTGGGCGAACTGACGGGTGGGCGAACTGACGGTAGGCGAACTGACGGGTGGGCGAACTGACGGGTGGGCGAACTGACGGGTGGGTGAACTGACGGGTGGGCGAACTGACGGGTGGGCGAACTGACGGGTGGGCGAACTGACGGGTGGGTGAACTGACGGGTGGGCGAACAGACGGGTGGGTGAACTGACGAGTGGGCGAACTGACGGGTGGGCGAACTGTCGGATTTTAGAAGTGGGCGAACTGACGGGTGGGCGAACTGACGGGTGGGGGTAGTGACGGCGACCCTTTCGTACTATTATAAACGGTCATTTTCGCACTAAGTGTAACTGTAAAATAATTACGCTCGCCTATTGGTGAAGTCGGAACTATCCCGAGCTCCAAATAGATCTTTACAAGAAATTCAGACACAAAGAAAAAAATAGCAGGTGAACGAATAAAAAGAAGAGAAAGATGTAGCTAGCCATTTGGCAGAATCTATTTCTTTCAATAATTTGTTTTCTGTAAGTTCTTATCATTTCTGCTTAAAGTCGCCACATTTCCAAGAAGAAATTGTGTCCGTTTGTGTGCACCTTTTGGAGAAGTGGGGAGCGGACGAGATTGACTAACGTGTTGCTGTTAAGAACCAATTGAGTAAAGTCGACTAGTTTTAGAATTTTCCAGAAAAGAAAGATATTGTTTGTTCAACATATAATTTCTATTGATTAACTGTGATTTCTCGCCCATTTCCCGCCACATCAGTCTTCTTCTTTATACCAAGTTCACATGACTCTGATCTTTGCGTGTTTAGGATAAAAGGCGGTTTCCGTTAGTCGCATTTGCCGGTGGCCCAACCGAGTAAGTGTCAAGGCGATAATAACAGGAATAGTTTCTGTAATGACCAAATTGTGGTGAGATTTAAATTGCCAGTTTTCAACCAGCGGACTGGCGACGCTAAATTAAACAAGCAGCATGCAATGAATGGTAGCGGTACATACATGAGTGTTCATTCATTGTTTTGCCACAAAACCATCACAGAGGTTTAGCAATGGCTGTCTGGCGCCTCGCCAGTTTAATCTGTCATGGACTTTACATTTTCAGTGGCTTCTTCGCTGCAGAAAGCGATTGATTTTTTCTCTAACTTTGCTGATTCGATTATCAACCTTGATTGGCTTTTTGAGCTTCAGAAGTAACAAGTTCTTCGGACGTTGTAAATGGGACTTGGCTTCTGCAAAGGTTACCGAATGGCTTCTGTATAGGTTACCGATCGAGAGGGGGGTGTCCTGTCCATGTTACCGAACGGTAACAACAACAATTACATAGCCAGTTGTTAGCGATTGAGACGGGATTCTAAGTCCTGAGCGGTGGGAAATCATGGCATATATCACTATGGCGGACTCGAGAGGCATAGCCAATGTCGGTGGGCGGTCGTGGGCACTACAAGGTAGATACGGAGTCCTATTTAAGGTTGGACGGGTCCTTTTCGATGAAAAAAAAAAGGTGGGACAGAAAAGAGTATGAAGAGTTTTGAAAGTATGGATAAGCCCAATTTCCTTGCAGGCTTGGTGTCAAAACAAATTCTGTTGAACTTTGTACTACATTTGTAGATTTCAGTTGGAGTAGATCGTCTTTTGGCGGTTGGTGAAGTTACTTTACTTTGAAGTTAGTTTAGTTATTTACTTTGACATACTTCCAAAAATGTTAGGAATCCCTCCTTCTGACCTACACAACAGTTCGATCCCCCATCGTGCACTCTCTCGCTTGTCCCTTAATGATCAACGGACATTGTTTGACTGTTGAAGATGGAATAAACCGTCTATTTAGGATTGGGGGAGTTACTGTTGGAATTACTTCCAAAAATGTTAGCCTTCTGACAAAAACTGTAAGACAAAAACAGCTCGGTTGTTCTTCATGCACTCTCTCGCTTGTCCCATGCGTCCCACCAGATAACGAATCAGCCGTCTGCTTTCTCGCTGTTTTCCTTCCCCTTTGATGGGAATGTAGATTCTTGAGACTAATGTTAAGTCGTGAGAAAGCAATTGCTCTTGTATATCAGATCGAGCGAAGATCATAGTTTTCGTCTTTGGCGTACTAACAGCTTAGGCTAAGACCAGTATTAGCATACGCCAACCAAATGCACATCCCGTCAATATTATCCTTGATTTGTATTTCCACTCATGGTGAGAAGCGACCCTGTATTGTTTCCCCACAATGGGAGTAATGATGGCTGACACCCTGTATAATAACTCCTGTGTGATTACTGTTGTGTTTATTTTTGAAGTGTTTAGTGTGTATCGGTAGGCCGCATGACTTCTGCTAAATAAAAGAAATGAATAAATAAAATAAAACACAAGGGTCTTCCACTTGTGTGATCTCCCTGCGGTTTTATTCCCTTTTATAATAAGCTTTCTGGGTGTCCCACCGCAATCGAGGGGTTGTCCACTCTCGATTTTAGTGTACATCAAGTGCCCGGTGCCGCGACGCCCAGTGGGTGCCGGCACTGGCTGAAATAAGCCGGCACCAGTTGCCACGTGTTAAAACCTCAAAATAAGCATTTTTAGAAGCGTTTGAAAGATGAATCGCCTAATTTATTGTCGGTACCGGTGCCAGTACCGCCAATTTCGGCTGGTGCCGGGAAAGGATGTACAGCAGGTGCCGGGGAGTGGGTAGCCCCTCGAGCAAAATGTAAATGGCGCTCTTCCTTGGACAGACGGAAGACTGATTTGGTATTATTGAACACAAAACCAACTGGTCTTCCGTGAATGATTATTTTGTCCGAACAACCTGCGATTTTCTTCCCCTTTTTTGTAAGCTTCTTACGTTTCCGGTAGTTAGACTGCAAACAGTAGATGACGCTATGGTTGTTCTTTTTTAGACAAATAGAAAATTGATTTGGTCTTATTGAAAGCAAGACAAAGTGGTCTTCCATGAATGAAGTCCTTTATTTTGTCCAACTAAAACGGTGCCCTTCAGTGTAATTCTACCATGAAACGGTTGGATGAATGCCAGTTATTCTCGACAGCTATCCACCCATGGTGTATTTACAATCTTTGAAAATCTGGACCTGTTTCCGAATCCGAGTGATTTTCCATGTGGTTTTTGCGCTGAAAGAGTTATGTGACGAAACCTCAACACTAAAATTTGACAAAAACGGCCTTTTCGTAGAGATATTCTTGGCACCAAAACGTGCAGAAAGTTTAATTTTATGCAGGCCATATAAGTGCCAATATCAGTACTTGCTGCAGTTCTTTATTTTCTCTTGTGCCATAAATGATGTCGTGTCAGATAAATCTCAGCTGTTTTTCAGTCAGCTTGGAATGAATGAATAGATAATTTGGTCCGTAATTTTTTTGTTAAATCTCACATTATATATATTTTTATAATCATATTAGATATTAAATAAATCTCAGCTGATTTTCAGTCAGCTTGGAATGAATGAATAGATAATTTGCTCCGTAATTTTTTGTTAAATCTCACATTATATATATTTTTATAATCATATTAGATATTAAATAAATCTCAGCTGATTTTCAGTCAGCTTGGAATGAATGAATAGATAATTTGCCTATGATTTTTTATTTTATGGAAGGGGCGAATAGCTATTTTCGTGCATTCATTCAGCTGAATTTCGTTTTTGTGTGTGTTGACATTCTGTTTTGTTTGTACTTCCTCCACAGTTTCTATTTTTGTTCGCAGAAGTAGGTAATACAGATGTCCTTCATTTGGCACTGCATGGTTATAGGATATGCAGCAAGATTCCTCCCACAGTTCTTTCCTGTAATTTTGATTTCATTTCTTGTTTTGCAGATGTTCGGCGGGAAGTTAAAATCCTGGGTCGAGTCTCATTTGCCCCGCCCTCTTCGGCGGAAGCAGAAAGTAAAACATCGAAAGGACTTCGACGACGAAGACCAGAAGGACCGATTGGATAGACACCGGCTCACATCTCGAAGTAATGTCGAACTCATATTCCGACTTCATCAGACTAATCCAATCTACTCAGCCGGGACGCGAGATGCAGTCTACGGAAAGAGCATTAGCGAAAAGAAGTCCTCGAAGGGGGGATTCCTCTCCTCACCGGAATCTGCATATTCGACCGGATATTCGACGGAAGGCCTGTCGCCGGCTAGTATAAGTTCAGGCGTGACTAGCCGGACATGCCATAAGGTGCCGTGCGATGTTGAAGCCGGTCCACGAGCAAAGGTAAGCTGGAAGAAAGCCAGTCTAGATTCGCTTTGGTAGACTGTTGGCAGAACACCCAGCCTAAAAAAAATACCTATTCCTGTTTTTGCTTCATCTGTAGTCCGGTTTTGGCTCAAAGGCTGATCGTAAACTATGGGAAATTGAAGTTTACTTTTTGCTATCGCTCACTGTCTGTCAGGCACTAGAAAATGTTTATTTTTGTCTTGCAACATTTCATTTTTGATTGGATCGCAGTGTACTTGAGGGACAGTTCCACCACGTCTTAATTTGGGAGACCCACTGACAGGCTCTGGTTTGCTCTATTATTATTTATTTGCATTCGGAGTATCCATACCGTAAAAGCCTGTGGACCTGACTGGGCCCCCTGTTCTATCTTAGAATCCATCTTTATTCTATCCGACTTGAAATGGTACCATGGCGATTACTTTTGAAATAAGTTACTTTGTAATATTTTTTACTCATAGTTGTGTAACTTGATGTAACTTAAAAAACGACTTGCTTGACTTACTGGGATTAGTTCTGCTTTTTATGAACCAACCCTTCAGTATAGGGACCCATAATATCCAAATGTCCACCAACAGCATTTATTGTTGTGACACTTCAGCCCCACTCACAGTAACTAAACCGATAATGAATTAAATAATACGTTTTCTAATAATCGGCGTACCTCAATAGTTGTGCTTCCTTGTAGCCGACGTCGAAACACAGCTCTAAATCATCGGCACAGGAAATTTCAATTTTTGGAACGGGCGTTTGAGAGGGTTGACAGTTGTTTTTCTCGTTAATCGAAAAACGTGTTCTGTGTCAGAGAGAAGAAGTAACTATAGATTCTAGTCAAGGTTTGGGACCATAGTTCCTGAGTCACTAAATGTAGCTATTCAGTTTAACTTTAAAAAGGCTCAAATTATACTGTTTCTGCTGAAACCAACCATACATCTCCTCTTGTTGATATCATCATGATATCATCAACCATTTCTTCCCACGGAAAATGGACACGTATATTCACTTTCTAAGGGTTGCTCGTCGCAAATGGATAACCCCTCTGCTCACAACCTGGATGTAATTCGGCTACTTCGGAACTATTAATGTCCTTCCATGAGCTTAATTTTTGTCTCCTGTAATTTTTATTTTTGATCTTGCTCGTAATTGGTTGATATATAGTAAAATAATGTTTCATGCCTGACATCTAGGCTGGTATTGACGGTGACCCATAAGAGAGGGCACGTTCATGTTAAGCAGAAGCTGAAGATTTGTTAGGAACTAGTACGGCGAGTCGTTGGTACGAACTTTAAGGGAAATGTAGCGGAAGGCCCTTGTGAATAACTAAGACGAATAACTCATTCTGGGCGCTTGTAGGATCAAGATGAGAGATTATTGTGTACAACATCGCAGGCTTGTTAGACGCGCCATTATTTTACATAAACATTATTCCCACTGCTAGATCAAAATCAGTCTCGCAACCCGTTTTGAAGCTAATAAATTAGGATCTGATTAAAAGCTGACTGATTATCCCATGCGCGGAGCATAGCTAGTTTCTATTGGCGACAATTATGAGATGTCATGAGGTTGAATGCGTTTTTGTGGGCTTTGTTCCCTCTTTGTTGGTTTGTATGGACTCCACTGGCATTCGGAAGCTGTCGGAAGGCATCGTAACTAAAGAGTAGAGTAAAGTTTTATTCATAAAAGATAACATGGGCCGAATTCAATCTTTAAACATAAACACACTACGATATAATGTCGTAAACGCCATTTTAGCCGTCAGTGGAGTTCCCGCTTTAAGGCGTTTTTCCGTGCAGGTTGTGGGTCGATTGTGGCTCGAAAAGAGCGTTTCCGAGGCCTTTCGTGCGGCCCATGAGTGTGTGTCCGCGACCAGCAAGATTTTCGTGGCTCGCTTTGCGGCTCAAATTCGACAAACAACTGCCAAAGTGATTGTCGATTTTGTGGGTTGATTTTGGCGGGAAATTCAAATTTAGCAGCAAAACAACGTCAAAACAATAAAATTAAAAACTTTCTGAAGTATGTGGACACAAAACTGAAGATCCTTTTTGCACGGAATGGTAAGGACGAAAGCCTGGAATTCTATTCATTGAGATTTCACATGATTTTAATTTATATATTCAGACATTTGAATTTACCGCCGAAAAAATAGACAAAACGGCGTTTTTGCGAGTTTCAACTTTTGGCTCGACTGTGTGGCACACAATCATGTTTCCGCGAAAAACACTCAGAAGTGTGTGGCCCACGATTGTGTCACGGAAAAACGCCTTTACTCGAAATAGTAACTACTTTCTTACCACGCTGGGGACCGTAGTACGCGTGGTAACTACGATCTCTATGACGTGGTTGGCCCGGTTAGCCCGTGTTACGATATTTTGCAGAAAATAGAAAAATTCTTTATAGCCTTGACGCCAAGAAGCTAGAATCCGTGATGTCATGCGTAGTGACTACGGTATGAACGGTAGAACACGCTCAATGTCTCCGTGGTAACCGGTTTTCATCTAGCATTTTATTCTTCTGGGTTTAGAAGTCTTCAAAAAGTTTTGTTTGAATTGTTGATTATTCCGGTAGAAAAAGCATAAACTCTAGCAGCAATCGTGACGAAATTACAGATCGTGAAGATCGATATTGACTTCATAAACGGTTCAGACTATACACTTTCCATGATAAAAATACGATTTATCTCTAAAAGAGTATCAAATTAAGTGCTTAGAAGAGCACTTAGTTTCCGGTGCCATGTCTTGCCAAATTTCACTTTCGGATTTGAAGGTGCGTAACGGGTTAGTAAGCTGAGATTTATCCTAGCGATATTTCGGCTCTTCTTGGCAAGGGCCCTCTCCAGGATCTAGCTAGGGAAACGAACGTGCGATTTATTTTATTTATGTATTATTACATTTGGCGTGCTTCAGAATCGAGTTAAGCTTTAGAATCGAGTGGATACAAGAGCCCCGAGTGAGTTGTTAGTTTCACAAGGTCCTTCTGCTAACTTATACAGGTCGCAGGTTTATTTTTCTGGCTTGAGCCTGAAGAGGACCCATGCCAAGCGGGTCGGTTGCAATTTATAATACTCTTTGAGTTGAGTTTTGATGAGTGAGAGAGATTGGATTTATTATTGTAGGTAAGTAAATATGTGGACTTTCCCGCGAATGCAAACCCTCATAGGTTTTTCCTCCAGCGCGAAAGTGTTATTTTTTATTTTTATTTATTTGTGAATGTGAAAATAAAACTTGAACTTTCAGAAGTTTCATAACAGGTAACACAAGGATGCTGACTTTTCCGATATCATGACGAGCCAGATGTCAGATTTTCGGCGTTTTTTTGGCTCTTCCTGGCAATGCTTGTTATGCGTAACACTACCTTTCAAAAATCACAAGAGGTTACATCCGAAGTGTTGCCTGTTGAAACTACGCATCGCTGTGTTATCTGTAATGAAACTTCTGACAGTGCATACAACTTCTTCTTTCGGTGGATGTGAAAATCGTTTCAGCAGCTTTATACCGAAGATATCATGGGCTTTCCTTAAAGTTTAACTGAAGAGCCAACTTATTTTTGTGTCATTTAATTGGACACACTGAATTATTTGGAATCTGCAAAGGGATTTTTTTATTTTCCACTATCTGCTCTAGTTATGAGGCTCAAAATATCTCCGGCCGTCCCCACAGCGTAAATTCTACTATGACGCGGGAAATTTTAATCTCAACACAAATGCGGCTTTTCAGTGGGCAGTGGTGATATTGGTGAAGATTGCTTAATGCCTGAACAAAAAAAATCACAAATCTTTCTCGTAAAGCATACGACAAAAATCCAGCACCATAAATCGCAAGGAAATTCCACTATTTGAAAATCGATTATTCGTGAACAGTGGAAACGAAGTAACGCATTTTCAGCGGGTCTTCAAGCCAATTTAAGTGAATAAGTGATGGATAACTAGATTGTCCTATCCCAGCCCTTTTCGGTTAAACTTTAAATATTGATGAAAGTGTTGTTACCATTGTAGACAGAGACGTCTGAAAGAAAGCGTGAAGCTATCTACTGAAATCTGAAGAAAAATTTAGGAATTGTGTATACTTCTGTTGTTCACAATAGCAGACGTCTAGATCATTTATGCTCTTGCCAAGATTTATAACATCCTGTTATAGGTGTGCCCTCTTGGTCCTGTTTGGCAGTTTTTACTCAAACTCACAAGTTATCCGTCCATAGAGCATCAGACACAATGCTTAGCTTTATGAAGACTTGTTCGTGCGAGCAAGCTCAGTTCCTTTTCCATATCTCTTCCTTACATTTAGATTTTACTTTTGGGAAATGCTGGAAGGATGACCTGAATTCTGAGCTTTTTCATTTCGCTTTCGTAGCCTTCGAAAAATTAAATTCCTTGGAAGTTGTCTTGATTTTCTGAATTCTTCTTGGAAAGGTAAACACGTCAGGTCGTAGGCGGTGGCATGGCACTGCTCTAGATGCCTTTTCCAGTGCTCTTGGATAAAAGATCCAGGTTTGGTTGCAATCTTATTCCGTTTCAACGTTGCAACCGGATTCGATAACTCGGAGTCTGTTTGTCTGTTTCTCCAGCACGATTTTAAGCTAATATGACAGTCGGTTTAGTCGTAAGGAGACATGCTGAACCCATTTCTGAAACTTGTTTTCTCCCGGGACAAGTACTCGCCCAGAATCATAGCGAACAATTAGGTTAAGTAAAAGTTTATTGTGAAGTCGATTAGAGCTTTGATATATTGGTTAGAAAACACGCTGACAGACGACTACAGAAGAATATTTATTTCAGAAATTTCAATAATTAAATTCATGTCTGAACTTTATTGCCCGGTATCCGGCCAAAACCGGAAATTTCATAGAAGTAAAAGCTGATTATGAAATCGATTAAAGCTGCAATTCAGGGGTAAAAATACACGCTGAACCATTTCTGAACTTCGTTTTCTTGCTGGATAATCAATTTAATCGGGGGCCAATTCGTGATAAGACAAATTTGTTTCTGAAGTTGGTTAGAGTGTCGAAATAGAAGTGATAGGAGTCTGGTTCTTTTACATTGTTTCCGTGCTGGACCGATACTTGGCCGGAATACGGGACAAAACGGAATCTCGGGAGTAGGCTACTTATATTGTGTTTATGTATAAAGTCATTTAAGAGAGTCGATAATGGGGTAAACTGACATGCTGAATCGATCTATTTTGTTTGTTTTCCTGCATGGTCGATGCTACGAACGGAATCCGCTGAAACTCAAAACTCTATAGGCATCGTGTCATGTGTTATCGGATGTTTCGAGTTTCGATCTAGAAGTTAGGAGATATTGGAAATTGATCATTCGGCTTTGTTTTCCTTTCAAGACGAGTTCGGCCGGACTCGTAAGAATCCGGTGAAAATGGGAAATTAATTAGTTTTAATAATGTATGTGTCCAGTTGGTCATGTCGTTATTGTGATAACAAGACGGCTGATTCATCTATTTGCTTCGCTTTCTAACCAGTTTCGGAAAGAGTAACACCCTCTGATGAAATATATAAATCAGAATGTTCCTTCAGTGTTCAAAAACCACTGATATCCCGGTCGTAATTTTGCTGGACGAGAGGTCGAAGACTAATGAATTGGTTCAAAGGGTAAATAACATATTTACGAACAAGACCCGATTGCCTGGAAGAAGAAGTTCAATAAATATTCTCCTTTGGGATCCCATCGAAAGCTTTGGTCATCGTCAGGGAGGTGCACTTCTTTTTCTGCTGAATGAGTATAGATAGATAGATAGATTTATTGCCCAAAAGCCAACACGGGCACGTTCAGTTACACTTTCTATGGTGGCGATGATCATTGGGAATGAACTAAACCGCATGTTGACTCTGAACTATAATACTGGAGATTTCGCGGTACAAAAATAGTGTCTTCGTCGTGGCTTCATCTAAAGGGAGGGATCGATTCTCATCCCCGCTTTGTATCATGTCGTATTTCACATTTACAGCCTTGGGGCAGTCTAGGGGATAATCTCATCGAGGGAACAGCTAGAGTCCCGGGCGTTTTTCCGGATGTAATAAAATTCCTTTATCACATCAAGTTTTTGCATCACCGGGTCCTTTGACGATAGGAATCTTGCCCAGGGATATATTTTTCCGGGAAAAACCGACTTGGTTCACCATAAATTGCCTCTTTTTCCTCCAGGCCAAATATTTACTCTGGAAAAAGCGGAAATGGCGGGAACGGAACGATTAGAATGCAGATTCTTTTATTTTCATGAAGAGAAACAAAGTGAAATTGCGATTCCATTATGCATGAGAAGGCCTTCGACCAGAAAGCTGGAGAGAATCTCGCAAACGATGAAGCTAGAGTGCGTGACAAGAACAGATTAGCGAACATCCGAGTGGCTTTTTCCAAAAAGTGTAATTTAAAAATCCAGTGCGGTTTGAAATGTTGCGTGAAGGATGATTTGCGATGGCAGACGAATTTTTTTATTAGCTGTTTTTTTTTCAAAATTTCCACTGGGGCTCAAATAGAATATGGGAGTAAAACGTTTTGAAATTCGCCAAAGCCCGCATCTTTAGTGTATCTGTTTTAGTTGACAGTACTGGTTTTGCCTGCTTTGATGAAATTTGTATTGTTACTCGGACGTTTAGTCTGAACATTCGATCCGATATACGTGAACTGATTCTGAAAAACAATTGAAAAAATAACGCATACCAAAAATCCGTAGGGAGATTTTCAGCTTTCCGTAGGGAGAACGGCGAGATTGCAGAAAAGTCTTCACGGTTTTAGAATCACGTCAGGAAAACTTCATGTCTGATACCTTAAAATCTAAGATCCTTACTGCACTTCATCCTTCCCAATTCATTACCAGAGGCAATTTTAACATCCGCTGAGTCTAAGACTTTAACGTCTTGGCAGCAACGATCTAGTAGAGGTTTTTAGTCCTTTTGGGCGCCGGCCGCGCTGTTTCCGTCATCCCAGACTCATTTTTGCCCCTTTTACTCTTTTCTCTTGGTCCACCTCCAAGCGGCTTTTTGTATCAGACATGTTGGCCACTCTTCTCCCCTGTCCTATCGCATCCGGTTATTTTACTGAAAGTAAACACAAATCCACTTACAGGTGCCAGTCGCTCACTTATCTCCATCCATCAACTCAAAGCCTGGTTTGTGTCGACGCCCGCCAGGAGGCCAGGTTTGTCCGTCCAGCTGTTCACCGCGACCTCGCACGGCCATTAGGACCAATCCCTGGGTGCCAAGCCCAAATCGAAACTCGTATGAAAGCAATACCACCGACTCGTCTGGAATTGGGGTGTCGAGCGTTCCTTCGTCCCTTAAGTCAAGGGCGAGCGCCCAGGAGGGTCATTACCTTAGTCGACCTGCGGCTGTTCAGCGGTCCATGTCAACAAAGTGCGAGAGTAATATCCGTCTGCAGAAATACTCAGCGGATTCCCTCACGGATTCTCCATGTTCGACGATAAGCATTGACAGGGAGACGGATATTTTGAGCGACTATGAATCGCAAGAAACAAAAGACTCAACGGAAGACGAAGCCCTTCAGAGAAATTACAAACAGAAAGTTTACTCCTATGCAAAAGAGCCCGACAATAAAGATAAAACTAATGCCAACGATGAAGCGGAGAAGCGGTATCGAGAGCTTATCCAAGAAACGCAAAGTATTCTCTCCTTCCTTGAAGATGAGCGATCGAAGACACCCCTGCGGAAGCCAAGAACGGAACCGCCATCAAGGCGTTTTTTATGTCAGAAAATGTCGATAAGCAGCTCATCCGAGGATGAAAAATTCACGAATAATCCAATAGCCAATAGCTCCCGTATGGTAGAGACAGGGGACAATATGAATCAGTGCAGGTTCAAGTATTCGCCACCAGCAAGTTTTTGGTCGATCACGGAAAGCGGAAGGCAGCCGCCAGTGCTGATGCGGCGAGGCCTGCGAATGAAGCAAAATGAGTTGCCGAATTTGAACTTGGCAGGAATCCGCCGCGGCGGGGACAGCTGTCCGAATACGCCTCAGGTGAATCGGAATCTGAACTGTGGGAAATATGTGGCGATTGTGGGACAAAAGATAGTAGTCGCCAGCTGTCCGGGCTCGCCGATGGTTCAGACGGATTCTAGGATGAGGAATCAAGGTGAGCCACGGAATTTGGACTGGAGTTGTGATGATCATGATATCTTGGCAACGACGAGAAAGCGATTGGAGGATGAGGTAAGAGATGAGTAGCTTTATTTGCTGTAGTCACGATTATACAAATCACGATTGTTCCTTCAAGGGTACGCCGTTTAAGCAGCTGTACAAATCGTACATGGAGATCTGGTTGTCGGAAAAATGGACGGTTGTAAAATTTATGTATACCAGTCGTTCTCCAGCCTGCTGCATTGTACCTCCTAAATAGAGCAACTTCTTGGTAAGGTTTTGGTCGCACGCTCGGTAGCCCAGATGAGAAAATCGGTATTCTTCCAAGTCTAGTCTTCCGTGCTAAAGTCATTGGCATCAGCCAATCATCGATGTAAAGATGTGTTACGGCTTTTGGAAAGTTGACTGCAAGCCCATTGTCAGTCCATCATCCATGGTTGGGCGATATTTTGATTTTCAAGATATGATATTTTCGCATTTGATATATCAGTATCGATATTTGGGGACCATTGGTCACCCTCAGATACCTCTCGTTTCTCTAAAATTTGAGAACGAAAGTTGCAGTCAAAGAGCATTTCTTTTGGGGAGAACTTCCAAAAATAGAAAAACCGAACTATGAAAATATACTGCTCCAACTTCGGATATATAAGATAATTTCGGATATATACAATGGATGGCGAAAATAAATCAGTCCAGATACGACACAAATGTTTACATTTCGCTGTTCGATATCGATAATTCGATATCGATAAATCGACATCGAAATCGAATATCGCCAAACACCTCGGGGTGATCCCCGTGAGTCGCCTTCCAACCGCGTAAATAAGTTGTTTTAGGAAGTTCGGGACAAATTTGGATACTTTAAAATTTAAAGACTGAAAATTCCATTGCTCACAGCAATTAAAGTTATTTATAATTTTTGCGGAAATAGTCACGTTAATAACTGTTCCCCAAAGATTTACCTTGCTCATAGCAATTAAAATGTTAATAACTTTTGCGGAATAATCAAGCTAATATCTATACTCCGAAAATTTACATTGCTCACAGCATTTGAAATACTAATAATTTTTGCCGAATAATCACGTTCATGTCTACTGAGCCAGAAGTTTTTTTTCATGTAAGCGAAACCCTGTAAGCTTATGACTGAAGTCGGAAACTCCCCCAGCTAGCTTTTAAAATGGCTTCTTGGGTGTGCCGAAAGCAAATTAAGAACCAAAGATACCGGATAGAGTGAAGCAAAAGCTTCATTAGCTCACTCATCACTATGCTATTGGGATGTTAATCCCAATGTGTCCGACTGATCAATATATTCAGCTCATCCATTTCCAATCAGCCAATTCAAAGGAACCCTTCCAAAGGAGGGATACAGATTTGTTTAGGCCTACCTTCTACGCTCACTACGGATTTTGGTTAAGCTGCCTAGTTATGTTTTCCTAGGACGCTCATATTTACAGACAGTGTTAAAAGTACACCTCGTACTATTTATTGTTTGTTACGGCTTTGAATACAGATTATTATTATTATTATTATTCAAAACTATTTGTACACCCTAAAACTAAGCTCTGCTTTAAAAAAATTATCCACGGCTTTGGCTGTTTTTAGCCTTTTCCCAGGCTCATTGACTTCTAGTACAAACTTGGCAAAATTCACAAACCGGTTTTACGCATCAGTAGCATGATACTAGAACACCTGTCGGGAGCATAACTCGCATGGAAACTAGCGAATCATGGCAAGTGCAAAAGATTGGTGAGGTGTCGTTAGTCGGTTCAGAATGTAACATATACAGTTAAGCCGCGTTCACAAGCATGCCTAGCCAAGCACAGATGCCTAGGCACGTGCTCAGGCGTAGCCAGGCACCGAGTTCTAGAGCCTGGAACTCCGTGCTTGGCCCAAAATCTGTGCCTAGGCATGGGTGTGAACGATGATGCTAGGCACGCGCCTAGACATATGTGCTTGGCTAGGCATGCTTGTGAACGGGGCTTTACGGAAGTAGGTTGCATTGGCATTATAGGTACGACGGGTCCTTTAACCGATAGTCCTCGAGGGCATACAAAAGTAAATATATTGTTTTAAGGCTGTTGAGAGAATAATGTTTGATGGTGCTAAACAGATAAGGCAGCTGAGATTTATATTAGAGATATTTCGGCTCTTCGTGGATAGGGTCCTCTTCAGGATGTAGCTAGATAAATGAAAGTGCGTAATTCACAAGCCGTACTGAAGGAGATGGCGGATAACGAAACAGATGATGGACCTTCGGGGGGGGGGTTGCCCGCGATTATTTTTGTGGGTTTTGGGGGGGTCGAAGCCTCCAATCCCCCCTGGATACGGCCCTGGATGGACCCATTTTATATCGGGAATCCTTGCAACTGCTGAACCAGGAAAGGATGATTATTTTCCCATCGGATTTTTCGTGCTGCATGAACGCGGTTACGGAAATCGGGTTGTCAGAAGGATTGATGGGTTGTCCGATTTAAAAGTGCAAGTCCTTCTCAAGTCTGCTGCCTTCTTCGTATGGGTCAGATGTGATCAAAACAGAATTATTCCCAGGAAAATACGGGATTAAAACCGACTTCAAGCGGGATTAAAACTGACAACTTCTTGCTCTCATTACCAATGCTCTCCCAACTGAGCTAGCGAGGGGTGTCTTAGGGAAGGGCAGTTCCGAAACGAGTCAATGCTTGACGGCAGGGGCGGATCCAGCGCTCGACTCTAGGGGGGGCGAAAGCTGTGAGAAAATTGTTTGATGAAAAAAAGTAGTACTTTCGCTGTGCATTTTAAGAAAAGCAGTACTTTTTTTTAAAACAAATGTACTCTTTCTTCCAAAGGTGATCTAGTTGTATTTTGTCATAAATATGTTATCTGATTACCTTAACTTTAGCATTTGTGAGCTATTCAAATGAAGACAGCTATACAAAACATCTAAATTCAAAACTTCCAAAAATTATTTCAAGGTGTTTCAAGCGGGATCACACGAGGTTAAAATAAATTACTGTTAGTAAGAATCTTAAAGCCCGGCTTCATCTTCTAGACGTCTGGGGCTTCCGGACAGTCAAGCCAACCCTTCCGTACTTTCATGACAATTATGATAGCTAATTTCACTGTCCATCAGTGTTTCCTAGATGTCCCTTTCAAATATCAGATAGCAGAAGATCCTCCTCCAGTTTTTTAAATCCCCTCACTTGCTGGCTCTGGTCCTAATATTTTTTTCCCGAAAATTGTAGCACTAAGGTGCTACATTTTTCCAGATTTTCCGAAATAGTGCTACATTTTACCCTGATCGTGCTACGGTGCTACATAGGCGAAAATAGTGCTACAATTAGCACTATAGTGCTACAGGTGGCAACCCTGCTTCTCTCGCGAAGAGCATAATAATAACTGAGCCAAATTCGCCTCACTTCGATAATATTATTCCACTTCTTCAAAGAGGTGCGTCTCGGCAATTTGTGTCTGAGTTGATGAGGACGCGATTTGAATGACTTGATCTATCGTAAAGTGAAACCCACGAATGCTATTTATACCGTGATCGCGATAGATGAGGTAGATATGTAAATTATGGAAAACATAAAATAATAAACGGTAAAATCTTCATGGACGTCATTGAGGTGCAAAAGTGGAGGGGACTATCAAAAGTGTAAGATTATTTCTCCGTCAGCACTGATAGAGGTATTACCCACTCCCTGCCACCTTATGTACACCCTTTCCCGGAACCGGCAAAAACAAGTGGTGCCGGTTAGTGTCAGGCGTTGCCGGCACCGGCCGGGCACCAGGATACCGGGCACTTGCTATAGGCTACACTAAAATTGAAAGTGGGCAACCCCTCGCACTGATAGAAGGCTTTAGTGCGATACCTTGTACAGCTTACAGTACGATTTTGTACAATAATGATATGCTTCTTTGAACGTTAGTTAATCTTCGAACAGCTTAGTGCAGTTTCTGGCTAAGTCACAAAGTGAAGACCCAAAAAGCAGCTGTCACAGCAAGTGGATGAAATACCTCTACAATTACAGTAGTACAATTACCGATATCTCAGATTTCTGGTCTGTATCAATAATACTGGATCGTGTTGATCTGTCGTACCTGCCAAGTGTTTCGCCGCAACTATGTTTGTACTACCGTCGCCAAGACATTACTACTAAGTCTCGAACCTCAGCAGGCGTAGTGCAAGGGACTGCGATCGAAATCATAAGTTGTCTGTAGGTCAGGGTGGACAGGAGGGATAGATTAGGTTAATTCACTTCAGCGCGGATTTCTTGGTTCAGTATGCTTCCTGGATCTTCCTTCAATACAGGCTCGGCGAATTCGATGAGTGACTGACATTCCTAGTCAAGTCTTCCTGGTCGTCAGTAAGGTGTTTCAGGATACATGCTGGAGACTACGGTCCCAATAATAAGGCTGTCCGTCCGTCAGCACGGAACGATAGGGATACAAGACGTGACGCACTCCAGTGCGGATTTCTTTGATCCGTAGGCTGCCTTGATCCTTGTTCTGCGGCTCGGTGAAGTCAAATAAGGGTTTCAGTTGTGAGAAATTTCAAGTTTCGAGTAAATATGAATAACACTGCATCTTCGCGTTCGTTGTGTCTGTCTGGTCTTTTATCGCGACTGTGTTGTATACTGCCGTCAACATCACATTCCTCTGATGTTTCGGGACAGTGATTGGACGAATCTGAGCTAGATTAATGCGTTTGTATGGCCAAAGCGGTTAAACAGTGCCATTTATCACGGTCTCGCCAGGCCTTAAGAAAAGAGAGGAAACCCGGCTTAAGCGTGAAATTAAAGTCGAAAAAAGACATGCTGTAAGTTCTCACTTCCTGGACGCTGTGGTCGAGGTCATGATCATTCTTTTCTTAATTAACCCATAGTTCGAGCCTTTTGGCTCGTCTTAGTTTCTTTCTCCGAGTCGGTAATGTTTTGCTGTGTCATCAAATAAGCTTGACAGAGAATAATGTCCAGGATTCACAGTCGTAAAAAAAGGGACGCACGCATTTTCGGTTTAGCAGACTGCGTTGTTTTAACTACGGACGACGGTGCGTTTCTCATAAAGAATGATGAAGTGTCCAGGTGACATGGAACATCGTAAAATATTTTTTGGCACGTGTCTTGCTGGGAGCCGTTGAAGTATCCATGACCACAGTACGATTTTCCTACTTGTTACATCGTCCCGGGTCCGTATCCAGGAATTTATTTCGGGGGGTGGATTGCCCGCGGGTCGGACCAAGAAGTACAAAAAACACATAGATCAGAGGTTAAAGCCTACAAAAAACGATTATTTTGTATGTTTCGGGGGGGGGGGGTGAATCCCTCCCCCCCTCCCCCACCCTCGGATACGGCCCTGCATCGTCCTATAGGCTTTCGTAGCGTGCCCCTCGATTTGCACTGATACGCATTTTCTTTCAAAAACAATAGTTCTGCCTGATTACCGCATATGGAGAGTTCAACTAAAAGATTCAAAGTCTTTCCTACGCATCAGGATTTTGTAATTGTGTATCACCGAAGTCGGAGATTTTTGTTACGGTTCCTGAGAGCTAAAACCCAATGGAGGATTAAAATGCTAGAATGCAAAATACTGCAGACAACTCCGATTTCTTTCTTCTTACGACAAGGGAGCTCCTACCTTGAGAACTGAAATCTTCCATTATGACAAACTTGATGAAACATAGTTGTTTGCAGTCGCTGCCAGCCTGCCATAGCATGCAGGTTGAGCTCCAAGAGTATAATAACTTGACTGGATACATTTTTCTTTCTAGTTGCTTCTTCTGCGCCGACAGCAGTTGTTGACAACGTTGGAAGAGCTGAAACAGAGCCTTGAAGAGCAATCTGCTCGAATTCACGAAGCTTTCAAGACGTCACAAGAGCTGGAAGACTCTTTTCGAAACTGAAACGACTCCCCGAGCATTCCCCAGGACGTTATGGATGAAGCTACACTAGACACAGCCGTTTCTCGTTAAGAGAGCGGACACCGCGGTAGTGTCAATCCGCAATCAATCCTTGTCCATTCTTGGTTATGCAGAATCTAGTGAATCTACTCTGTGACCCTTGGAGTCAAATTGAGAGAACGAGTTTAAAGCTTGGTGTTCACCGAACACGAATCTTTTCCACTAGCGACGCCGAATTCCCCTAGGCGAATCCGTGGTCTGTGGGCCCAAGCTTAACTCTGATTCCCCAAGAATGTGCACTTGTTTTCCAGATAATTTGCCGTTCTTACTATTGATATCACCGAACAATACGTGCCCTTATTTACTCGATAGCCCCATGGTCCTAGTGGTTCTCAGGTGGTAATCTACTCTCCGAACATACTCCTGACAGTTGATTGGTGGCTGCCAAAGTAGCAAATGAGTAGCTGATTTCTGCAAGACAAATCGTATTACAATCTATCTGGATATGTTATTTTCCGTTCCGTTGTACAGGAATTTATGTTGCATCAACTTAGTCACCGTGTTATCGTTACGTTATCCGACCTTCATTTTTTATTTATACTTGTGATTTGTGACCTCTTACTTTAAGCCTAACTTGGCACTCAGTTTTGTGCATTTTTTCATCATATGTTCATGATGTTTTGCTACATTGTATTGTGCAGATCTAGTCCAGAATGCTTGTTTTTATACCGTACTACGTTTTGTGCAATTTTACTGTGAAAAATATCCTTACTCATCATTCAAGTAAGAAAAGTCAGGTCTCGCCTCCTCAGTGATTGGAATACGTTTTTGGAATCCAAGAATTGTCAATAAATAATAGTGTCAAGCGACGAAAATGCTTTGCAAAACTGAAAGGCACGGGAAGGTTTGCCAGAACCGTGCCCTTTGTTAACTTCCTTGTCAAAATGCCAGTTTGGCCTCACTCGCGAATTAGACTTGCCAAATTAGAATTTACCCAAATTAGAATTTAATTAGATTTTACCCCGAACATCGCATAATTTACCCAAAAAAATTATAATTTACCCAAATTAGAATTTAATTAGATTTTACCCCGAACATCGCATAATGGCAACACAAGCTAGCAGATACCTAATTATGCATTCAGGGCACAGGCATTGCAACAACCACGTTTCCTCTCTTCCTTGTCGGACTTCAAGTGCAATTTTTAGAGTCCGCTGCAGCGGCTTTGATGTTTTCGGACTCGGGAGATGACTACAAAAGATCGTCATCTTGTAAGGAAAGCCGGATTGAAAATCATTTTAATTCCGTTCCGAGCTACTTCTCCCAAAGAGCTAAAGCTCCCTTTCAACTCTTTAATCCGGCTACCTCGAAGCAAACGACACAAAGTCTGACGAAATTTCGCACATCGGATACCCGCATGTGATCAAGATGTGATGAAGGTTTCTTCAGTATTCGTAGAAGCACAATTCAAAAAGGGTATGACGTTTCCGCCAGGGAGAAAGGAAAATGTTACGTTTAGGGAAGACCTAAAGTAGTTGAAGCACCCGGGGGGGGGGGGGCTTCTCCGATGCAGCAGTTTGGTGTTTTCTGACTCAATAGATGACTAGGAGGTCGTCGCCTTATACTCGTAAGGAAAGGCGGATGGAAATGATTTTGACGGGGTTCCGAAGTCAACTGGTTGCTGAAAATGCTATTGGTCAGCAATTCTCGTCTTGATTACCAGTTCCTTTCCGAGCTACTTCCCACAAAGAAATAAAACCCCTTTGCTATTTTTAAACTATTTAATCTGACTGCCTCTAAGCTTCACGACACAAAGTCCGACGAAATTTCGCACATGAATATTTGCAGTTGATAAAGGTACTTCTAAAAGCAAATTCGAAGAGAGCAGCACGCTTCCGCTAGGGAACAAGACCAAAGGTTCCGATGGGATTCCAAAAATTCAATATTTGATCCAGTTTGTCTTCACCAGATCCAGTCGTCGCCAGACTCCTTGAACAGTTTTACTCTTAAAATTTAAAAAAAGATTAAGGGCAACCAGCTAATCATCTAAGAGAACCAAGTTCAGATATGGATTCAGCATGTGTGTGTTACCCCTATAAGCCGATCGAAACGATCCTGCCTTACTTCTGCGAAATTTCTGGCTTCGGAGAAATTCCAGAACTACTTGTCCGGTAAAAAAAATAAATCTCAAAAACGAAATCAGCGTATCTCCTTACCCCTATATCCAACATCTAGTCAACTTCAAATAAAAATTTAACTTATTACAAATTTTCCGGTTTCAGCCGGATTCCGGACGACCTATAAGTCCGGCTAAAAAAAGATTGATGCGGATTCAGCGTCTCTTCTTACCCCTAAATCGGACATCTAATCAACTTCAAACAAAACTTTTACTTTTAACAAACTTTCCAGTTTTGACCGCATTCCGGGAAAACTACTTGTCCGGCGAGAAAATCGTTTTCATATTCGTATTCACCATGCTCTTACCCCTATATCGAACATTTAATCAACTTCAAATGAAACTCTTACTTTTAACAAACTTTCCGGTTTCGGCCGGATTCCGGGCGAACGACTAGTCCGGCGAGAAAATGGTTTTCATATTCGTGTTCAGCATGCCTTCTTACCCCGAAATCGAAAATCTAATAAACTTCAAATAAAACTTTTATTTCTAACAAACTTTCCGGCTTCGGCTGGATTCCGGGCGAACTACTTGTCCGGCGAGAAAATGGTTTTCATATTCGTGTTCAGCATGGCTTCTTACCCCATTGTCGACTATCTCATTAGCTGTTTAAAAATATTTTGTTTGTCCCTTAATTTGAACCCCCTTCCCCACCTCTAAACGTAAGGCTACAAAGCCCATCTACAAACTGGATCTTACACTTGACCCAAAGAATCCTCACACCAAGTTTCATCAAAATATCTCACTCCCTTCGAGAGTTATCGTGCTTACAGACGGATGGACAGACAGACAAACGGACAACTTTTTCGATGTCATAGGTATCCCTCACTTACGTTTTGGGATCCCAAAAAGGAAAATACTTTTCATCTTAATGAAAAATAAAAATAGGAAAGACTTAAAGTGGTTGTAATTGAAGCACCCAGGGGGGCTCGGCTTTGACGTTGTGAAGTACAGATGGCAATCAGGTGGTGGCTCTTCGAAAATCCCGTTTACGTGGACTCATGTCGAAAATCAGTTTGTGTTTATTTTCTAGAAATAAAAAAATATGCGCTGTGCTACCCAGGTACCCAGCCACAGGGGAGGGGACGGTTTGGCGGCTTGGGCATGGAAGGTGACTACCTCAAAATATACGACTGGCAGATGTCCGGCAAGGCTCATTCGTAGTCAGAGGAATTTGTTTTCGTAAAAGCTCAAGCCACAGCCCGCTTATACCAGACATATGAAGAATGCATACCAGACAGAATGAAAATGAGCCCCGCATGCGAAATTTTTGAAGTAACGTATGAATTTTTTTCGGGTTAAGCACTACTTCCCCACAACAAAATCTTGCTTTTAATATTGCCCAAACCGCGAAATTCCAGCAAACCCGATTGAAATGACGCAATGACGGTACAAACGGCGACGCAGGCAAATTTTTGTGGAGTCCGGTAGAATTAGAACGTCTTCTCGAATCCCAAACGAAAGTAAAGCCCCGTCTCCATTACCGTAAACCGACCGTTTTACGGACGGTCCGTAGCCGCAAAAATGTGGTCTACATTAGTCCCAAATAGGTGAATCTTGTGTTGAAATTTAAAAAACAGTTTATATGTGACTTGAAAAACAGTTGAAAAACAGTTACATGGGACTGTGACAAAAAAGCAGTCTCCACTACGTCCGTTTTACGGTTCCGGAGGGGTCAGTACCGCCGTTTTACGGCTACGGCCGTCCGTAGAGAGACCCGTCTTCACTGCCGTAACGGTCAAACGGTCGGCCGTAAAACGGTCGGTTTACGGTAATGGAGACGGGGCTTAAGGGAAATTTAAGTACGGATCTGCCCGCGTGCATTTGTTCACGACAAATCCAGAAAAATGTAACACGTTTAGCGAAATGTGACCCTTTCCGAAAAAGAATGTTCTCAGTTAAAAAAACAAATACAAATCATATGACGCGTTGTTATAATCGGGCCTGTCATTACATAACTTATCTTCCTTCATTGCTGACTCACAAACCCGATTTATGTGACGCACTGGAGGAAAAGTATTTTCACCAAATTATTTTTTGTTAAAATACAAAAAACCTTTGTTTGTTACCCCCAACCACACCTCCCATAGCGACGCCCCTGCCCAGCCAGCAGTATTAACAATTCTGAAACAGGACAGCTTTTATTCTTTGTCACTTGACAGTTCCTCTTTACCTCTGTGTGTTTTCCGAGGCCGTTCGCGGCAAAGACTTTAATACCAGGGAAGACTGGACACTCGCCGAAAATCGCGTCGTGAATAATCGACGGTCTAGCCACCTAGCGATCAGCTAATCCTGGAACTTCGGAACGAATTTCACGACGCTAGATGGTACGGAAAATTAGCCTTACGACCTTCCCCATCGAATTTGGTGGATCAATTAGTGATGAATTACAGATCAATATTCTGCGGAAGGAGGAGTTGCAGAAGATGAGAAGATGCTATTTCAAGTATGCGAAGCACCCGCTTTATTTTCCATTGTTATACCACAGCAACATGGCAATAGCAAGCGTTATAATACACTGACGGAAATTTTCGTCGGATCTGGCAAAAATCATGGGAAACAGGGCCCAGCACAGCACATGACACTCCACATTCTTTTCTGGCCGGATGAATGAAGAATTGTATTTGTTGTGTTTTATCTAATTCTTTTGTTACACATACTCCGCTTTTCAATTGGCGTGTCAGAAATAAATTACTTACTTACTTTGTCTCAAAGCCACATTTCCGATCTGGGACACCTGTTTTGGTGATACTCAAAGCGATTCAAATACACTTTTCGGTGCATCCTTGGTTCTATTTATCCATCAAAGACTATCATGAAACGAAGAAGAAAAAGGTAGAAATAGAGAAGCTTTTCCGTGCCGTGGCTAATGGGCTGATCTTCTCCGACTGATCGGACCTGCACCGGACTGGTCTCCTTAGCTCCATATCGGTGCCACCTTAGTGAACCGTAGCTTACCATGCTGCTGTACGCGATTGCTTAGCAAGGGTAATCGTAGCACCACCTTAGTGAACCGTAGCTGACCATGCTGCTGTACGCGATTGCTTAGCAAGGGTAATCGAAGCCTACACAGCTGCTTTCGTATTGGAGTGCTGCACCGGAATCTTCTACTGGACCACATAACGAAGCGTAGCCTACCCTGTTGTTGCACTAGATTAGGTGACTGCAAGATTGAGCAACATGTTGCAGATCATAAAATACGACAATAGGATTATTAATGTGTACTGAACTTTTATTTCTAAAATTACTCAACAGGCACAAAATTAACTAACAATAACACAGCTAATATGTATGCTTTGTAGCTAACCGCCACAGGAATCTAAAGATATGGCAACAGGAACAATTCAAAGTAACAGGGATCTAAAGATATGGCAACAGGAACAATTCGAAGTAACATGTCTCGAGCCAAGTAATTAGTAGCAAGTTTATAATAATTAGATGCATGCCTCTTAGGACAGTTCTTTACTTTAAACAGTTGAATTTCGTACATTTGCTTTAATAACATTAAAAACTAATCAGTCAAAGCAATTTCTGAAGTGCTCCGCACAACTTCTGAGTGGACGTACCGTGTTTTCTGATTTGTCTTACTTAGCAAAAAAAATTACACTGTTTAGTCTCTCGTAAGTACAAACGAACGATGACGTTGTCATCATCGGCCTGGGGCAGTGCGTGTACCAGCACCCTGACAGTACGCACACAAGTTGGCATATCTGGTGGGCCAGAGTGTGGGCAAGAAGCCCCACGACATCCTCAATGATCGCTTGAACATCCAAAAAGCATACCATTTAGTAAGTAACATTTTGTAGTTTTTAATGTTATTAAAGCAAATGTACGAAATTCAACTGTTTAAAGTAAAAACTGTCCTAAGAGGCATGCATCTAATTATTATAAACTTGCTACTAAATATTTGGCTCGAGACACGGTACTTTGAATTGTTCCTGTTGCCATATCTTTAGATTCATGTGGAGGTTAGCTACATCTTAGCGGACATTTTAGTAGCCTTTTTGCGCATCAGGTAAACGTCACACACACACCAGGTACAGAGCAACCATAAGACACAGCCACTACTGTGCAGGTAAGATCCGCTTTAAGAAATTGCAGTCATGAGTATCAGGATAAAGCACATGAGCTCGAGAGAAAACGGTTTAGAACGTAGCACATCAGGTATACGTCACACCCGGTACAGAGGAATCTTTCTCATGTGTCTTACGCATCACTTGTAAAGGTCCATTCACAACTGGTTTTAGCTAATACTCGGTTCCAGCCAGTTCTGAAAAATCGTTTTCAAAGACCGGAGATTGGTAATCTGGTTGGCTAGTACCATCAAAGGTTGAACTGATTTCACTATCGAATGTTTCCGCTTGAAACGGTGGGGTGTACGTATCGGTTGTATCCCGGCTCAAGGCTTTCGAGGCATCATCAGCAAAGGTTTGTACAATCGAGATTCCAAGTCGAGCGCAGTTATTGTCTATTTCAAGAACTTTCTTGGCAGTTTTGTCCAAAGCGAAGACAGTATCCTGAAAGATGAAATTGATGAAAATGACGGGTTCGGGCACTGTGAGGGAGCTGAGGGGGGGGTGGGGGATCCTGGTGATCGCCAGTTAAGTTACTTCCAGATGTGCTAGAACAATGAAACAAACATGGCTGGAACATTAAGAGACTCGACGAGGCGGGCTTAGAAATCATCACTTCCCAGATCTGACATCCCATAAAGTACTCATCTTGAGCGCGAAGTATAAACACACAATGAAGAAATGTACAAAAAACGACATAAGTCGGTAGAAGAAAGCTGGCCGATGCCCTTAAAGCACAGCTCTTACTAGAAAAAATTTTCCCTACAAAATGGATCAGAAAAAAACATTTTCGAAAATACCATTACTTTCCATCTGAAATTAGCTGAAATTATCTTGTTAGCGCCTGTCGACTACGTCCAGCCTTCCTGCTCTCCGACGCGGCGGCTGGGAGCAAAACATTTGAAAACCGATCGCGCCGTGGTTCAAAAGTGTGAAAACTAAGCAAATAAAAGAAGTAATAAACAAAAGCTTCTCAGATCCTTATGTTTGAAAGAGTTGTCAGCAGACGTTTATGATCCCGGCAAAAGTTTCGTTGTGTGACGGGCAAAACTCGGCAAGGCCAAAAAAGCGCTAAAATTTCGTAGGCACAAAACGAAACAATGGAGAAAGGTGGGGATTTTAGAAGCTTATAATTCTGTATGGGAGCTAGATATATTATAAAAAGCAGAATAAGCAAGAGGGGTCCTTTAAAGATGAACTTGAACTTTTTTCACGGCTGACATAAGCTTAGAGGCTTGGAAATAGGGACTTGGGGACTTTTTCAAGCCGAAAAAGGGACCTAAGGTTACTGCTACAAAACCTCAAATATAGAACATTAGAATCCTATTTGCACTTTACTTGCTAGGATCAGAGGACTTTGGTACCTCATTTAACGAAACAGGCTATGGCTCTTCATCAAGGGAGAAAAGAGGGAACATCTGGGTTTCCGCCGAGTTTCAATAGCTTTTTTGTGACTAAACCAGTGAAGACAGAAGTCGAACGATCGAGAAGAACTTGGTGGGAAGAACAAGCACAAGAACTTGGTACATTAAGAGACTCGACGAGGCTGCCTTAGAAGTCACCACTTCCCAGACCCGACATCCCTTCAATTATTCCTTGACCTCGAAGTACAAAAAATAGTTTGTGTTCCCTTAAAGTGCGCATCTTAACGAAACATTAAGAGCATCTTAATGTTTGTTCTTAACGTTAAGTTCATCTTAAATTCATTCTTATGTTCATCTTAACGAAACATTAAGAGCAGAGTATAACCCAAACAAAACTCAAAGTGCTTACCGTAGCAAAAAGCTTCTTCTATAATTTCGGGCAAGTCTGCAACTCGGCAAAGGTTATCTTGCTCCAAAGCTGGGGTCGCTGTCCGAGGGCAGAGCAGGGGTCATCTAACAGGATCCTATCGAATGTTTCCGCTTGAAACGGTGGGGTGTACGTATGGGTTGTATCCCGGCTCAAGGCTTTCGAGGCATCATCAGCAAAGGTTTGTACAATCGAGATTCCAAGTCGAGCGCAGTTATTCTCTATTTCAAGAACTTTCTTGGCGGCTTTGTCCAAAGCGAAGACAGTATCCTGAAAGATGAAATTTATGAAAATGACGGCTTCGGGCACTGTGGGGGGAGGTGAGGGGGGGAATTCTGGTGATCGCGAGTTAAGGTACATTCAGATGTGCTAGAACGACAAAACAAGGGCCTATGGTAATTTTTGCTTTAAGAGTTTTGCTGACAAGGGAATTCCTAAATCTCAGAACAAATACATGAATTGGCAAATTCCCACTTTCATCATCCAAACTATGCAATTGCCATAAGAGCTTCTAGCTCTTGTTTATGTAGTTTATGAACCATGTTTATGAACCAAAGTTAGAGCCCCAATTCAAATCCAGACCAGATCCGGTGACTTTAGGGGGGAATTGGAAATGGGACCGGACATCTGTGGGAACGCTTCGAATTGAGGGATTGGGATGAAACTTGGTGGGAAGAAAAAGCACAAGTCCTACGTACGTTTGAGATAACTCTACAGGATTAGGGCACTTTGAGGTTCAAGGTCTATCTACACTTCTGCATAAAGTAATTGAGGTTAGTGGGGGGGGGGGGGGGGGGGGGGGGGGGGGGATTTGGGTTTCTGGTGATTTTAGGACCGGAAAATCATTAAACGCTAGCGTCGATGGGCTGGATTGAAACTTTTTGGGGAAAACAACTATCCAGCAGCCCAGTGGTCCAAAATTAACCACAAGTTTTGCCAAAAGGTAGTCAGTTTATCAGAATTTTTCTTTTAAAAGGTACACATCACATTCAAAATGCCACACACACTGTTCTTTAATTTCTCTACCTTGTTTCTAGTCTGCAATTAGTTCAATCAAACCAAGAAATGGGAAAAAAGGTTTCTGACTTTCCTTTGCAGAAAATTCCAAGGGCCCATAATTTTTCCGGACAATGCAGTTCAAAGATCATGATTCTTTATTGATAGAGTATGCCAATTATGGAATGTTATTTCCATCTATTTTTGATAGAAGGGATCAAATATCTCAACACTAAATTAATTAGATGTGCTAGGATTGTGTGTCTTTAATTAGGTGTTTATTACTTTTCTCCTTGTCATAGGAAATGTCTCAAGTTTACTAGGCTAAGGCTTCAAGTGCTTGAAGTTGCAGTGTTATTGTTCTTCAAATCTCATTAAGGTTATGTGGACTTGGATTGGACACTGGATTTTTCCATCATAAAAACATCAAATACATCAGAATAACAAATAGTAACAAAGGCAAGGCACACCATGTCATGGGCAAACTGAGGGAGAAGTTCAAGTGGGCATGGGCATCCCAATACTTTATTATAATCATTCTCAGCTTTAATATACTCAACAAACTTGTACTTGTCCCATGAGTAAATCAGAAATAAGCGAGTAGAAGATAGAGCTTCCACTTGCTCCTCTTAAAAAATCATGCTGGGAACCCACAAAATCCTAAAAATCCTGCAAGGAAGTAAAAAATCATGTCAAGATAACCTGCTGAAAAAAAAATGGTTCCATGCTAGTTGAAGTGATGATGTTGAAAACTACAGTTGGAGGATTGCGACAAACATAGGCGAATGCATCGTCTCTGTCTTTTGGGAGGACATGGACATTTTAGCTGTAATTACTGAATTTTATACACTGTAAATTCCAACACAATCATTAGAAATATCTTGATCCTGAGGAGGACCCTTGTCAAGAAATATAGCTAAATATAGCTGAAATATTCATTTTGCATCGTCAAATATAAACAGGGCTGTCACTGACCATGGGGGGGGGGGCAATTGTTTGACAAAAAGTGCAGCGACAATGATGCCAACACCAACAACTGTACCATGGACAAATTATACTAAGTGCTGCCTGCAATATTTTTAAATGAATTTTTAAATGCACCTTTTTTCCGGCAAATGTTTAATTAAATTCTAGCTTTTAAAGTGCTTACACTCCAAAAATCCAAAGCCTTCAATGCAACGTCTAATTGTCACACTACACTAAATAGGCAGTTTCGAACTATAAAATGCACAGTAGCTACGCAAAATCTTTTGGAAAGACTAATGATCACAGTGTCTTTTAGAGATTCAAAATGAAGACATAATCAGAAGCATAGCTTTCAAACTAATAAATAAAGGGAAGTTTCTGTTTTTATTAAAAAGGAGTTTAGTATTATGAGGTTAAAGCCTGTTAAAGCAGCCAAATAAAAAAAACTGAATATCAAACACTAGCAAAAATGTTTAGGGAGGGACTGACTGTTTTTTCGGATAAAAACAACTAAACAGCTAAACTATTATTGAGAGAAATTCAACTATGTTCACGAAAAATCGGCTGATTTGCAGCAAAAATTACTATTTTTACGAAAAACACACTGTTTACGAGAAAAATCAGATGTTTTTAAGAAATAACAACTATTTTAAAACAAAAAGCAAAAATCGACTGTTTTTACAAAGTGCCAACTCTGCTTTTTTATTAGCAACTGTTTTTTTTTTAACATTGGGGGGCATCCCCCCTAGAATTTCAGGATAAATCATGGAAAGTTGAAGCACTGTCAAAGAACCCCATTCCTAGATACAAGAAATAATCAGCCCTTTCTTTGTTCTGAACTTCTGATGTCCTTCCTACCTATTCATTATGATCAGAAAATATTAACTTTATAAGAAGTAGCAGACTTACTCCATGACATCATGTAGATCATACACGATCTTGGATGAATATTCGCAAAATCACAGAAAGCAGACACGATCTTTAGCAAGCAAGCACCTATGTCGTAAGTTAGACGTAAGTTGGACGTAAGCAAGTCTTTGAGCACACCTTGAGCACACCTTCTTTGCAGTAAACAGGAAAATCAGTGATGAAAACAGGAAAATCACTGATGAAAGTGCAGAAAGGAACCGAAATTGCCAACAGAGCAACTTTTTTAACGATTAGCGTAATACCAGATGGTGCCATTTTACGCGACTCATGGAGCTTATGGGAGTGTCCAGTCTTCCCTGGTATAAAAGTCTTTGGTTCGCGGAACTTTTGAAAAGCGCCTAGAACATGCTACAGAGAAACTGTTCAGTATTTTCCCAGGTGAGCACCTACAAGTTCATGGGGTAGAACCAATAGTTGCGTTTTTTGCCGTCATCCAGTTAACTGACCTACAAGATTTCCCACTATGAGTCGTTTTCTTCCTTCATTTAACTGACCCTGAACTGACCTAAGTTTTATAATAAGCCGTTTTTTGGCTCCTTTTGCTGATTGGTTGACCAACCTGTGGACTGGGGTGGGAGCTCCATCCAACCGACCTACGCTCTTGGCATGGCACGAAATTTAAAATTTTCATTGGAGAGATAGGCAGGAGATAGGCGCCGGCGACGGGGAGACACCACTGGGAGACCAAAAAAGGTCAATAGTGGCAAATAGGTAGGTTAACCGACCTATGGAGAATTGACAAAAAATGCAACTAATGTTTGTTATGATAGTTATGTTAGTTTTTTTACTATGGGAGGACTGCAATAGACACTAGCCGCATTAATTTTCGTCATTCAGCTCACCATTCAAACCCTTGTCTTACTATAACAAGACCAAAGGTTCCGATGGGATCCCAAAACTTCGATATTTGTATTTTGTTAAAATACAAAAAACCTTTGTTTGCAACCCCCAACCACACCCCCCATAGCAACGCCCCTGCCCAGCCAGCAGTATTAATAATTCTGAAACAGGACAGCTTTTATTCTTTGTCACTTGACAGTTCCTCTTTACCTCTGTGTGTTTTCCGAGGCCGTTCGCGGAACTTTCGAAAAGCGCCTAGAACATGCCACAGAGAAACTGTTCAGTATTTTCCCAGGTGAGCACCTACAAGTTCATGGGGTAGAACCAATAGTTGCGTTTTTTGCCGTCATCCATTTAACCGACCTACAAGATTTCCCACTACGAGTCCTTTTCTTCCTTCGGTTAACTGACCTAAGTTTTTATAAGCTGTTTTTTGGCTCCTTTTGCTGATCGGTTGACCGACCTGTGGACTGGGGTGGGAGCTCCATCCAACCGACCTACGCTCTTGGCACGGCACGAAATTTAAAATTTTCATTGGAGAGATAGGCAGGAGATAGGCGCCGGCGACGGGGAGACACCACGGGGAGGTTTAGTCACGGGATGTTAGTTTTTTTACTATTGGAGGACTGCAATAGACACTAGCCGTGTTAATTTTCGTCATTCTGCTCACCGTTCAAACCCTTGTCTTACTATAACAAGACCAAAGGTTCCGATGGGATCCCAAAACTTCGATATTTGATCCAGACAATTAGGTTTTGTCTTCGTCAGATCCGGTCTTCGCCAGACTCCATGAACATTTATACTCTTAAAATTTAGAAACAATTAAGGCCAAACAGCTAATCATTAAGAAAACCAAGTTCTGATATGGATTCAGCTTGTGTGTTTACCTCTATAAGTCGATTGAAACGATCCTGGCTTACTTCTGCGAATTTTCCGGTTTCTGGTGGAATTCCAGAACTGCTTGTCCGACGAAAAACTAACACTCAAAAACGAATTCAGCGTATCTAGTTACCCCTATTTCCAACATCTAATCAACTTCAAATAAAAATTTAACTTATCAAAAATTTTCCGGTTTCAACCGGATTCCGGACGAACTGTCAGTAAAAAAAAAATTTCATATAGGGATTCAGCATCTCGTCTTATCCCTAAGTCGGGCATCTAATCAACTTCAAATAAAACTTTTACTTTTAACAAACTTTCCGGTTTTGGCCGGATTCCGGGCGAACTACTTGTCTGGCGAGAAAACGGTTTTCATATTCGTGTTTAGCATGCCTTCTTACCGGGGGCGGTGGTAAGTGACGTCCTCGTCGTGCCCCTGGGGGGCTGGGAGCTATGCTTGGTACTTTTGGCTTTTGCTTTTGTTGTGTTTTCTTTGCTTCAGTTTGCTTGCATTTGTAGCATGGTTAACACTAAGCTTTAGCCCCCCTGGATAGGAACCTGATGTCTCCAGTGACCCAGGGCAGCCTTGCATAATGGTGTTCCTGCCCATGAATACCACTCTCAGCCTGCTAACCTAAACTTACCCCCCTCCGGCAGGGGCTGGAGGCCAGGCTGGCAGCTAGGGCAGCTGTTGGCGGCTGGATGTGGTCCATTTGGACCTCTGGAGTTGAAGTCATCAGTGACAGAAACAGTTGCCTGCAAGGTTGTTTCAATCAAAGGCAATGAGGCTCTGTCAGCTGAAAATGACTTAAATGCCTTTAAGGTCTCTCAGATCCAAGGCAATTAGATTTAATCAGTGTCAGTTTATTGATAAGATTGAGCTGGAGTCCAGCAAAAAGGGCAAGAGTCCAAAAGATGCAGGAAGATCCTGCAAATCAAGTAACAAAGAATTTAGAGGGAAAGCCCCCAGTAAAAGAGTGGTGTTTCATCAATTATGTTTTGAGTGATGGTTCACCATCAATTGTATTTTAGAGTGATGGTTTACCATCAATTGTATATTGGGGTACTGAGACAATGGGCCATTTGTGGCCTGAGTTTCGGTCAAAGTTTTTGACCTACCCCACATTATAAATATAATGCCTTCTTACCCCTATATCGAACGTCGAATCAAATTCAAATAATACTTCCACTTTTAACAAACTTTCCGATTTTGGCCGGATTCCGGGCGAACTACTTGTCCGGCAAGAAAATTGTTTTCATATTCGTGTTCAGCATGCCTTCTTACCCCTAAATCAAACATCTAATCAACTTCAAACAAAACTTTTACTTTTAACAAACTTTCCGGTTTCGGCCGGATTCCGGACGAACTACTTGTCCGGCGAGAAAATGGTTTTCATATTAGTGTTCACCGTGTCTTCTTACCCCATAATCGACTATCACATTAGCTGTTTAAAAAAATTTTGCTTGCCTTTTAATTTGAACCCCCTCCCCCACCCCTAAGTGTAGGGCTACAGGGCCCATCTACGAACTCGACCTTACTCTTGACCCAAAGAATGCTCACACCAAGTTTCATCAAAATACCTCTCTCCCTTCGAGAGTTATCGTGCTCATAGACGGACAGACGGACGGACGGACAAATTTTGCGATGTCTTAGGTATCCCTCCACTTACATTTGGGGATCCCAATAAGCAATTTCTTTCTATCCTGTCAGTCTAGACCCTGTCTAGACCACTCTTGTAATCACCCAATCTTGCGGTTTCCCCTGACCTGGCCGTCTGGTAGTCTCCTGAACTTGCGGTTTCCCTTGTTACAGTCAAAGCTCATATCTGTCTCTTTTCTACTGATCCGTCTGCCCACTGTTCGCCTGAGCCAGGCCTGAGCGTGCCGTTCGGCCGGAACTGACGGTCATGTGCTCTCCTAGATCTGCTGAAACTCCGCACATCATCATGGCATTCAGCTGTGTCATCTGTGGGTTGTTTTACTCTGTCGATGCAAGGGGATAAAGACTTCTTTTTTCTCAACAACTAATTTTTGATGACCTGGAGCTTAGTAAGGACTGCACTGAAATGTCATTTTCTTCTACATTTTTATTTGAGACCAGTTTCGAGGTTATGTATTTAAGGGTGTTAAATTAAGGGGACCTTAAACCCTCCTGTAGAGCAGAGGTATGCTTATTTGAACCAGCTTGAGTCTGAAGAGGACCCTTGCCAAGTAGGCCCAAAATATAGCTCCAATAAAATGTAGCTGACATATCCATTTTGCAGTGTCAAATATGGTTTTCGAACATCATCTAACAGTGAATGATCACCAAAGAAAACTCTAAAATCCTATACCAGGCAACCTAAACTACGAATTACGTGTTGAAAATGTTTATATCAACAGTGGGCTATTTACAGAGACGAAAAAAGATATTTCAGTATTCCTGTTAATTTCTTTTTTCTCTTCTTTGAGGTATTATACTGTTCATGTGATGACTCATAGTGGTTCAGAATTAAAAACACCAACATCAAAAGGTGATGCAGTGTGAGACCAAACAGACCAATTTTATCTGCACATACTTATGCTTATTGGTAGCATTCAAATCGACAGATGTTTCTGTCCGAATTTCTTTACCTCTCTTCTCTATCATTTGAATCCACAATTTGGGAGCATTTTTAAAACTATTTTAAAACAGAAAGTTTTTAAATTATTTCTTGTGCCAAAAGATTGCCGGAACTGTTAATTGATATCAAGTTTGTAATTTTCCTTTTCGTTTTGACTGTATTATTAGTAGGAGAAATTAAGAAGGTGTTCAAATAAGCAAGAGGCTAGTCTAAGCTACAGTCACTAGAGGATAACTTATTTTTTTTTGCGGAGTTTTTTTTTACTCCAGACACATGCTGGACAGAACTGGAGATTCTGGATCAAATTTCGCACTTTAGGAAGAATATCTCCTCTGTCCAGTGTCAAATTAGGCAGCCAGAAAAAAAGTTTTGTTCAAATTTAGGGGTTGTCATTTTACTGAGCTGGCAACACTTTCAGTAACAGTACTTCCAGCAGGCTTCCATCCTTCATTTCAACTTTCACTAGAGAGAGCGAAACCCTGGCAGCAGCTTCTACCAACTGTACCCAAGACAATTAAAGTGAGCAGCTCAGGTGAAGTTTTTGGTGAAGCCTTTTTTTCTGGCAAAATTTAACAACTTCCCATGCAAATTCTAGCTTTTGATGGAGTTCAAATTCAAACCTGAAGCCCCACGGTGCCCTCCACTCAATAGAGATTGCTACTAAATGCGCAGCAGGTGTAATTTTTGGGAACAATTTGGGATCCCAAATGAAAGTAAGGGCTACCTGTGGTATCATAGATATTACCTTCTGCCTGTGACCATAGCAACTCCCGAACGGATTGAGATATTTTTTCGGACGTTGGGAAAACGCAGTGCTTTCACTCGATTAAAAAAAAAGAAGTTGTGCCCATGCAGAATCAAGTACATAGTAGGCTACATACAAGGTAGAAATGTTCTGAATTTAAAGGTAAAATATTAATAGTTTTTATATCGAAAGGAGTGCTTAGTAGCTGACTGTTGGTCGTACTGCAGTCATCATCAGGTCCGTCATTTCACTTTCTCTCAATGCTTACAAAGATTATTTATCTCTAAAGCTGCGGGAAAAAAATCAACCTCTTCTTCTGCTAAAATAAGGAGATTTACCAGATATTAAAAAATTACCTTGTGTTCTGTGAAAAGACAGATATTTGGTACAAACCAGGTTTTGTTCAGATTGTGCACCGCGGAGTGAAATTAACGATTTGGTAACTGCCTTTAGGTCATCTTGCAACCTGAGAACAAACGACTGTCATTCTGGCAAGCTCAAACCAATGAATGAGAGCACAGTTCGCTGGGGCTCATAAGCTTAAATAAAACTTGCGACTGATATTCCGACAAGCTCAGAATACGAGCTTCATTCTGACTAGGTCAAAATATACGACTGAGAGTATGACGTAGGATGGGGAGGTCACCCCCCCCCCCACTTTTCTAACCGTCCCTGCCTCCATTTCTCTTTCAGTTTGGATTTATTGAGGTTTATCATATTTGATAGCAGCAAACAGATATTTCAACTGAGATTTTGTTTCAGGTATATTTCTGCCCTTTTTGATGATAAGTTGAACATTCGCGAAGCAGTGAATGCAAGGAACTGCTTTTTATAAATAATGACAGTAGCCTACCTTCTAATTGCCACTGTCTCTGTCTGTCTTTTGGCCAAGTCAAACTAACTTTCTTTATTTTGGACTACCTATTATTTCTTTACGATGAATATGAGGTAAATAGCATAGCCGATACCTCAGTGACTGTTGGTATCCCCTTTTCACCTTCCCACTGTTCAGCACAAAGGGGTTGCGAGCCACCGCAAGAGAAGCCTAGTTGAACTTTAGCTTATTTGATAGGTAAGAGCTATCAACTATCAACTATATGGTGCACTAGCATCCTGGCCAAAGGGATTTTCCGTAAGGGGTTGCGAGCCACCACAAGGGAAGCCTAGTGAACTTTAGCGTATTCAGTATGTAAAAGCTAGCAATTATAGTGCAAAACTCGATGTATCCTAGCTCACAGATTAATTGTAGGCTAAAGCAGTGCTATTGTGCCAACAGAATCAATCTATGAAAAATTCAACACGCCTCACTCCAGGATGAACCGTTTACTCAAAGGAGATACGCCATTGGCTAAAATTGCTTAGATCCACCCTTCGAAATGCAAAAGGTGGTGTCTGAAAGATTTCCTTTGGAAGTTTCAGAATTTGTTCTTGTTGCTTCAAATCAGCGGTAGTTCAATCGTAATGTTTACAAAGAACCTGACCAATTTCTGTTTAAAAGCCCATACAGTTCTGGATGTAAATTCTTTAAGTTTCAAGCAAAATGTCGAAAAAATCACTATTAAGAGCCTGTCTAAGATAAACTTTATCTTGGATCCCTGAAAAGTGAGTTGTCTCTTGTATCCAAGATAACCCCAGTTTTCCTGAGATACCTACAATGATAAACCACATTGGCTAAAATCCTTTAGCTGCAAGGGACTGAAGTTTTAAGAGGGTGTCAGAGCATTTTAGCCCATTGTGTATGTCCTTGTACTGAAAGTAGTTTCTGCTAAAGTGGCTTGGCTGTAAGCCGTGTAAGAGACACATTCACGTTTGAGAATTTGCTAATTGAGTTTCTCCTAGGCTAGACAGTTGAAGGCTGAGAGTTGCTTTTCATGTCACACAGATCAGTGCAGAAACTTGAGACAGTCGAACTTAAAATACTAGGTGGTTCAATAGCAACCTGTTACCCTGTCCATATCCACAAAATTAGCCAAGTTTGTCTCTGCTATCTCCAGTACCCACCTAGTGGTTCCGCTGCTCATGTACTAAGTAGGGTATTTTACTGAATTTTGTTAGGCTGTTGCTCTATCTGTGAAATTGAATGAAGCAGCAGATAGATAAAATGCCAGTGCAAACAGGGCCTTATTTGATCAATGCTGCCTTTGCGCTGAAATTCGTAGCCAGACTGAAGATTCAGACTTCGATTCGCCTGGAAAATTTGTGTTTTCAACATCCTGCAGCGCAGACAAGGCGGTCGTTATAGGAGGCAGCAACTGCTCTGTTCCAGCAAAACTAGAAAGCCGTGGAGTGTTCTGGTCGTTAACAAAGTACCAGAAAATACTGGCTAAATCGTAATTCAAATGACTAAACACGAAATAAAATCGATAATACGTCATTCAGCAAACGTATTGCTTCTACCATGCGCCTTTGACTGATCAATCGCAGTACCATCAATGGCGTGCCTAGGTGCTATGGCTGCTATCCTATCATAGTTTTCAAGAATAGTATATCACTCTTAGTAAGTTATTTATTATATTTCTAGACCTGTCGTTCGCCGTCTGTTATCTTCCGCTATTCGTCACAGAGCACATCCGCCGCAGCCCAACCAGATGAAGAGGCGAAATTGAAGCTAAGGAGAGACGCTATAAGGGATGGTCCCTCCCTCCATGATTTCATATCAGAAAAAGTTTCGGAAGATGAGGATTGGAAGTTGTATAAAGGTAATAATGGTCTAGCTGGGAGTGGTTTGTGGCTTTGAAGATTTTAGAAATGTTTTGCCTTTTTGGAAGCAAAACCTGGGGTAATTTTCCCATATAGCGAATGTATGCGTTGGAGTCTCGGACAATACCTTTCGTCCGCTTACTTTGACAAAAGTCAACTTTCGTCGAGTCATAGTTGTTCCTTGAAGTTGATATCGAAACTCGAAACTTCTCCGTACCTAATCTTCATCTTTTTGCTTCATACGGATCCATCTTCTGTTTTGGTCCGTGTTCCGGACCAGACAAGATTTTAGGAACTTCCAACCTAAAGAGCAACTAATTTCGAGAAAGAAAGAGAATAAAAGTGAAATAAGACATTCAAAATGTTCTGAAGTACAGTAGCGTATATTCCGATTTGTTTCGGGAGGGGCGACAGCTCAGTGAAAATATGCTGCCAAACGTTTTTTAACATGAAAAACACCTCTAGCCAGACTAAAATTCGATCCAAATGACGATTTTGTTAAAAACGAGGTGCAAGCAACACCTTTTAATCTTGTAATCATTCACATTACGACTCAAAAACTGTTTCTGAGATCTATTACTGAACCGTGCTGTAAATAATTTCCATTGATCTTCTCAGTTTGTATTTTAGCGTACGTTTTTACCGTAAAAAACTTCTTTTCCGAGAATTTCGGGTGAGGATCGCCCCTGTCGCCCGTGTTTCGCACACGTTTTTCCCACTAAAAATCCTTTTTTCAAGAATTTCGGGGGGGGGGGACGATCGCCCCTGTCGCTCCCCGCTAATATACGCTACTGCTGAAGTACCACAGATATGCCATTACTATTTATTGTGTTGCGGAGCAACACTACTGCTTTCGTAGTTTTTTTTTTTTTTTTTTTTTTTTTCACCGTGATCAGCGACCTGTAGCTCCGAAGTGGTAAGAGTTAAAAATTTGAGATTTTTCAGAGGGAAGGGAAACGTGAAACAGAGTAAAAAAGTTCCAGAGAAGTTGCTAAAATTTCTAACAGTTTTCCAGAAAAAAAAATAAAACCGTTTTTTTCTCAGAAACTCTGCGTTCGATGTTTGGCGTCAAGTTAAGACGACCCTAGCTTCGGAAATAAACTTGTTAGAAATACAGTTATGCTGAACTCATGTAGAACTTTCATTTGTCTCTTCGAGAACCGGAGCACAAAATTCCGTAGCTCTTACAGATTTCCCGGAAATAATTCCGGAAAAGTCCATCTCGTTCCGATTTTTTTTGGAATTTTCTCAAATTTTCGATTTTGGTGTTTCTTATATTTTTATCGAGTAGTGCTATGAAAAGTATGCAAGAAGAAGTGAAGAGTCTATATACCAAGTTGCTTCGTTCTCTAAGAAAAAATTCCCAAGTTTCGACGTTCTAGAGGTAACTTCTGTTCTGGACCAGCTAGAATTTTTTTTCCAACGCGGTTCGACAGGTCTCGATCTCCTAACAACTGGAGCTTACAATAGTTTCTCCGAAATAAAATTCCTTCTTTGGGTTTTTCTATTTGAAAGTTTTGTCATGCCCTCGGGGCAATTTAAATTTTTTGGTGAATTTGGTTTGTTTTATATTTTCCTAGCTTAGACCATCAAAAGTTAAGCAGAAAACTATAAGACTTTATTTCCGTATCTCTTTCAGATTTCCCGGAAATAATTCCCGAAATGTGCGTCTCGAAACATAATACTTCGAATTGGCGTCAAGTTAAGACGGCCCTAGTTTCGGAAGTAAACGTTTTAGAGATAAAATAATTATGAACTCATATAGAACTTGTATTGATCTTTTCGAGAACTGAAGCATGAAATTCCGTAGCTCTTACAGATTTCCCGGAAATAATTCCGGAAAAGTCCATCTCGTTCCGATTTTTTGGAATTTTCTTAAATTTTCGATTTTGATGTCTATTTTATTTTTATCGAGTAGTGCTATGAAAGTTATGCAAGAAGAAGTGAAGTGTTCTTTATACCAAGTTGCTTCGTTCTCTTAGAAATAATTTCCGAAGTTTCGACGTTCTAGAGGTAACTTCGGTTCTGGGCCAGCTAGAATTTTTTTTCCAACGCGTTTCGACAGATCTCGATCCCATAAGGCTGGAACTTGCAATAGTTTTCCGGATATAAAATTCCTTCTGTAGGTTTTCTATTTAGAAGTTTTGTCATGTCCTCGGAGCATTGTGTTATTCTCGTTTATTTCTGGACCAGCTAAACATTTTACCAAACTCAGTTTAGCAGGAGCTCGAAATAAAACCATACCAAAGATGCTTCAAGATAACAATCGAAGCCGCATTAGAAAAATGTCCTCTGAAGGACATAATGGAGACTGTTGCTCCGCAACTGTGTCCCGTAGGGCATAGTTGCACGTGTTGCTCCGCAACTGTGCCCTAAGGAACAGGGCACATTTGCTGCAACACTTCCCGTTGCACAGGCAACGGAGGTCTAGTTCTTTGGTGGTTTACTACGCTTAAGGAAGAAATTTCCGAATCCCTGTGTAACGGTACAGCGGAATAGGGTGACAGGCGACGAGCAAAGGAGTTTGAGACTCTTCAAATAACAACCTGGAGGGAATGAATGTTCATGCGTGCGTGCAGTTATCCATGATACACTAAAGATAAAAGCTCGCACTCATCTTGAAACAGAGGACAGATTTGTTTTCAAGTAGAACAACGTATTCCGAGGCCGACTTTGTGTTCTTAAGAATGTCGCAGATGTTCTGGGTTATTACACAATCCAAGATTGGATAATGTCCATAAGAACATACCACTACTTTACTTTACTGGGACAAATTTTCGTGCTTATCTCCGAAGGAGGACTTTTAAGGAAGTTGGTTAGAAAGATTAATGTGCTGGTGGAAAACCTTTCTACTCGCTTCATGAAAAAGTAAGATGGGTTCGTAGATGGAATACGCTGGGAAAAGTTGGATTCGGTGTTACATTAAAAGTTGGAATTGAGTGATAAAAGTTGCTAGGTTCCAAACTTCAGTAAGCAAGGGCATTCACTCAGCTCGTTTTTATTCGCTTAGTGCTCTTGTGCGGAAAGGAACTTGTCTGTAAAAGATATAATTTAACTTGCTGGAGGGAAAAGAGCTTGACTTCCGTTGTCGCCGCATCTTCGTAGCTTAAAATTTAACTGAAAAGCCAGCTTATTTTTTATATTATTGATTTGAGTAGGTACACTGAATTATTTGACTCTGCTAAGGGATTTTTTATCGTTTGGTTCTGGGTGGTAGTAATGACGTTCAGAAGAAGGACTTCTGGCCCAACAGAAGTTCACCCGACGCGGAGAAATTGAATTTCAGCAAAAAGGTGCATTTCAGAGGGTAGGCTAATGAAAATCAGCAAATGTTCAGTTCAGATAGTAAGATCACATCTGAAGCAAGCCCGCTGTTGCCTGTGGCCCAAAAATGAGTTATTTTTCGGCATAGCCAGGCTACCAAAAATCAGAAAGAACAAGACCAAAGGTTTCGATGGGATCCCAAAAATATTTGATCCTAACAATTTGGTCATGTCTTCGCCATTCAGTCTTCGTCAGATTCCTTTAAGATTTTTACTGTTAAAATAAAGTTCAAAAATGTAATCACCATGTCTCCTTGCCCCGATACCAAATCTCTAATCGACTTCAGAAACAACCTTGATCTTCAGTCAAGTTTCCAGTTTCGGCCGAATTCGTGATGAATCATTTGTCCAGCAAGAAAACTAAGTCCAGACATGGATTCAGCGGACCTCCTGACCCCTTCAATGAATATCTTCTTAGCTCATAAAACGTACATGTTTTTACCGTAAATTTGAAACCCTCCTCTGCCTCTAAATATAGGACTAAAGGACCCATCTACGAACTTGACCTGTACTTTGCCAATGAATCCTCATACTAAGCTTGACCTTCGACCTTCGATTACACTAGCTCTGTCCGACGTTCATAGATAACGCGCTCTGCGCGTGGATGACGCGCAGAGCTGTACTATTGTGAAGAACAATTTTGTGTCCGGTTTTCGCCGGATTCCGGGTGAACTACTTGTCCGTTGTGAAAATAACTTTCATATTAGGATTCAGCATGTCTCCTTACCCCTAAATGAACTAGCTCAATAGCTTTAAAAAAATATTTTTTTGTTGCCCCTTAATTTGAAACCCCTCCCCCACCCTCAAATATAGGACTCCAGAGCCCATCTTCGAACTTGACTTGTACTTTGATCCAAAGGATCCTCCCACCAAGTTTCATCAAAATATCTCAATCCCTTCGAGAGTTATCGTGCGGACAGACAGACAGACAGACGGACAACTTTTGCCATGTCATAAGTATCCCTCCACTTAGGTTTTGGTATCCGAAGAAGTTCATTCGATGAAAATCGATTAGGCTATATGAACAGTGGTGCAATAAATTAATGCATTTTCAAGTCAGTTTAAGTGTTAAGTCAGTTGTCAAGTCAGTTCAGGTTAAGTGTTTTAAGTTCAGTTTAAGTAATGCATTGTCAAGCCAGTTTAATGGTGATAACTGTCGTATCTCAGCCCTTTTCGGTTAAACTTTAAATCGTTCTTGAAAGGTGGGGAAATACCTATTTCGCGTACACGGTTTTTTCCCATTTTGCAAACTGATCTTATCGTGTTTCCACGCCTTTCTTAAGCCGACTTCAAATACACAGTGAGTGAACCTCCGAACAAACCTGGATTTCCCTCCTTAAATTGTAAATGCTGGTGTTTAGATGACTGACGCTTATTTTAACTTTTGGACGGTCTGGAAAGAAACAAATTCATTGAGAAACGAGACTGCAGCAACGAGAATGCCTTCAGGGTTCGCTCTTGTGACGCTGGACAAGCAGGCGCACGGATTTTTGGCCCTTAAGGATCATGGGATGATAAGACCCACTGAGGATCTTAGGCCCCGCGCGCTATACTGGGATTGAAACATTGGCATCGGTTTGGTGGTTCTTATTGAATGGTTTCTTTTGCAACCAAACTTCTTACTGCGGAGGGGGAGATAGGGCCTGAAGATCGCTAAGGAGCCGAAGGGAGCTTAATTACCAGTCCTCGTGCCCTGCCACAGTTCTGTTGCCCCTTCTCACGAAATCTTTCCTCCTCTGATGAAGATGGCCCACTGATCGCTCCCCTGTGTGATTTCTCCGATAAAAGCTTAACGATAGCTGGACGTATTCCCCTGGCAAGAAGATCCTTCCTCCAAGACTCTCCCCTACAAGAGCCGTTGAAGCTGAGTTGAAGCATTAATCTGTTCGAATGACATGACCCTGACCTGTTGTTCAAGGAGAGTTTCCGCTTTAAAAGATGAACTTGCATGGCGATCCCGGTTTCTTCACAAAGGGGGGGGGGGGGTCCTGCCTCTCCCCGGGAGAGGCAGGAATTTGGATGTAATATGGCATGACACAGTTTTGCGGTTGACCACGAAGAAAACCTGTGAGCCATAGATGTTTGTGACGCCAATGCTCACGGATTGAACTTAAAATTACCGCTGGGTTTATCCAGCATTTTATCCAGTAATTAAAGACAAAAACAAAACGGATGAAACTCGGGCAGTCTGTGAAGTACACTGCACCTTGGTAAGCATAGCCTACTGCTAGATGGCGGGAGCTCCAGTCAAAGCTGTGGGGGTCTCTCAGCGTGCAGTACTAAGGCACTGCCTAAGTACAAGTCACGTATTTGAAACTCAACTACCACATAAGTACATTTGTTTTCAGGTACCGGTACTTAATACTTGATACTTAAGTACAAAATTTGGAATTTAGTGTAGGCCTACTTGTCCCAATACTGATAGTAACAAAAAAGGAAAACAAAAAACACAAAAGGAACGGCTTTTTAGAACTTTCCTCACTTATCAGTTGTCTAGGTGATCACCAGCCAAATAATGAAATAAAGTCACCGACTGACAAAGAGCGTTCCCAATCTTCGCTAACTGGCAGGCTTTCTTTTTTAGGAAAGCTTGTTCGGGAAAAGGGGGACAAAAGACTTCGTCTTCCACCTTGGCTTAAAACCGAAATCCCCGTCGGAAAGAACTTCGCGAAACTGAAAGAAAATCTCCGGGAATTGAAGCTTCACACTGTCTGCGAAGAAGCTCGATGTCCGAATATTGGAGAATGTTGGGGAGGAGGGGAAAATGCAACAGCTACTGCCACCATTATGGTAAGTGATTGAAGTTGAATGAATATTCTTATTACACGCTAAATTTAAATTTCCCGCCAGAATTGAGCCACAAATCGACAATCACCTCGGCAGCTGTTTGTCGAATTCGAGCCGCAAAGTGAGCCGCAAAAATCTTGTTGGTGGCGGTAACACCGCCACCAGCAAGATTAGTAGCGCACAGAGCTGTACTGCACAGAACTGTACACTGTAGCGCACAGAAGACTGCGGCTCACAGTCGACCCAAAGACTGTTTGTGGGAGCACGGAAAAACGCCTTATTTAGGATGTTCAGGAAAGATGGAGGCAGGGCTACGTAAATGCTTAATTTGTCAGGAAAATGTAGATTATGTCGAGGGCTTACCATTACAAAGAATGGGTGTCCACCACGGACGCTTGACCAAGTTTGCACGGTGAGACGGTAATTTGCAACTCCGGTTTATTAGCTGCAGTTTCTGGTTAGTTTGATAACCCCATATTTGTTATGTCTTATTGGATTTTTTGGGATCCCAAAACGTTAGTGACGGATACCTATGACATCGCAAAAGTTGTCTGTCCGTCTGTCCGTCCGTCTGTCCGTCCGTCTGTCCGTCCGTCTGTCCGTCCGTCTGTCCGTCCGTCTGTCCGTCCGTCTGTCTGTCTGTGAGCACGATAACTCTCGAATGGAATGAGATATTTTGATGAAACTTGGTGTGAGGATTCTTTGGGTCAAGAGTAAGGTCGAGTTCATAGACGGGCTCTGTAGTCCTACATTTAGGGGTGGGGGAGGGGGTTTAAATTAAGGGGCAAACAAAATATTTTGAAACAGCTAATGTGATAGTCGATTACGGGGTAAGAAGACATGCTGAACACGATGGTCAAAACCATTTTCTCGCCGGACAAGTAGTTCGCCCGGAATCCGGCCAAAATCGGAAAGTTTGTTAAAAGTAAAAGTTTTATTTGAAGTTGATTATAAGATGTTCGATTTAGGGGTAAGAAGACATGCTGAACACAATGGTGAAAACCATTTTCTCACCGGACAAGTAGTTAGCCCGGAATCCGGCCGAAACCGGAAAATTTGTTAAAGGACACCTGAACAATGAAACCATACTTGAACACACCACGGAGAATGCATTTACAGACATGGCCACGGACAGCATTCTTCTCCTGAGCGTGACGTTTTCAAAATAGGGATGTTCGTTTCTGGAGGTTTGCACATGCAGACTCCAAGACAAAAAGCGCAATTCATTCAAATCTTGTACAGCGCTGGCCGGATCGTATTGGAATTTCTTCTAGATATACGTTTGGGCTTAACTGGTTAAAAAATATTCCAGAAGAAGGGTTGATTGGAGACATTTGTTCATTTATAAAATTGTTCGGTACTGAAAAAAGGACAGATGCAAAATGGAGCAAAAATCATAGCTTGGAAACACTATTTCGTATTTGGATTGGGTTTTCTGCAGGCAATTATAACAGAAGTCATACAGATAGGGATGATACTTGGTACTCTTCATTCAGGTGTCCTTTAAAAGCAAAAGTTTTATTTGAAGTTGAATAGATTTTCGATTTAGAGGTAAGAAGACATGCTGAGGTAAGAAGACATGCTGAACACGATGGTGAAAACCATTTTCTCTCCGGACAAGTGGTTCGCCCGGAATCCGGCCGAAACCGAAAAATTTGTTAAAAGTTAAATTTTTGTTAGATGACAGATTTAAGGGTAAGAAGAGACGCTGAATCTGTATATGACAATCATTTTTTACCGGGACAAGTAGTTCGTCCGGAATTCGGTTGAAACCGGATTTTTTATGAGTTAAAGTTTTATTTAAAGTTGATTAGATGTTCTTTATAGGGATAAGGAGATACGCTGAATTCGTTTCTGAACTATCTTTTTTTGGCTGGACAAGTAGTTCGCTCGGAATTCGGCCGAAAGCGGAAATTTCGCAGAAGTAAAGCAGGGTTTCGATCAGTATCTTCAAAATAGATATGGCTTATATAGGTACATCTAAACTTGATTTTCTGAGATGATTAGCCTGGCGAAGACTGGATCTGGCGAAGACAAGACCTATTTGTCTGGGTCAAATATTAAATTTTTGGGATCCCATCGAAACCTTTGGTCTTGTTTACCGTGTCGTGTACTCTTTTCTGTCCATGTATCCAATTTTTCCTTAGGCTGAGGATATTAAGTATGACTTGGAGGTGCAATTTTCCTTTTGGTGACGTTGATTTTGAGTTATGTTCCTCTCGTGCTAGGAATGGTGATACAACTATTTAACAGTCGTCATTTCACCGCTGTTGGGGCTTTGAGACGGGTTGCAATTTGTGATATTACGGACAACGAGTTGATGATCTGTCGGGGACTATAAATTCGTACTTAAATAAAGGTATTCAGCGGCTGACTTCTTCGCAGAAATTGAAGTTGCACATAATGGTTCAGTTTTCTGCCGCTAGGACAAGGAACGTCGGTTTGGGTGGTTTACGTGGCTGGGATGCCTATCAGAAGTGGAGGATCCCTGTGACATTATAAGTTTATCCTCTCTTCTTGAACGCTTTAAGATTGTTAGGTGAAACTCGGTACACATATTCAGTGATGTTCCTCAAGTTCGTAAATGGGTTTTGTACCCCAGCACGGGAGGGAGGAAGTTAAACAAAAGTAATTCCGACCAAGTTGATTAAAGGGTCGATACAGGGCGCAATGCGTGTGTCGATTCTGAAAATATTGTTGGTTCTTGCCTCGGGTGGATAGCTTGGCAGGCAGAGGCGTTACTAGCCAAAATGTTTGGGGGGGGGGACAAGGTATTTACCGACTGGCTGGTCATTTTTACCGACTATTTTTGCGGATAAAAACGACTATTATTGAGAAAAAACGACTGTGTTGACGAAAAAATGACTATAAAATCGATCGTTTTTAAGAAAAAAAGACTGTTTCTAAGTAAAAAATCGAATGTTTTTACTAAAAATCGCGGCGCTTCGCGCTGACTCGGCTATTTTTTACCGACTGGCCGACCACATTGCGGGGGGGGGGGGCGCCCCCCCCCAGTAGTGACGCCTCTGTTGGCAGGAATTCGCGGGATATCTTGGTACTCGTGGTACGCCAAGTGTAGGTAGATAAATTGGTTATTTGAAGGTATATCAGAAGCTGATATACCTTCTGAACGGTCGCTGGACGAGAATGTGGTAGTGTGGGGGCCTTGGGTTCCCTAACGTGCAGTGGGACATCTGCCCGCTTTCTAAAAGCTTTTCTAAAAGCTTATTTAATTTAGGTTGTGTCCAACAGTCAGTATTTCGCGGGAATACTGAGGCAGGCGGTGCACATCGTGGTAGCCATGCAGAGGGTAGCTAATCTCTAGTACCTAATCTCAGTATTTCGTTTATCGAAACCGGGAATTTTACAGGGGGGTCCTCTTCAGGTAGAAACAGTGAGCGTGCCCGAAAGCTTTTTAGTGTTGTAAATGCTGCATTTTTTTTTTTTTTAACGAAAGCTATTACCTTTATTTCTTCTCTGACACTTCTAGAATACCGAAATTTAAACCTCAATCGCCTGCTCCCCAGTTTCTTCTTGAAAATTCAGCGTAAAATTTAGCATCTCTGCTGAATTTTTCGATGAATTTCATGCTGAATTAATGCTGCGTTAATTAAGCGAAAATTTAAGTCCGAAAGCGAAATGCTGCATAAAATCCTGAATTAATTCAGCATTCTTGTTCGTTGTTTCGGAGCTTTCGGACACGTTCAGTATGAGTAGCCTATGCTGTTGATTTTCAGCCTGAGTGGAGAAATCGGCCGGAAATTCAGTGAAAGCAGAAAGTTTCCAAATCGTTGGGTTTGCAACTATAACTGATTGATGTTTCCGAGGATAAACATTCCTTCAGACCAAGCTGACTGCGAATCATATTTGACAGTGCAAAGCGGATACAAAATTTTATCCGGAAGAGGACCCTTGCCAAGAAGGGCCGAAATATAGCTCTAATAAAATTTAGCTGACGTATCCGTTTTGCACTGTCAAATTTGATGTTGCCGACTGACAATCAGGATTTCCCGGCCGGATTTCTGCATATTCGTCATGAAGTTGAACAAATTCCAACCTTTCCGTATTGAATTGATGAGGGTGCCGAAAATCCTGGCAGGGATTCCTGTCCGTGAGCACTCAATCCTAATCGTCTGTCCAAGGCATAACTAGTCATCATAGAGGTAAAAGAACATGTTGAGTCCACTCCACCTTTAATCGGCAAGATTATGGAGAAGTTTCGGGTCCGGGTCCAGCCCCAAAATAGAAGAGCTGAGTGCACAGTTATTGACATCATCCATCTGCGTTGCTGTCAGAAATGCTCGTTTTTGCTTTGTCTTTTTGTTTTTTTTACTGTTTTTAATGAACCTGATACCTCGGTATTAGTTTTCAAGTACTAAGTTGATTTAACCATGCAAAACCATTTTTAGACAACATTAATTCCTGTTTGGGTTCTTTAAAGAGGTACGGAACACGCGAGGGAACACGTAACAAGCATAAACATGGAATCTAATTCCGGTTTTGGTACCGTAAAATGTGAATACAATGTATAACAGTTTTTGTTCGTTATTTCGCTTTGGGAAGTCTTAATCGAGGTCTTAATTTGGCGCTTTTCAGCTAATGGGCGACACATGTACGCGCGGCTGCAGATTTTGTTCCGTGAAAACATCGAAGGCTCCACCCCCTCTCGATCCGGACGAGCCCGTCAACACTGCTAAAGCTATTGCAGCCTGGGGACTCGACTACGTTGTGCTCACTTCTGTGGACCGAGATGAACTGCCAGACCAGGGATCGAACCATTTCGCCCAGACTGTCGTCGAACTAAAGAAGAGGTAAGTACGGCCGAAATGCAATACAAGATCCGAGGAGGGCACCCGCGGGTCAAATCATGAATTTTGTCTAATTGAATCCGCCTTAGAGTTGTATCTTTCTCGACCCTTGCGCACGTACCAAGTCTGTTTAGATTTGAGAGCAAATTAGTTACCTTATCTGTTGCTTTATTTTATCGTTTTATTTCGAAGTAAGCAGCACCAATTGTTATATGTTAAATATTTTTGTTCTTTTATTGTACCGGGTTTTGGTCAATCGACCTTGCGTCTCCGGCTTAACCCTATGTATAATAACTTTTATAATGAAGTGTAATTAAACCTTGAACCTTGAACCATAACCATCCAATCCAGTCTCGATTTTTTCAGCCAGCTTTCCAGAGCCATAGCACTTTCAGTCCATTGAAACGTTTGTCATTAATTCCTTGACATGGGACCGAATCAGCATCTTACTTCCCTGGGACACACACACATTTGGAGTACGACTGCTAAGCCTTTTAGACAACATCAGAACATTACTTAAGGGCCAATCGAGCCACTTTCCCGTCACTGGCATGTCATTTTTTCGTTTCAGGCCTAATTCATTTCATTGTCAACGCTCGGGGCGTTGCATTAATACTATCTTGCTCTCGAACGTTCTATAAAAAAGAGCTATCAAGGGTCACCGTAATCAGGCGTCGATCAGAAGATTCTCTTAGAGAGAATGGTCCGAATTCGACTGCTGCAAACCAGCGAAATAATCCGAAACCGTATGATTAGCCTTGAAAACGGGAAAGGCTTTGTTTTACATTCGACAAAGTCTGCTAACCACATCTCGGTATGCTTCCCAAACAGCAACCCCACAGTGGGTGGTTGTGCACCTCCAAGAGCGGTTGCCACACTCCTCGAATGATCTGGTGCACTTCAGTTGTCTTCTGAAGTCCTTGTCCAAGTTTAAAATTATTTTAATGCGCACACGAAATTGCCGTTAGTTTTGACCTTCAAAATTTTTAAGGAAGAACTAGAATGAACTGTTTGATTTATGGATAATTCTGTACGACCGCGGAAGTAACTCAGAACTGCCAGTTCGCAAAGCCACAAGCAAATTGGTGAGACCGCAGTCATCAGCTGGAAGGAAATACTCGGATCTGCAGTTTTATTATTGTTCAAGAAACTTGGAAGAATTAGAAGTTTATAGATGGTGTCATACCCAAAAGCGTCGAGCAAGTAGTGACAGAGTCCACATGTAATAATTTAACAGCTCGAGTGAAGTAATTAAATCTGCAGTTTTGTTTTTGCTTTTGTTCAAGTTCAACTTCGAAGAAACAGAGGTTTGAAGGTGTCAATCAAATAACACAGAGTTCAGTGGATTTAAGTAGAAACGGGGTATTTCGAGGCCGTCGTTATTTGGTGAGGCGATCAGACGGACCAGCCGATACATGGTGCTTGCATAGCAAAAACTAGCACAGCTGAGAATTACAAAACACGAAGTCACTTTTGACAAGAGTTCAGTAAATGTACAAATAATGGGACAAACTATGCTGATGGGAGGTGTCAGTTACAAAATAAACATGCCGAAAATGAAGAAAGGGATTCCAGCCCGCGGGCAACGGAACGCTCCCATGAAATATCCTCTTCAGTGACCTGACAGCAGAACTTCTTGCCCTTCTCAAAGTTTCTACGTCGTCTTTGGGGGGGGGGGGCTTAAAGTTTCTCGCTTGTTGCTTTCATACCTGACTCCCTGACAAGCTTTAGAGGTTATGAATGCTTTCGTACCTTCGCAATGCTCGACAGGTTCTTTCTAATAGTGCGAACACACGATCAGGATCGTGAGCTCCCGGACTAGAATTCCTGCTCGGATTTTCGTCACCATCATCACTTTCATATGGAAAAGTTAAAAAAATTTCGACTTGATGATGAAAGTGCAGCAAATCTGGCCGGGAAATCCTTACCCTGTGTTCGCACTATAACTGGAGTGGACGTGAGGGTGTGAAGTATGCGAGGGATGGAAACTAAGATTGCGCAAGGATTGAAAGACGGGTACTGTGGAGTTGTGCGCTTCTAGAAGCTACTGCAGGGTTCCGATTTGGAGCAGAAAGGTCACAACAAATCGTGTCTTTATCACTTTACAAATGTCTACAATCTTTTCCGGATCGTTGTCTAACTTTAGAAAAGCAAGCATTCTGCGTTCGAGCATTATTTACTGGCTGCCCTTTATTCGCATGGAGGCTAGTCTGAGCAAAACAAAATAATAGAGAGAGAGAGAGAGAGAGAGAGAGATAGGTTTATTTATACAACATCATAGCTAACAGCTAATTTGCGTTGCTTCACTAAGCTAAATAACAACTAACACAAAAAAAAAGGAAAATATCACTCGGCTTTGTTTAGCAAATCCGTAAAAAAAGGTACAAACGAATTTGCGTGGCGGTTCGTTCGCGAAGCTACTGGAACCAGTTTATTTTGGTGACGCGTACGGTTGTTGGGCGGTGCAGTGGGTGGTAAGATGTCTCGATGCTGGGGTTTAGAGAGAAGAAACTTCCCAAACCTCAGGATAATCTGCTCGTATCTTTGGGCCAACGTGGGGAGGTCTAGTTTAACAGGGTCCGGAGACCATAGTAAAGCATTAGAAACTAGGAGAGAAACGAAATTACAGTCGGTGCCGGATTAAACCCTGTCGAGACACCCTAGATTAGGAGCCTCGGGTCCTTGCAATATAACTCCTAGTATTGTTCTCAGTTTCAATTACCAACGTTTTTAACACATTTTAATCATACAAACTGTATATTAACCGTTGTTAATGTTATTAAACAGGTATTCGGGTTAGTTTTAATAAACCATTAAAACTTTAAATATTCACTGCGGTGCCCCTGAATCGGGTTGATCGCATAGACTAGTGCCAGCTTTGCCTATTAGATAATTCAGCTCTGATTGTAGGAATAGGTACTTCTTATCTCGTCCTTCCTTCCTGTCAAACGAACACCGTTACCTGAGAACTGTTTGCGGAAAGAGACGACTGCCAAGCTGGAACAGCACATATATTGCCAGGCAACTAAGTGCTTCTTAGCACCGTCTTGATTGCTTTTGAAAGATCGGCTGGAGAACAGTAGAGACTCTTGAGATAAGTTCGAACAAGGTCAAAAGCTCCTTTGTTTTGTGGAAATAGATCGTGGTTGGAAGGTTGATATGAGCGTCATTTGGTTGTTTTCCCAAGGGGAGTAGTTTCTCATTGTAAAGGTCACGTTCCATCCTTGGAACTAATAGGGTTCTATTAGGTTGTTGGTACAGTGGTAGGCAAAAAACTTCCTCGATCGTTAGGCGGGGTGGTTGAAAACAGAATCTAAGGGTTAACGGATATGCCGAATACGAATTGGCCGTCGAAAAAGAAATCCGGAGTTGCAACCGGAAGCATGTTTCCCAGTGAATCTGTTGGCCAAGCTCAGCACTCCTAACTTGCATCCATTGTGGAATAAATTGAGAGACGAATATATTTTGTTCAAGAATGCCCAGCATGGACAAGACAACGATTACACTGTCAAAAGCTTCATGATAGATAACGCAAGGAATCGCAATTTCAAAAGATAACACTTCCGATGTTAGCTGACATTATTTTGCAAACGTTACGCATTAAACGCTGTGCATACAAGAAGAGCCGAAACACCACCGGAAAAACAACTGTTGACGTTTCTGGTTCTTTTTAGTTATCTGTTGAAATTGCGCATCCTTGGCCTACCCCATGTAATAATAGATTAGCATTTGCGTCAGTGAACCTCGCCTGACCTGACTTTCGTTGCCTTAAATCTCCCTTGAGGTCCGGTCCTGGAAGCGCAACGTTTCAGAAGCGGTTGTATTAGAGAGATAGTGGAGGATTTCAGGATTACTTGTTCTGTTTAGATAAAGCAGGCAAAGTTTGTGGGGGAGAAATCCAATGGATAACGGCACAGTGAAGACTTTCCTTTCGGCTAGGAAGGAGAGGAGGGAAAAACCAAGTTCACTGTGACCAGGAGTGGCAGAATTGTACGTTGGAAGCTAGATATAGACTGCAGCCCACATTATATGGGTATCACCGAGAACGAATAATCAGATAGGACCTCCGTCTCCCTACCTCTTTAATATGACCATGCGGAGTCGAATATTTGCCCGTACCCTGCCGCTGCAAATGAGTGGAGGTTAATAGCTTCGCGGCACATCGCGTTTAGTTACCTCTACAAGTAGCTATATCGCTGTGAAGCCGCGGAGAGGAAAAGTAGAGATAAAAGGCGATTGGTTCTCTGGACACGCTCCAGAGCGGGTCAGCACGCCTCCTGCACTTTTTGCTCTGCGATGAGCAACGGCGAAGACGGAAGTAGAGTAGACATTAAATATTAGCTCAAAGCTAGAGCAAATACCTCTAGCTCCGCTCAGTTTTGTCGGGGTATCCATAGTCGCTGCATGGGACCAAAGACGGAGGTTCTATCTGATTATTAGTTCTTGGTATCACTGACGATGCAGTAAACGCGTCTTTTTTTGCCTGGAAATAAATCCGGAATTCGGAATTGGCCTTCCGGAATATCCCTGATTTGGGGTTTTTCGTAATACCTGCCTACTGCGTCTCGAGGGTTGGGGAGGGAGTACCCCCCCCCCCCCAGGGTTTTTGCGAATGGACACAATGGCTATCCATGATCTGTATCTTCATCTGTGAGCCAAAATGAAGATTTTCGACAGACCGTACGTTGCTATTCTGTCATTGTTTTCTTCATAAAACTCTAGAAAAATGTACCTTTTGGCTGTTGTCCCGTGAAGGCCTTTTTCCTGAGAGTAATTGAAAAGGCGTAGTTGGAGCTAGGAGAGTTATTTGAAGCATGGGTCATCCGCTGGTGTTGAGAATAGCTGAACGGTCTTCTGTTTAATCGGGTGGATTTTTATTATTGTGCATCCCATCCCATCCGTACTTTCTAATAGCAAGCTAGTAGTATTGATTGATTGAAGGCTTTTGTTCCGCCAAAATGACGGGACAGGAGGAGAAAAAGAACTTGATAGAAATAGAACTTCACTTACAATTCAAATACCGTTTCTGCTAGCAAGCTCATAGAAATTAGGCAGGAACTTGCAGTCTCATCCAACTACCGGTTAAGTCGGTATAAACCTAGGCGTGTTAATCCTAATCCAGTGCCCAGACTTTGCTTCACACAAACCCAGCCTCTAATGTAGCCCATCGTCAAGATCATAATAGTTTGCAAAATCATAACAGATCCCACGTGTTATCTGTTGCAACTACGCATCCAGTGTTATGTGTTATGAAACTTCTGGCAGTGTAGTAAAAATGCCTAATTAACCACAGGTCTATTATTATTCACCCGTTGAAGGAATTCTCAAACTTTGGCGTCGCGGATTCGGGTGAAAACAGCGATAGTCAATGACAGACTGCGGTTAACAACCCGAAAGTAGTGAAAGCATGTGCAGTTTTGCCATTTTATGGCATTTGGTGGAAGGAAAATCTTGCACGTATAAATAAAAATAGGGTATTCCGACAACGAGGTTGACATCGGAAAATATTACCGAGACGGTCATTGAAAAAAACCTATCCAAGCCGAAGGCGAGGTTGATATTTTGAAATGACCATCGAGGTTGTCGTTCCGATATCAACCGAGATGGAGGTGTGTTAACTGTTATAACTTTTTCGAACAGAACCATTAACAATTAACCATGCACAATACCTATCTGGGGGTTGATGACTTCAGTATCATCTTCTTTGGAGGCTGATATGACATCATATCATATCTCTGGAGGCTGAGATGACTTTATATCATCCCCTCAAATCTATTACTAACTTTCTATGTGAAGATTATCGTAATATAACTGACCTTGGGTCATAGGAGGATATGCATTACATACCTGTTTGAAAAAAGGTATAATTGGATATAAGCCGAAATAGCGTATTTTTAGCCCAGCGAATTAGGTAAATATCTATCTCTTTCAGGTCACCTTCGTTGCTCGTCGAATGCCTGACCCCTGACTTCCGGGGAGAGCGGGATTGCGTCACTACTGTTGTCTCTTCCGGCCTGGACGTCTTCGCACACAACGTGGAGACCGTCGAAGATCTAACTTGGCTCGTCAGGGACCCCCGGGCGAAGTATAGGTAAGGGATGGATCCCCAAGTTGACCTTGCCACTTTAATATTTTGCAGGATAAACCGGAAAAGAAAGTCATGGCTGAATCAAAGAATCCCTTCAGAAAAAGGTGACAAATTTTCTTCGGATCGGATTTTGACGCTAACAAGGAGAGGATAAATTTGTAACTAGTTCAAAGGTCATTTGATGAAGGGGCAAGGTATTTTAACAAAAACAAAAAATCAGAAAATACATCGTCGTGGTACCATACTGGGAACCCGGGCACTAGCCACCTAATCAGAGCTGTTGCCGAGTCAAGCATGTTCGAGTCCGAGACCGAAGTCACGTTCAAGAGTCAAAGTCCTAACCTTGAATCGTGGTCCCTCAAGGTCCTAACCTAAGTCCTGACATAATTTTGTTCTTCAAACAATGAACCATATTCTTCATATACAGAGACTTAAGAGAAACCTTAATGACCATGCCCTCCGACCAGTTTTAGGGGAGTTGACGGAAGGGAATCTGCAAGTTACGAACGGGTGGTCCGATTCCAGTGGAGTTTTTTGGGTGGTGAACTGATAACCTAGATACATCAAATGTGTCCTAACCACTTGCAGCAGCGACTGGGGGGTTTGGAGGTGGGTTTCCAGAAATTGTGTAAGCGTACAAGAAAGTTGGACACTAATTGGACAGTATCGATTTTATTCGGCCTAGATATGTTATTTGGCGTCCGGACCGGATTCGGCAACGGTAGAGGTATGAAAGGGGTACCGGAATTTGAGAGATATGCTCCGATTCGAGTTGGAGATGCGACGTGTATTTTTTTTTGCCGGACAAGTAGTTCCGGAATTCGGCCGAAACCGGAAAATTGGCAGAAGTAAGGCATGAAAATAAGATTTAAGATAATATTTATTTCCGTAAAAGCACAAAGGGCCAATGAAACAATAAAACAACACCAAAAAGAACCATAACCTCAACAATAGAACCAACTACAAAAACCCTACCCTGTGGATCATGGACACCTTAAGGAATCTTAGGAATCCCAAATTTCTAACATCACTAAAACTTCTACTTTTAAAAACTTGTTTAAACCTTTTCTCCCCCAAACCATCCCCCTCAAAAATTTCCTTCCTCAAATCTCTTACCTCCTGACATTCACCCATTAAATGGAAAATACATTCATCCATTTTCCCGCACATCGGACAAAAGTAAGGACCCCATAGCACTCTAGCCTTACCCAAATATTTTCTTTTTAATCCTACCGGTAAGGCGGTAAACTATCTACCCTAAGGCTAATTAACAATTGCATTTGATCGACAGGAATACCCGCCTTAAAATAAATTTATTCCCCCCATGTCTCCGTGGCTGCGGCATAAAACCTCAAGGAATCCAAAGCAGCCAGCCTACACTGCCATTCTTGCACCTCCTATTCTCTTAGCCTACTCTCCAACTTTTTCACAATACTTCCTATGTTATCCCACCCTTTTCCCTCATTCCATATATAAGACAGGCCTGTACTATCTAAAATTGCCTTAAGGAAATAAGTTCCAACCGGGCGTTATCAAAATAAATAACGCTCGGCCAGCCATGCCATATCAAGTGAAAACGCACGGTTGGAATTTTTTTCTTTTAACATCAGGGGAATACCAGAAAATTAAAACAAATGTACTAGTGTTATAATCATTATCGCCCTTGCTTTTCTTCGGGCGATAGCGGAAAATTTGTCCCTTGGGCAGCATGATAGGCAGATATCACCCTCGCTGCGCTCGGGCGATATCAGGCTATCATGCCACCCGCGGGCCAAATTTTTCCGCTATCACCCTCAGCAAGGGCGATAATATATACTACTGTCTTGCTGGCAAAAAATATGTTATGGAACTTGGTTGGTATTTCGACTTTGAGTTGAGTGATCAAATTATCTTATTTGAAGGCTGGAAAGAGCTGAATGAAGGCTGAAGAGCCAAACTGAGAATTTGAACTTTAAATTATAGAACAGAAAGGATTAGGTAGGATGAGTAACATTGAAAGACAGCATGAAAGACGACAAGCCAACTATTAGGCGGCGTTTGGCGTAGACGACTTGGAGAATATATTGCCGGGCACGATTGCAGTAACAGCTTCTAAAATTTTCAAAATCAATTTTTTTCCTGAAGGCAAAAATTCAACTTCTTCTCTTACAATTGGAATAATAACTCGGCATTCGTGATAACTCCGAATCTTGAAAATTATGCCGAATATATTACCGAATCCCAATCATCATACCGAATAATTTTGAACTGGTAGCTTATTCGGGATATTGTGTAACTACCGAATCTCCATAAATATACCGATTACCGAACAGTTCTGGCATCGAGAAATTATCAAATAATTTCAGTACTGAATCCCGACTGTTATACCGAATGGATTTGTACCGATAGCCTATTTGGGATTCTGTGTAACTACCGAATCCCCGTAAATATACCGAATAGTTCTGCCATCGAACAAATACAGAAACAATCATAGTAAAATTTTGGGCCTCCTGCCCTAAATTTTACCGAATCTCAGAAATTTGGGGGGAGTTTCTGCATCCCCCCTTTGCGACGCCCCTGGGTGGTAGGCTAGCTTGGGGATAGGGCAGCACTAGTTATCTCAGTGTAAGGTCAAGCAAAAGTTTGATTTAGAAGTATTGAGCCTGAATTCACCTTCAGTGCGATGTTCCCTTCCGTTGACGGAAGTTACTGGAATATAGTTTACACTTTGCTTCTTTTACTGAAATCGTCAGTGCCGAAACAGCGACAAAAGCAAAATTGTGAGGTAATGTAATTCTGGCAGAACTGTGTGTAATAATTTTTGTCAGTGCAACACAAGCAAGAGAATGTAAAAAAAATGTTACGTAAACGCCGAACACAATCGAATCGCCGCCGCCGATGTATCAGCGGCGGCGTTCGGCGCGCCGCCGTTTCATGGGCGCGTTTTAGCTGTTTCAGTTTCAGCGTAACGCCGCCAATATTCGGCGCGGCATCGGGGTCTATCAAAGCTATAGTTTCGATATAATAGTTTCGATCGGTTTCGTCAAAATAGATATGACTCATAGGGGTAAATACACATGCTGAATCTATATCTGAACTTGGTTTTCTCGAATGATTAGCTATTTGGCCTTAATCTGTTTCTAAATTTTAATAGTAAAATGTTCAAGGAGTTTTGCGAAGACTGGATTTTGCGAAGACAAGACCCGATTGTCTGAATCAATTAAATTTTTGGGATCCCATAGAAACCTTTGGTCTTGTTAATTTTTTACAAAATCATCATCGGCTTCTGTTACTCTTTTTACTCCATAGCTTGGTGACGTAAGTTGGCAGACCAAAATATTTTCTTTGAAGGGAAGTCGTAATATCTGCAGTTTGTACCCCAATATTCTAACATGGATTCTGTTAAAACTCAGACGCAAACGATCACAAACCCTTTCTGGCGTTTACTCGAACCTTATATCTTTGACGAGAAACACGGTAAATTTTGCATAATGTGTATTAATGACCAATGAGCTCCTCGTAAGCAATAAGCGGGAGCCTGATCTGCCTCTAAAAGAGCCAAATGTAGCAAATGCGAAAAAGAAACAGTTTATTGTCGTTCGGGTCGATGCAGATCATATAGAAAGTTGGAAAAGGATGGAAAGATAGGATGTTCAGTGAAGCAGTACGACGGGACCTGTGAATTCCCTTATGTCGCACATGTTCGAAGTCTTCAGTATGGCGAACCGGAAATTAAAGTACAGGCGCAGGTGGGATAATCCTTTTCCAGCCTCTCGAACTATTTTTTGGAAAGCACCGTTGACGGAGGGAGACTTTTGATCTTCTAAAAGCTTCCGCTGCTCATGAGGAACGAGCTAACTGGGGAAGAAGCGTATTTCCTTAGCCTTGGACTCGCTGAAAATTAAATATCCGCTCTTTTGTATGACATCGACGGAGCGTTGACGGAGAAAAAGCGATGATGATTTTCGTAAAGGAAGATGAGAGTGAGGGGACTGCAGTGAATTGGCTTCAAGTCCTAAAATGAATGATGGGGCAAGTTTTATGGTTTTAGTTCCGGTTGGATTAGTCAAAACGGAAGCCTTTTCGAAGCTAGGCCAGTGTCCGCTTAAAGCCCGAGCCCCACTATGGATACATCTGTTCGCAAATCTGTTTTTAGACGTTCCTGTCTTATTGGTTGTTCACAACAAATTAAAATGGGAGATGTGTTTTTCCATCTCCAGATTTTATGAACGGGGGAGAGAGGAAAATCTAAATAGCCGGTCTTAAAACGTCTAAAACCGGATTTACGAACAGTTTTGTCCACAGAAGGGCCCGGGTAATAGTTCTGTTGTTTCGTAGAGCTTTTCAACTTATTTTAGTGACTCAGCATTTTACTCACAACCCTGATTTTCCACGGAAATTAGCTTTTAAATCTCGTGAGAGTTTCAACTTTAACTCGTTGCGAATTGCTAGCATTTTAGAAGTTGCAAACTCAAAAGTTTGCTATCATTCCCGTTCGAAGTCATTATTATTGGTCCCCTGATACATAAAATAGTATTTCCTGCCAATTTGACTTCTCCGGATGGTCACTAATAGCTTCCTCCCCCCACCTACTATCTACTTCATAATTGCATTCCATTGGTGGAAATAGACAGATGAAACTCTCTGGAATGTATCTGAGCCACATTCGAGGAGGTACAGAGTTAATTTTCTGTAGTTACTACCCAGGAAGACGAAGACGCCAAGATTCCGAAAAAGAATCGTCGGTCAATATATTTCCCATGCCCTGCCCGACTGCAAACGAGCGGAGGTAGGAGCTACGTGGAACGTCACAGTTTGTTACCTCTACGAATAGCTCATCGCAGTACAGCCCCGAAGAAGAAAAGTCGAAAGTAAACATACTAATGGTTGTTTAACATTGTGACGTCTGGTATGGCGCTCTACAGAGGCGGGTCATACACGCCTGCTACGGTCTTTTCCTTTCAATGCGCTGCGGCTAAGAGGGAAGTAGACAGGCGTCAAATCAAAGCTCAGCAAGTAGCTCTAGCTCTGCTCAATTTTGTCGTGGTATCCGTAGTCGGTCGGTACATGGGACCAAAGACGGAGGTTCTGTTGGGTTATTTGTTCTTGATATGGTAGTAGTGGCAGATCAAAGAAAATTGATTGCTTTGGACCGTCTTCCTACTCATTAGACTATAGTCCTCAGTTACCCTGCTCTCGTATCGGCCGAATTATATCTGATGGCGCCAGAGGCGTTACTTGCCAACATGGGGGGGGGGGAGGCATTTACCGACTGGCTGGTCATTTTTACCGACTGTTTTTGCATAAAAACGACGTTTTTTAATAAAAAATTAGTTCTGAAAAAATCGACTGATTTGTAGAATAACCGACTGTTTTCATGAAAACAATCAACTGTTTTAACGAAAAATCGCGTCGCTTCGCGCCGACTCTGTTATTTTTTACCGACTGGCCGACAACATTGGGGGGGGGGGGCGTCCCAGTCGTGGTGCCCCTGGATGGCGCTAATCGAATACGTTCGCTGAGTTTTCTTCTAGTGAAATTTCGGCCGTAAGAAACGAACCTGCAATCGATCGTTTGCAACGTTTCTTCTCGGTACAACCTCACGAGGAACTGCGCTAAGAAGGGCCGAAATATCGCTGGAACAAATCTCTGCGTTTGGCCCCATCAAATACGATTCGCAGTAAGCTTGGGCTGAAGGAGGCCCTATTGTTCTGTGATTTTTAGGCAATCGTTGGAAGTCTTGCGCTTTGCAAAAGAAGTTCGGCCAGATGTAGTGACGAAGACATCGATTATGTTGGGACTTGGCGAAACCGACGACCAAGTACGGAAGACAATGGAAGGTTAGAACCCCTCCCTCTTTTTAAATAGGTTGTACAGTCTGAAGGTTTTGTTATGTAGCTAGTCCTCTATTTCCGGTCCATCTTACTTTTCCTTTGGATAACTCATGGCAGTCCAGCAGTTCAAATTTAATGATTTCGTTAGAGTGAGAAATCGAGTCCCAGCACGGGTGGGTGTAATACACATATTTCGAATGCCGAAAACCCATGATACGGGAAGACTCTCGTTGTGTCGGACTACGGAGGACGCTGACTCAAAGCCGTGCGAGCTTTCGCAAGACTATTTTGGGAATACTGCCAGCCGTAACAATGCGGGAAATGCAAAAGTGGTGAAATGCACTGCTTCCCGTTGAGGTTTGAACCATTTGCAGCTCAAGCGTTCTTTCAGAAAGGAGGAAATTGTCCTCTTCCAGTAATGTTTTTCTAAATCAAATCTCTTTCCAGACCTTCGTGAAAACGGCGTCGACTGCCTCACGCTTGGCCAATACATGCAGCCTACTAAGCGCCATCTAAAAGTCCACGAGTACGTTACACCTGAGAAATTCCTTATGTGGGAATCCGAAGGCAAGAATATGGGCTTTCTATACGTCGCCAGTGGCCCCCTAGTAAGGAGCTCATACAAAGCCGGTGAATTTTTCTTGAAACATATTGTCGAAAGGCGGAAGGCCAAGTCTGTGGAGTAGACTATTTTATTTTATTTAAATCTTGCTAATTTTGTTGGCCTAAGCGTTCCGCAGCAATGAAAACCTCCCTCCCTCAAATCAGGGACTAAATACCTCTATTTGGAAAACGCTTCTTTTCTAGTGGATGTGGCTGGACGTAACAGCAGGTTTCAAGGATATAATTATTTTGTTTTTGGTCTGGTAGAGATCGAACGTGCATCAGTGAGTTAACGGCAGTTCCTCACTGAGCCACTTTAGGCGTATTCTCGCCGTTCCACGAGGACTCCACTTGAGGAGTCCCCGCATTTTTTTTTGTCCCGGGGACTCGCTCCTTGTATTCTCACGAGTCCCCACGGACGGGGAATGCTGCGACTAAAAACAATCATAATAAACAAAACCAAAAATAAAGTGGAACCAGACTAATCTCGTCAACTGCATATTTTTTTTCGAACAAAATCCGTTTTGGAAGCATTCCCCGTGTTCTCGCTGTTTTCTGTACGCGGAGTCCGCGTGGAGTGACTCCCTCTATTCTCGCCGTTCCCTTCGATTCCCCGAGGAGTCCTCCGGGAACGGCGAGAATACGCCTTTTGTTCTTTTTATCGGTGCAAAAATTTGCAACTGAAAAGTTTCCCCGTAAAAATAAACGTGGCTCGATACAAACATTAACTTGCCTAGCGAGAACCTAGCTTAGTAAGTCGGATGGAAGGGGCAGCAACGGTTCATTTCTTTATTCTGTCTTAGTTTTTACGGTAGCCTTGTGTGTAAATATAACGCTAAAGAAGTTTATAATTAGTCTAAGTAGACATGCGTCAACCTGGAAATTTTGAGGTAATGTGTATGCTCCAACCTCCTACCGATAGTCGCTAAGAACTACCACCCTCGTCCGATTGACTATCGACTATCCCATTCTTACGGATTCTCTCCTTCTGTTATTGTCCTATTCGTAACTTGTCAAAAAGAACTTGAACTTGTTCTAACCTGTACGAGGCTTGTTTACAATGGACGACAGTGGTAGCTTCTATGAACTAGAGGTTGTATTTGAAAAAAAAAAAAAACGTGCTAAAAGGATGTCAGCTAACATTTGCTCTGATGATATATCGGCCCTTCTTGGCGGGTCCTCGTCAGGCAGCAGCTGCGGAACTTTTATAGCCCAGGCTAAATGGACAGACCATCTTAACTGGACAGAAACGACAAGTGATAAACCAACTGAAGTTTCTAGTCAGATGCAGAGACTAATCCCAGCCTCAGTGCTTAAGACAACACTTAATATTTTAGTTACTGCTTGACGAGAACCCTAGCCAAAAAGGGCGGAAATATCACTAGAGCAAATCTTAGCCGACTTACGGTGTAGCGCCATTTTTGTTCATTTATTTATATGATTCTCAGTCAGCTTCGGCTGAAAGAGTACACATGAAACAATGAGTTAGAACACACCCTGAAGTTCCTGACGTCAGGGCAGGTTTTACTATCCGGCGTGTGCGTGTGCTTGCTCATATCTTCAGTACTCCGACTCTTAATCAGACAAACAATTTCATGTTTTATTCATTAAAAACAGCATCCTTCACTCTTCCTGAGGACGAACTCTTAAATACAACATCCATGCATCAGGACACCCTCTGACTCACACAACTGCTATGAAGTAAAAAAGAGGCAAACAAAAAAACTATATGGAACTGGGTTAACAGAAAGAAGTAATCAAACTGAAGTAAGCGTGACTGAACTGGCGGAATGATCCGTTATTGACTTCCATAAAATTAAAACCTAACTGTTTCATGAATATGAAAACAATTCCTCCTCCAGCTTCTTCCTAAAGCTGGCAACCGCAACTAGAGATCCAGCAGCGTGGCTGCCATTATTCTCCGAATACTGGGTAATTTGTTCTATTCCTTACGCACCCCCTTTCTCCTTCGGGGTGATTGCTTTTCTGCTTTTTCATCAGCACCCTACAAAAGAGAAGAATGAGTACAAACGAACCACATGGCCACACCAACTACATTTCACATTCAAGAAGGCGTAGTTCAAGGGGACATTTTCGCGTGGATGGCTCCCTTGGATGTTACGTCCCATCATCATGATGGGTGTTTTCGCGTTGATGCCATGCAGCTCGATGGTCATTTTCGCGTGAAAAGCTCGACGTGCGACGTCACCATCCAGCTGAATGTGTCTCTCCCGTTCAACGATGCTCCTCGAGCCCTTCACCATCCAGCTGAATGTGTCTCTCCTGTTCAACGATGCTCCTCGAGCCCTGTTGAATGGGTAGAGGAAGATGACATCTTCCTCTGTCTCAACCCGTTGTCGTGTGGATGGCATCATCCAGTGACATTTTCGCGTGGATGTGGAGCTCAACAGCCATTCACGCGAAAATGTCCCCCAAGTCGCATTCAAGAACACTGAGAAATTACCGATAAAATTAAAAATTAAATGTTTACTGGTAAGCAAAACCCTGTGAGACCAGGTATCGGCAATCCAAATCGGCTACAACGGATTCCAGTCGAACTGCGAAGCGGGGAACAGCAAAGGTGTCTTACCTCTTCCTGAATTAAAGCCTTTTCCTCATCGCCTTCTAGTTCATCCACCTCGCTATTTTCTTCGTCTACTTCTCCTTCCGGCTCTGCTTCCTCCTCGGCAATAGCATCATCCGGACTTGAAGCATCCGTTTTCTTCGCAGCTGCAGCGGCAGCCTGAGCTTTCTTTTCCTACACAAACAATCGGATTATGGTTCGCGGGTCTTACGACTATTTCCAATTACACAGCTTCGGTCTATTCGCCACTGTCAAATTTGTCGCGGTATCTACACACATTCCTGATGTTTGTTATTGCTCCTAGTGCCCGTGATTTTCCCTAATCCCTTGCGATGATCCTAGGGCAGTTCACTGCACCCACTCTTCTGCAGCATCCGATCATATCTGGACTATTCTGCTCATATCTCATGGCCGTATGCACACAGGACGCAGATTCACGCGAATAGTTTTTGCGTTCTACCGGGCCTCAGCTTAACTCGCCACAGCCAGGCACTCGGAGCAAGAAAAGCGCGCTATCATCACAACAGCGGTAGAGAAAAGGAAAAGCTAGTGGCTTAAAAACGGCGAATCAAAGGTCTGAAATGCTGAAGTGTACGAACACACGCAGTGACATGTCCCAGGGGCATCGAAAAATAAGGACACGTTGCTATTCCTGGTAATCGTGATTTCGCCACTGCTATACATGCCGCTCCTTGCCCTACGGTTTTCGCTAGCTTGGGGTCACTAATAGTTGTTGATATCAAACCTTTCCTGCGTGGAGTCGTCGATTTCTCACGGGCTTGGAGGTACACGATGGCATAGAGCGACTTAATCCCTGGTCACATGCGGTTCATATCCGTGCACAGCAAATTTTTTTTTTTTTTTCGGAAAAAGCTCCCAGGTGAGATCCTGGGAAATGAGAACAGTTGCCTACTTACGATTTCGACTCGAAACGATGAAAACACAACTCCAGCCAATTTGTATTTCGATCCGTCGAATGTCGTGGATATGACCTGTGTGTTATCAAGACCCAAGATACAATCGTAAGAAGACTGAGACTTACCTTTTTACCGAAACAGAGCGATAATACAATGACTACTGGTAAAGCTACGGCAACAACGTACACGGCCCATAACCAGGGTCTCTTGTTGGTATACTTCAACACACGCTGAACAAGGGAATCCTGGAAGGAAGTCAACTAAACAAAATGCACGCCCACTTCAAACAGATTCCAAATCACTATAAATACAAAATGAAATGTAAGGGTATGTACTAGGATAGGAATGCTACAGATTTCAGACGTAATAGACAAGAGAACTAGCTTCGCGTTATTTAGGCCTGCTCGCACCACTGATAATAATCCTTGATCTCAAACTAGAACAGCAGCGGCAAAACCATAAGTCAGGGATCCGAACTGTTTAACTTCCTTGCTTTTCGATTTATTCGATATTTTATCAATAGCGTCTGTTCGGATGTGAAGGGGGGGGGGGCAGAAAATCTGGGGTTGCTTTCCCTTCTCAATAAACAGGACGGAAATAAAAAAAAGAGGCCCAAGCAAACGATTTTTTCAACGAAATTTTAGCTGCCTCAAACAGTAAGAACAAAATGGACAGGCCGAAAGAAATTCGCCATGCAACGAAGGAATCGAAACAGCCCCAGAATGATTTTCAAGATGCGACTTAATTTCAAGTATTTTCTTATTGAACGTTAGCTAATTTGTTTTATATCCCATCTGACAGACAGAAACTCTCCTCAATTAGCACTCATGAATGGTACAGCTCAGACGGTCACTAAAAAGGCTACGTAAGGTTTGGTAATTCAGGTTGATAAGACGTATGTGGGTGGAGAGGAGAGGGGATCGAAGGGAAGCAGGGTAACTGGATTTTCAACTACACTGATAGGGGCACGGCACTGCGACGAGTACCTCGATCAAGCGACTGCGTAAAAACCAAACGTAGAGAGACACGGGAAGCGAGATCCACACCGCGTAAATCATAATCGTGTTCTCCTTTTTATTGATCCAGCGTCTGATTTTCTCTTTCAAGGGAATCTAAGTGCAAGACAAAACGCAATTCAGTGCCAGGGTATAGAGGGTGCATGTTTGGGGCCTAACCTCCTCTTCCTCACTCGGCTGGTAGACCCACCAGACCAAGAATCCGACAAATAAGAACAGCGGGCTAAACGAGATGAGGCCATACATGGGCCATGCCCAGTCGTTCGTGTTCATCCATCGGCCTATTTTTTGGATCATATGCGATGGCCCACGCATTCGCTGTAGGACGTTCTACGACATGCAACGATTAGGGTAGGTCATGCTTAGAGGTTGGGATGGAATGCCACCCGGAAAATGGCAAGGGAATAAATTTGGGGCCCTACAGCAGTCAGGAAAGAGAGTTGTAAAGAATGGGAAGTTCACAGACTCTCAAGGTCGGTCCAAATCAGAATCCTTGCGGAAGCCGTGTCCCATGCTGCTACGGATTGGTACAGGCGTGTGTCGTACGCTATTTTGTTGTAACAATGATATTAAGGGATAACTATGACGACTTATTGACTGGTTCGGTCGCCACTAACGATTAGTGGAAAACAATCGGCATCTGCTGCAGGCCAAATGGCCTGTACAACCCGGCTCTCGTACATTACCAATTCTTCGTTCTTGATACGCAACGCATGTTGTCTGTCAACCAACTCTCTACAGTAGATAGTGTCAACATTCGACGGAACATGGGTCTCATAATGTGCCACTTATTCCATGCTTAGAGTTGTACCCAACAGCCATAAGCCCGCGCGAAAAACGACGAAGGCAGGAGCTATGTTCTAATTCACTTCCTTCCAGAGTTGAGGAGCAGGAGTGAGCCCACAGAACACGGTTTCGCGGGCAAATCCTCTTCCGCGCAGCTGAAAATTAACTTCGCACCGTTCCAACTCCGTGTCGGTTTACATCCGTATCACCAAACCAATAATATTCGCGTTCTCCGAGCATTTAGCTTTGCGAAGAGGCCGCAACCAGTCTCAGGCATAGAACCCTTTTGACGTAGCTGTCCTGCCTTAATATTTTTACAGGTAATATTTATGGATAAGGACTCACCCCTTCGCTGTCGACCCTTTCTCTCTTGATGTCGAAAGTGCTGGCAGACCATTGGTCGGCTACACTCTTATCGTCTGTGATGATGATGTTGTCGAAGAGGATGTTATCAGACATTGACCATAGCTCGATGCCAACAGCTCCCTAGTATAAAATACCTGATTTGTAGGCGCAGTAAAATACTGAAATTGCTCAAGGCACATTTCAGCAACACCCAGCACCCTCAAACTTCAGAAAATAACGCACCTCTTTAAAACCTGTTTTCAACATGCAGATTACGTTCGCCTCGGCGCTGGACCCGAGACAACTGATTTTTACGATCGAATGGAAAATGGAGACCTGTGCGCCGGGGTCTGAAATTTTTGAACGTCATAATAGCAAAATCTCTCAGCTTCAATCAGAAAGGATTCGATGCATCTCGCGGCATATAAAGCTTATACGAAGAAAGGAACGAGCAATTCGGCAAGTGCATGCTCTTTTTTCCAGAAACTTATTTTTCACTGGGGGGGGGGGACAAATTTCACTTTGCTTATCCGGAAACCACATGAAAAGGTACCTCTCCCGCCGCGAAGCAAGAATCGCTCTCAACCGAAAAATAACTTCATATAAACTTACGATAGGAACCATGTTGAAGGGGTTCGGATCATAATAAAAGTCCGGGTTTGGGATTCTCTTCGGCCTCCACTTTCCTCTGTAGTTAGGATTGTCGATCATAGGTGCCCTCCATTTCCCTCGGTAATCTGGGTTCGGAATGGAAGGGGCTTTCCATTTACCACAGCCGGGCGCAGAGGCGCATGCTGGATTTTCGAGAAGCGGGGCCTCCCAAGTTCCATCCATCTCTTCATCCCTGCAAAATTCAGTACATGACAGTGGAGAAGGTAGTATACAAGGGAAGGGGGTAGAAGTACTGGTACCCCCTGGAGGGTGGCCTGAATGCCTTAAAGGAGAACTAGCAGCTTATGCTGTTTTCCTCATGAATCTAAAACTGCATCTAAAACTCCCTTAAAACTGCATTCACTTTTCAAAGAAATCATCGGCTGATGTTATACAAGTTTCGGTCGCTTTGGCTTGACTCGGCTTCGCTTTCATACCAAGCCGTCTCGACCAACCGGAAAGTGACGCTACACGAGAGCATGACCAGTAGCACGCAGAATCATGAATAGTGGCAATACAAAAATCATTAAAATGCTGGGGTGTAAAAAAATACCGTATGTAGTTGAAAGATTCCGAAACAAAAATGGATGGAATATGATTAGGGTGTAAACTAGACTGATACTGCTGGTACGGCTTCTCCTTTAAAGGAAGAGTAAACTTGACTACGCAACTTTCGGCCATCGAATCGCCCGGGGGGCTTAGATAAATATACAGGGTCTTATTGTCGACAGGCCCCCCCCCCCTTCTTTGTTATCTCGAACCGTCTCGAACCCCCTACTTAGTGTTCCCAAAGCTAGCTGGCAGGCCCTTGCCCCTTATGCACTGTATTTATGCACTTATGTACTGTAAAAGTTCGCCTTTTTACATGTAGACCACAGAGAAACGACCTCCCCGACAAGACGGCCGGGGTTCGATTCCTAGTCGCGGCACACAAACCTTCTGCTTTTGCAAACCTCTTGCTCAAAAGTCGAATTCTCGGAAACTGCCCGGAAACTGCAATGGTCGTAACGAGAATTTTTCTTACTCTCAATATCGACACAGGGTACATTCTTGATATGTTAGATAGCTCCCCGAGTCAAGTTTGAGTGAAGTTTTCTGTTCCTTTAATTGGCGAACATATAATTGTATTATCATACCAATCATCGGGTTTCTCTGCCGTCGGGTCCGGAATCATTGGCTCTTCCTCTTCCAGCCATCCTGATGGTTTAACGGCGTATTCATCGATAATCTCCTGTGGAGCATCCTCATCCCAGTCTTCGGGTTTAGTGGCAGTGGGGTCAGGAATCTTATCTCTTTCGTCCCAGTCAGCTGGCTTAGTGTCATTGGGGTCGTCGATTTCCACTGGCGGGTTGACAGGTGGGACCATGTCATCGAGCAAGGAGCCTTTATTGACGATCTGTAATTAGGGTTCGAGGATCAATTTGTATCCTTGCCAGCCAACTCAAGAACGCTTCGTCAACAAACATGGTGAGCTGATAGCCCCATTCGACCTCGAAACAATTTACTTACTTTGTCATGCGAACTCCAGGCAATTGCACTACGGCATTTGAGACTATCGCTTGCCGGTGGGCTAAACTGAAATGGCTATCTACGATTAGGTACGTGATTCCGGACAGAATTTTTCGTATTACACTTAAGCGCTAAAAACTATCCAGATCGAATACCCGTGACAGATTCAACGAAACGGGCCCTATCGCTCACCATTGGTACCCATCTTTTTACCACAAGATCCATGTTCGAGGCTTAAGAGGTGTAACTGGAACGAAGGCGAACAAATACGTCTACTTTAAACAAAACAAAACCGAAAGCAAAAGTCCTTATACGAATCTAGTTTTTTGAAAAACAACAACTTAGAACAACTTTCAAAATCTACAATATGGTAGCGAATCCACAGATCTCTGGACCCCACACCCACATCCGTCAACCGTTAGAACGATGCCGCTCGTTTCAAAGTAGTTATCGGCCAAGAGTGGAGGGACCACTCACCCCCATCTTCATCCAACATGTCGCAACGGATTGCAAAGAGAATATGCCGCTTTGAAAATAAGGGCTCTTCAAGGTAGTCCATGAAGGCTGAGATGTTAACTTGCAACTAAACATACCTTATAATCAATGCTGAGATCGAAGGTGTTATCCGGGTAGACTTGGAGTCGGTAAAGATGGGGCTTTTTGTCGAAGTACTCGTCAAGCCTCGTGCTGGGTTTCTTGGCATGTTTCTCTTCCACTGTGCCATTTTTCGGGTTTTTGTGTTGGAAAATGAAATGCAACTGAAAAAAAATAAGTACATAGACACGGACCCATCGGATGCCGTTTCCTTACTTTTTTCAATCGTCGGCGACGCCCGTCAGCAATTGCTCTTATCACGAAAGCATTCGTCCGGAGACGACTCGCAAATGTCGATTTAAAAAAATGGTTGACAGGCTACTCTGCTCCAAAAGGATTTCAATGCCAAGAAAAATATGGGCAAAAGGAAAATATGGACAAGTTTATCTTCATTACTTGTGTATCCTACCCATTCCTTTGCCTAGTTAACAAATACAAGGCTCACCCGAATTGGCTAAACACTTGAAGCTTAGGGGATATAGGCAAGCTTGGAAAGTACGTCAAGGACTACTTAAGAACAAAAAGGAAATACTTGGATTTTACTTAGGTACAATTATTTTTCTGAAGTTAGATAACTAAGTAATTGAAGCCTTAAGTACCAATACATTTCCAAGTACTGTCTCAAGTACATTCTGCCTATATCGTATCGATTTGCTTGTTGAAATGCTTCTTTAGCAGCTTTAACTAACAAATAAAAGCCTTCAGAAAAGAAAACTGATGAGACTCCGGCAGTACACTGCACCCCTGGTAAGCATAGAAGTACTACTAAAAGGACACGAGTACTTATGATAGTAATTCATTCTACTTCAGTAGTATTTCCATCGATTTTCGTTCCCGAGATTCTTCACTTCATAAGAGTATCCTAACTCCTCTATTAGCAAATCGATGATTATCACGTTTGCAACCGGCTTGCAACGATTTCTTCTCTTAACGTGACATGTCAGGAGCCCGATCATTGTTCCTGGGGAGCTGTTTCGATCCGAAAACCGGTATTTGCACATTTTGCCAAGGCTGTCATCAAAGGCAAGGGGCACAGAAAGAGGCTAAAAACAGCCGAAGCCTGTTCTGCACAGCTTAGTTGGAAAGTGGCCAGCTACCTAAGAACATCTGAGCAGAAACACTATGCGTGCGAGGTGTCATTTAGTACAAGTCAGTCGATTCGAAACTTAAGTACTAAATTTGGAAGCACTTGATACTTCATACGTAAGTACAAAGTTGAAGTACTTGTTCCAACACTGAGAATTACCAATACTCGTGAAGTCCAGACTGAAACTGATACGACAGGAGCCCAACCTGATTTATTCGCCAACACGTATTTGCCTACTCATTTAAATTTAGATAAGCAATAGTAGCTTCCGACTGTCTGTAGTTATCATACTGTATGTTCTTTGCTTCCGATATTGATTTATGTTAAGCTTGAGGCCTTTGAAATGCACGGGAAGACGGCGTCGACCTTCTATTATCAGGAAATGGGGCTTCCAGTATCGGGCAATGGAAGACGAATGACGAAAACGGATAACAAATTACGTTATGGTTTCCATGAAAACGCACGGAGACAAACATGATATTTGGAAGTTTTTCGTAATTTTGCATTCGCCTACTTTCGACGGTGTTTCGTAGTATTCGATAGATTCTCAAAAGGCTCTTAGTTCCTATAGTGAGCAATTTTTTGCAAAACTCAGAAAAACAAAATATGGGATACGACGGTTGTTGCACAACAATCTACGAGGAACTTGAGCGGGAATTAGAGACAAATTAAATTAAGAATGAAATCACTAAAAAAAGCTATTCGAAAGAGGAAAATCGACCGAATATTTTTTCTGGTCACACTTTCTCCGACTTTATACGGTGACGGGCGACAAGAACGCCTTTACGGGAAGGCACCGGGATAACAATAACAAATGATAAAAAAAATTGACTAAAAACGGATAAGTCAGCTAGGATATTCTTCAGCCCTTCTTGGCAAGGGTACTATTCAGGCCTTTAGCTGGAAGAAAACCCTTGCCAAGAAAGGGCCGAAATATCGCTGAAGGATATCCTAGTCGACTTGTCCGTTTTTAGTCATATTTGACGATGCAAAACGGATACGTCTGACGTATCCGTTTTACATCGTCAAATATGACTCGCAGTTAGCTTGGGCTGAAGGAACAGCTACCGTTTTTAGTTATTTATATATCCAATTCCCGATCAGCTTGTGCTGAACGAGTATTTAATAATACAATGCAAAAAAGAACCGCTCGCCTCTACGTAACCTCGAGCCAAAGCCAAGAGCTGACCTGTCACAGGGAAAGAAGAAAGTAGCAGAACTGAAGAAAAGACTGGACTGCTTGAAAAGAAATCGCATCTAGATTTCTACTCGCCCATGCCTCTTTTATACTACCAACAACCTGAATTACGTGCAAAGTAGGTGTCAGTGCAGTTTCCCTACTTTTAGGCGAATGGAAATCCAGATCAATGATCCGACAAAAATCAGTTTGAAGCCTTTAGCATCTACACAGCAGTAGCTTGTCATGCAAGTTCCAACTAACTATCACCCAGCTGTTATAATAGTGTAAACACTAACTCTAATAATGCATAAAAACAGAAGCAAGGAATGGTTAAAGGACCCCTCTTGCTTATTCTGCTTTTTATAATATATCTAGCTCCCATACAGAATTATAAGCTTCTAAAATCCCCACCTTTCTCCACTGTTTCGTTTTGTGCCTACGAAATTTTAGCGCTTTTTTTGCCTTGCCGAGTTTTGCTCGTCACACAACGAAACGTTTGCCGGGATCATCAACGTCTGCTGACAACTCTTTCACACATAAGGAGCTGAGAAGCTTTTGTTTATTACTTCTTTTATTTGCTTAGTTTTCACACTTTTGGACCGCGGCGCGATCAGTTTTCAAATGTTTTGCGCTCAGCCGCCGCGTCGGAGAGCAGGAAGGCTGGACATAGTCGACAGGCGCTAACAAGAAAATCGTTAATTTCAGATGGAAAGTAATGGTATTTTCGAAAATGTTTTTTTCTGATCCATTTCATAGGGAAAATATTATTTCTAGTAAGAGCTGTGCTTTAAATATGACTCTATATGTCTAAAAGGGAATCACTCTTCACCCAATAAGACTTAAAGTTAAAGTCACTCAACAACTGTTGTAGCTTGTTATGCAAGTTCGAACTAACTATCACTCTACAACTGTTGTTCAAAGTTACTTCCCCCCCCCCCACCGAGTAAAAAAAAAATCCCAAAGAACTTACTTTATTATCGTTACCACACTTGTCTGGTCCAAACATGATCGAGTATGGTGTCTTATCAGTGAACTGTGACAACCTCATCCCTTGTTCATACTGAAGAAGCTTCAAATAAGCACCTCCACATTCTTGCCCATTCTGAAGCGTTACATCGTATTGTACAATGAGAGGTTTGTCTGTGAAGTGGAAGGGCTTGTCCAAGAGGGCAGAGATGGCAGCATGTTTGGCTTTCGATTTCATGATCAGACCAAGATCACCATTCAGAGGATCTTTGGCTGCGGCCTCAACTGACCATGAACCTGCAAAGAAAAGCACTCTTAGACACTTATAACTTTTCCTAACAGCCGAAAAAAAAAAAATTGTTCATACGACTCTCCCCCTGGCAAGTCATGCACTCTAGGACACAACAGTCACATTTACTTGCCATGTGTTCAGAATTGCAGGACAGCTCTAGTAGGCTACACATGGCAGTAAGTTCTTCAGCAAAAGCTCTTACGACTTGACAACTACAAGAGTGTGACTTCCATCAGTGGTAACCACAGTGTTATCTGCGGTTGAGAGCCAAAGTGCAAAGGTTGAGACAGCTGTGGTTATTTTAAACGAAAAATTCAAATTAATACTAGCATATTTTGAAGTGACTACTTTGGTACAAGTGGTTGATCAAGCAAATAATCACTTCTTGTGATTGCATCAAAACCTATAACACTCAATACCTTTAACAAGACATTCAATATAGTTGATTTTCTGGGTAGGCTACTGTCGACTTACTTTGTGAGTTTAAACTTTCTGGTCAGGTTTTGTAAGCTACTACTATCTACCAGGGTCCGGAGTACGGTAGGTAAAACGTTCCCAGTTTTTGCACAGGGTTATATTATTTTTTAGGAAGAAAATCACATTACTAATAGGCTAAAAACACTGAGGAAACTTAAGAAGATAACCAGCTTATGCTCAAGTTCAACAATTCTACAACAGAAAATATGAACTACAGGGACACACCATCATATTTAGCTATAGAGTCATCAATGCCTTCTTTTTTTGCTTGTGATTTCACCCATTTGGTCTCCATCACATCGGGGTTGTCGAAATGTTCAGCAAAGTAGACATGGCCTGCTGGTTCCGGAGATGAATATGGGGCTTCTTCAACAAGGGAGACAGTCTGAAAAGAAGAAAACTACAAGCTATGACAATTTTCAGGAAGGCAATCCATTGGGGGGGGGGGCTCTGCAAAGACAAATAGTAACACATTAAGATTGGAACTGTCTAAGGAATGCCTGCTTTGTGCTTTGAAAAAGTTACTACCAGGAAAGTTTTCTGTCCACAGGGAGTCGAGAACTCGAAAGAGTGTATAATAAGTAGGCTAATCCTTACATACTAACATAAGGGTTATACAGTTGAAGAAGCCAGTGTTCCTCCCAACCGCGCAATGCACTCCTGACTAAGAGCAGTGAAACAGGATATCAGCACTTGCACTACATAAGCCTTCAATAGTTTGCATGCAAAAGTTTGTTTTTTTACTTTTGCTTTCCAAGCCTAATGGCACTGCTCCTGTGTGTTGGTATCAGTGAGAAAAACTTTTAAGCATAAATCGTGACATAGCAGATGACAGGCTGAAAAACTTATTCCCAGAAATATACACCTTAGGCTATCTATCAGGCAACAATCCTGAATTCATGATAGTTTGGAAAAGGCTGCTGCCAGTCATACACAAATCCTGAATTTTGGCATGGTGCTCCAACGTCAGGGCATGCCCCAACCCAATACGCTGCAGCAACATGCCCTGCAGCAACCGTATAGTCCCCATAAAAATCTGTTTGAAAAGCAAATTTCCATTTCAGATTCTCAGTTCAACAGATATTTACTGAGGTTCCATCCAGTCATGCACAAATCCTCAATTTTTGGGCATGGTGCCCCAACGTCAGGGCATGCCCCAAGGTATGGGCATGGTGCCCATACGTTGGGGCACCATGCCCTGGAGCATGGGCATGGAACTAGCATGGCACCCCCATGATATTTGGTTGAAGTGAGATTGATTACATACCTAAATAGGGCCTTCTTCCTCTCCTAGACCACAAGATACTTGATCTTATGTTCTATCTAACCTCTTTTTCCAATTTTAAAAATATTAGAGAACTTCCAAGAAATTTAGCCATGAATGAATTCCCCTTTGGAAAAAGGATAGGTAAACCAATAAGAACAAGACCAAAGGTTCCGATGGGATCCCAAAATATCAATATTTGATCCAGTTTGTCTTCACCAGATCCAGTCTTCGCCAGACTCCTTGAACAATTTTACTCTTAAAATTTAGAAACAGATTAAGGCCAACCAGCTAATCATCTAAGAAAACCTAGTTCAGATATGGATTCAGCATGTGTGTTTACCCCTATAAGCCGATCGAAACGATCCTGCCTTACTTCTGCGAAATTTCTGGCTTCGGCGAAATTCCAGAAATACTTGTCCGGCGAAAAAATAAAGCTCAAAAACGAGATCAGCGTATCTCTATACCCCTAGATCCAACATCTAATCAACTTCAAATAAAAATTTAACTTATAACAAATTTTCCGGTTTCAGCCGGATTCTGGATGACCAACAAGTCCGGCTAAAAAATGATTGTAATATGCGGATTCAGCGTCTCTTCTTACCCCTAAATCGGACATCTAATCAACTTCAAATAAAACTTTTACTTTTAACAAACTTTCCGGTTTTGACCGGATTCCGGGCCAACTAACTTTCCGGCGAGAAAATCGTTTTCATATTCGTGTTCAGCATGCCACCTTACCCCTATATCGATTATCTAATCAACTTCAAATAAAACTTTTACTTTTAACAAACTTTCCGGTTTCGGCCGGATTCCGGGTGAACGACTGGTCCGGCGAGAAAATGGTTTTCATATTCGTGTTCAACATGCCTTCTTACCCCTAAATCGAACATCTAATCAACTTCAAATAAAACTTTTATTTTTAACAAACTTTCCGGTTTTGGCCGGATTCCGGGCGAACTACTTGTCCGGCGAGAAAATGGTTTTCATATTCGTGTTCAGCATGTCTTCTTACCCCATAATCGACTATCTCATTAGCTGTTTAAAAATATTTTGTTTGTCCCTTAATTTGAACCCCCTCCCCCACCCTTAAACGTAAGGCTACAAAGCCCATCTACGAACTCGACCTTACTCTTGACCCAAAGAATCCTCACACCAAGTTTCATCAAAATATCTCACTCCCTTCGAGAGTTATCGTGCTTACAGACGGACGGACAGACAGACGGACGGACGGACGGACGGACAGACGGACAACTTTTGCGATGTCATAGGTATCCCTCACTTACGTTTTGGGATCCCAAAAAGTGGTCTTCATTAAATGCTAAATTTCTTGGAAGTTCTCTAATATTTTTAAAATTGGAAAAAGAGGTTAGATAGAACATAAGATCAAGTATCTTGTGGTCTAGGAGAGGAAGAAGGCCCTATTTAGGTATGTAATCAATCTCAGTTCAACCAAATATCATGGGGGTGCCATGCTAGTACCATGCCCATGCTCCAGGGCATGGTGCCCCAACGTATGGGCACCATGCCCAAAAATTGAGGATTTGTGCTTGACTGATTCCATCCCTTGTTGCAGGGCATGCTGCCCAACATATTAGCCCCATTGCTCAGACGTTGGGGCATGCCCTGACGTCGGAGCATAATGTCCCAAATTTGAGGATTTGTTTATACTGGTATCAACAAATTTGTCTAGGCAAGTGCAGTTAGTTATTTTTATAGCTTGATTATCTTGTGATACAAGAAATCTGCTTTTGGCCATTTTGGATAGACAATTCAGTCCTGGATGCAACAGTATATGGTAACAGTATGGTAGAGGTATGCCTATTTGAACAGTTAGCCTATTTAAATTTGGAAAGTGCTATTTGGGCTAAATGGTAGAATGAATGAAAACCTGTTACAACAATAGCGAACTGGTACGGTAGTTAACTTCTGTCACAGCAAGCACCTGAAAATGCACTGATCGAAGTCAACAAACATTCAAATAAACATACCTAATTAAATATTTCTGGAAGAAGTTGTTTCCAGACCTGCAGCAGACCCCAAGAATATAGGAATAAATTTGCGCAAACTCATCTTATACAAAGTGCATAAAACCTGCAAATGCACACAACTGGCAACACTCTGTATCACCCACCCTTTACCCCATCATCAATGATCACAGTGTATCCAGCATCAGAATTAGACATAGTATGTAAAGGATACCTTGCTATATGCGCCAACCCCGTGAATGACATATGAGCATGCAATTCTCATTGTTTCTTTCCAGCCTCTACACTTAAAGAATGGGTGAAACTGGGCCTTGATTAGAAGCTCTAATTATTCTCTACAGTGTCATATTTTACCCTTTTTTGTTGAACAAAGTTGCACATTGCCAAATGCCTTTCTTCTAAACACCTGCTGACTATGTCCCAGTCTACCACAAGCCCATGATTTTGGGAAAGCCAAAGCCCAACGCCAGGTATATCTAGCATTTGGTATACCCTATTCCTAATGCTGGATAAACTATGCCAAATGCTGGATACTTTAACCCAATAAATATTGATGATTTGAGTGAAGCTCAGAAATCAACCAATCAAAATTCATCTATAGTGGGGTAGGTCAGGGTTAGGGTACCAACAGCTATCCGGCATTTGGCATGGGGTATCGAAAAATCAGGGGTTTGTGGTGACTGCTATGGCCAAATTGTTTTTGCATCAGCTTCTGTTTCCAATTTTCTTTTCTACCTTTTGCTGATTTATTTACGCTACCAAGTTAAACTGAATAGCTTGAGCGAGACTATTTGTGCCAGGATTTTTTCTGTCACATGTATTTGTGCCTTTTTCACTTTGAAAGAAGAAATAGGTAAGTGGATGACATTTGATACCAATTAATTTAGTCAAGATGGATGTATTTGATATTCCACACAAGATCCTTGTGATTGAGTCTTTATTTATACAAGTTTACCAGGGGCGATGTAATTTAAAAATGTAATTATACTGCTGTAATTTAACAGGAAATTTCACAGACAAAAGAAAAAAGATTTGCCTAGCCTAGGCTACAGGATACCTTGCTATATTCGCCACCAGTTATTAAATTTGTGTAAATAAAGATAAATCACAAGGATCACGTGTGAAACAACAAAATACATCCATCCTGACCGAATTAATTAATATCAAATGTCATCCATTTACTTCTATTTCTTCTTTGAAGAATTACCTGGTGCAAAACAAAGCCAAAAAAGTGCAGAACAAAGCCAAAAAGCCGCTAACACACTCAACAGAAAAACGCTGGCACAAATAGTCACACTCAAGCTACTTGGGTTAACCTGGTAGCGTAAATAAATCTGGGAAAGGGGCAAAAGAAAATGGGAAACAGAAGGTGGTGCAAAAACAATTTGGCCATGGTCAGCAAGTGTTTAGAAGAAAAGCATTTGGCAACACTATAAGGGGGCATTTTCGCGTGAACGGCTGTTGAGCTCGACATCCACGCGAAAATGTCACTGGATGATGCCATCCACACGACAACGGGTTGAGTCAGAGGAAGATGTCATCTTCCTCTACCCGTTCAACAGAGCTCGAGGAGCGTCGTTGAACGGGAGCGACATATTCAGCTGGATGGTGACATCACATGTCGAGCTTTTCATGCGAAAATGACCATCGAGCTGGATGGCATCAACGCGAAAACACCCATCATGATGACGGGACGTAACATCCAAGGGAGCCATCCTCGCGAAAATGTCCCCTAACTTTGTTCAACAAAAATGGAAAAAATATTAGGACGTAGAGAATAATTAGACCTTTCAATCAAGGTCCAATTTCACACATTTGGTAGGTGTAAAGGCTGGAAAGAAACAGTAGGAATTGCATGCATATATTTCCTTCACGAGAGGTGACACAATACTAATAGCAAGGTATCCTGTACATTGAGGAACAACTAAACAGTAGGGCACCAGATATTTTGGAAAATTTCCCTGCTTAAGGGGAATCTCCTACACAGGTGAAAAAGAATCCCCTGTAGAGGAGGTGAGGGGGGGGGGGACAGGGGGGTATAAGTGGGATGAATTTTATGGCATATTCTAGTAAAGTATACCTAAAAAACTGTCTCCAGGTCCATCACCCTCCCCCACCCCCCACCCAACTCTTCTAATCCTAAATAACATGGAAAATAACCAAAAAACTAGTATTTATATGTATTTCCCTTGTATCCAAAAAGCTTTTGAGTCCACTCTGCATGACTGCTGTACTTGTAGCACTATTTAACACAATGCCTTACAATTTTGCTGATTTCTTATTTTCTTGTTGGAGTTTACAAGCACTTTACTTTTTCAGGTGCTTTCACCTACGGTAGAGAAAGCCTTGATACCGGAGAAATCATTTGTTCAATAAATGCCATTTGAGTGGAAGGGATCCCTTGGACAGCTGGTATTCCTAGATAAATTCCCTTTCTATTTAGTTAATTCAGTCCAGGGGTTACTCAATTTGGGTGTAATTGTTATTTATTGGCCAAACGATTCCTCCGGTATCAAGGATTCCTCTATCTATGGTAGGTGAAAGCACCTGAAAAAGAAAAGTGCTTGTAAACTCCAACCAGAAAAGAAGAAATCAGCAAAATAGTAAGGCATTGTGTTCAGTAGTGCTACAAGTACAGCAGTCATACTCATGCAGATTGCACCCAAAAGCTTTTCTGGAAACAACAGAAATACATATAACACTAGTTTTTTGGTTATTTTCCATGTTATTTAGGATTAGAAGAGTTGGGTGGTGGGTGGGGGAGGGTGATGGACCTGGAGACAGTTTTTTAATTTAGGTCTACTTTACTAGAATATGCCATAAAATTTGTCCCACTTATCCCCCCCCCATCTCCTATACAGAGGATTCTTTTTCACCTATTGGCTGTGTAGGAGATTCCCCTAAAAAAGCAAAGGAATTCTCCAAAATATCTGGTGCCCAACTGCTAAACAAGCCTAATATACCTTCTCAGTGATGGTTTCTCCATTATCTTCTTCTACGACTGCATCTTCTTCATACTCTCCGTCCTCTGTTGCAACAGTCTGGTGTAAGGAAAGGCACAACAAAACAGTAACCACTAACAGTGTGCTCTTTAACAACTTCAAAGCCATCATTGTTTAAAGTCCAACAGCAAAGACTTAAAAGTCTTGCAGTGCTCTGCAACTGACCAGCAGCTCTTCACACACTCCTTCAGTAGTAATTCACAGACAGACAAGCTCAGGAATAGGAAAGACTTCTTGTCAAAAAATTGATTTGATTCCAAGAGCAGCACTGCCGGCGGTACAGTGACGTGTAAGTATTATCGGTTTTTGTTTACCGGCCAAAAAGACTACCAACACTTTCAAAAATTTTGCTCCGTAGAAAAAAGGCCTTTATGACATGTTCCTTTAGTAGCAAAATTCTAAACATTCACGGGGTAGCGGCAACACTGCGAAGGAATCTTTTCGTCTGCCACTTCAGCAAAGTTCCCGGCCGGCGAAAACTAAATAGTCCTTTTAAAAGGAGGACAACAGATGGCTCTGCTTTTGTCCACTTTGTTCGTAGAAGCTACAACTTGAAAGAGCCGTGCAGAAGAGTTTTTTGGGGGATTATATTAATTCGTTCATTCATGACAAGAAGAAGCCTGTTCTCAACTATAGAGTCTGTACTGTACCACTAGTGTTCTTTCGGCCAATAGAGATATAGGGCTTATCAATGATCGTCTGCGCGAAGCTGGTTTCTGAGACCGAGTTTAGGTGGCGGCTTATTTAGCATTTTCGGTTTTGGCCAAATTCATCTAAACTATCCGTGGGAGGTAAGAAGCAAAAGCCAGGCTTCACTTTAGAGATTCCCAGATGTCCGGGGCATCCGCACAGTCAAGCCAACCCTTCCGGATTTTCATAATAATGATGACGCGTAATTTTGCTATTCTTCAACATTTCCTACATGTCCCTTTTGTATTTCAACTATCCCTTTCCTTCGTACATTATAATATTTCTTGTGTCTCTCGAATGCGTTGCCACTATGACACCTTCCAGACATCCGGTGTGTCCAACACCCCGGACTTCCAGACGTTTTTCGCCTGGCTTCACCATCCCCAGATCCGTCTCGACGAAAACGGATGTCTGGAATCTGGAGGTTGAGGCCTGGCTTTAACGGCATTTCGTGATCTACGACGTCAATCGTACTATTGTCATGGAGAATGCATTCTAATACGTACTTTCATAAAATATCCTAGTCTGCTCGGAGGTTTTTGTGACTTCAGACAGATGAATGGACAGACTTATTACGTTACTGGTCCAACACCCTTCGAAACCCAAGACACAAGCGACGTTGAACATTGTCACGGAAACAGAAGTGTGTGCCACACTCTCGACCCACAAGTTGAAACTCGCGGAAATGCCGTTTGTCTTTGTTTTTGGCTGCTATTTTAAATGCTTCGAATAAAATTAAAATGCAGATGAAGTCTCAACTAATAGAACATCAGGCATATTACGCCCTTTTTATTCTGTAATAAAAGGATACTCAGTTGCATGTCTATTTGCCTGACAAAGTAGCTCACTTTCCTTCTTTTTTGTCAACAAAATCCGAGTTTCCAGTCAAAGTTTTAGCCATGAAATCGAAAATCACTTTGACATTTGTTTGTCAAATTTGAGCCAAAAAAACCTTGCTTGCCGCGGAAACGCAATTGAGGGACACACACACGACTGCGGAAACACTTTTTCCGAGCCAGAAACTATGTATGGGGTCGCGGAAATGCTGCCAGGGGAGCAAAGACCGCTGAAAACATTATTTTCTTCTAGAAGAGGTTTCTTTCGACTAGCTTGTACAAACTGATCGGGACAACTCAACTCTGAGAACCAAGAATCGCAAAAAATCGTGGGTTTTTATTCGACAAGAATAACTTCCAATAGACAGTGCTGTACTCCAGATAGTAATAAAAAAAAGAAAATACAACTCAGATTCGTTTGTTCACGAAGGTAAAATTAAAACATCCGCTTTTCTTAATGAGTCAATTCCTCTATGTAAAACACACACCCGGTGCATCCCAAGTTTCAGCAATCCAGCAGAAAAGAAGCAAGCAGCAGCATGGCTTCTGCTCCCGCTGACCACTGCTACGGTTTTCTTGCTGCTAGTGACGTCACTGGGAACCTTTACTAGTTGTTCTCTGGCTTGATCGTAACACTGGGAGAAGGGTAGGTTAAGGCTACCAGGGACAGCTCCGCGGCTGAAACTGCAAGAAAAGAAGCCGTAAAGCTAGAGCTTGGTCCACCGGAAATCACTGTTCCTGATACGTCTGTTACTGATACGTCTGATCAGAGCGTACTACGCTAACACTCGTGCCCAGATCCAGGTCAATGGAGAGCTCTCTGCAATGTTCCTCATAGAACACGGGGTAAGACAGGGCTGCGTTCTGTCGCCTGTACTCTTCAATTTCGTTATTGACTGGATTATGTCCAAGGCCATGTCTGGTTTTGCTGGAGTGCAGGTCAGTCCTGGCTTCAACCTGAGCGACCTTGACTACGCAGACGACATTGGCCTCCAGTCTGGAACTGCCACAGAAGCCCAAGACATGCTCTCCGAAGTTGCATCCACAGCTCAACCAATGGGCCTCAAAATCGGCATTCCGAAGACAAAGATCCTCAGGTTCGACTCGCCCAACCAGGTTCAGTCTATCTACCTTCAACAAGAAGTCCTGGACACTTAAAGCTTCTGAAGTATACGACCTCAACGTCTTCGACCACTCTTGCCTCCGGAGGATCCTTGGTGTCAGACTGTCCGACCGTATGAGCAACGCGGATCTCCGCCGATCATGCTCCCAACGCCTTGACATCGGGTCGATCATCAAGAGACGCCGGTTACGCTGGTATGGGCACGTCCAACGCCGCCCACCCGAAGCGCTTACCAAGAAGGCCCTCCACTGCCAGCCTCTTCGCGGGTGGAAGAAACGCCAAGGAGGACAGCGCAAAACGTGGCTCGCCTGGGGCAAGGCCGATCTAGAACCCATAGGAGGATTCCGCCGTTTTGGAAGGAGATGGAACGCAAACTGGCTTGATCTTACTCAGGAATGGACCCAAGACCGCCAAGGAGGGTACTCTACTGTGGAACAACTCTTGGATGCCAGGGAAGGCTCGCAGCCTGTGTCCTGATACAAGTACAAGTAAGTAAGTAAGTACACTGTTCCTATGGCCGGCTTGTACCGGACTATTGTAGTCGTTTGCGAACTCTGTTCACAAGCCCCTCGGTAGCCTGTAAGCAGAAGGTCCTGGGTTCAAATCCCGGCTGAGGAGCTTTTTTACTTCACTACTTCTAAAATATTTTCCATCTCAAGGGCGTATTCCCCATCAAAATTACATTTGGTTTTCTTTGGTTTTCACCATGAGACCCCGCCAAGTGGGTCCTGGTTTGTCTACGTGGCTCCGACATTGGAGTCCTAGACTTCTACACTAAATTCAAAAAATTTGCTCTTGGTTCACTAGTCACGGTTAAAGTCCCTTGTATAAAGTGCCATCTATGTATTATAATTTCCGTGACTTGGGGATGTGAACTGATTTGATGAATTTGCCTTCGGCCGGGACCACTGTTCCTATGGCCGGCTTGTACCGGACTATTGTAGTGGTTTGCGAACTCCGTTCACAAGCCCCTCGGTAGCTCAAACGGTAGAGTGTCTGCCCTGTAAGCAGAAGATCCTGGGTTCAAATCCCGGCTGAGGAGCATTTTTGTCTTTCAGTTCACTACTTCTAAAATATTTCCACCGGAAAGACTAAAAGAACACTGAAATTGTTATTTTTCAACAGTATGCAAATGACGAAGACAGCTCAGAAATTGACACTAATCTAAAACACCGCGAAGCGAATTGTCTTTGTTAATTCTCATCCTCATTCTTACTGGGGGTGGATTTCGATTTTTTGAGTTAAAAACTGCACACAAAACAACTTTTCTCCAGAAAAGCGAAATCGCGTCCGGCGGAGTCCGTGTTTTGTGGGCACTTAGCTTAAGCTGAACATCGGGCCCGACCGCATCCCAGCTGTCAGGAGTAACCAATCGGCCTTACATAAGGATCACTTGCGGTACTGGTTAACTCTGTGGTGGGCAGTTTGGCCGATGGGGTCTCAACATAAAAATAGCTTAAAGCCTTCATGCTTCAACTGCTTGGGCGTCAGAGTAGAGGTTCGTCTTGTTTGGACAGAACGAAGGCCTGCCTGCCTCGCATTCTCCCCCGAATCCGCTAGTGGTATAGAAACTGTGAATAAGGAGAAGGTCGGCTTGATTATCGTTATTGCTTGCTCCGAATCTGACGAGTTGGCTGCAACTGCTCCAGCTGAGCGATATGTATATATATTAAAGCATACTCGGGGCAAAAGTGAAAAAGTTAGTTAGTACTTACTCTTCGGGTTGTCGAATATCTACGACTAGCAGCTCACCATTCCGTTTACAAAGGGTCAGAAAATCATCGGCACTTATCCGTAGACATTTCTCAGTTTTCAACTCCTCGAGTGTGATAGATGATATACCCTGAAAACGAAAAGTCAAACGATGAGTCGCCTGGTCGGTAACCCATTAATTCTGCTTCCCTAGCAATATTAAGATGAGATTTGTTTTGCTCAAGAGCCCACGGCCATGGCAAATACATAGAAAAAAAAAATAAGCCAGAATAAATAGAAATAAGGACTTCTACAGGCCCCTATCCCTATGGGCTAAGGCTACCATGCGCAGCCTCGCCAACTGTTTGAAATAACTCTGTCCCATGACGCTACACACACGTTCCATTTCTTCTAATGTAAGTTCATCCAACCACTGGTGCCATGTACGTACAAGGACCAACAGGCGACACCGTAAAAAGTGATCTTCCCACCGGACATGGAGTGTCTCCCGCCTTGTTAACAGAAGGGAAGCTTCGTAGTCAACGAATCTCAGCCCTAAGATCATGCGACATGCTCTGATTTTCACGGACTCGATGTCGTCGTTACGACATAGGCTCCTTTACTCTTCGGACAGACTAGCGGATTGATTTCCGAAGTCACAGGTATCCATCTTTCATCTTGGACATGCGGCTAAAAAGACGGAAGGCTAAAGAATGGTCCAAGAGTGTATCAAGACGTGACAGCGAGTAACATGATATTTTATGACTTACCATCTCGTCTTGTTCTTCCAAAACTGGTGTTCGGGGGGACAAGCTTGCTAAAGCTGGGCTATTAACACTGTCTTCGCTTGTTTGCTTCAGCTCATGCTCCCGAAAGGTGGCACTTGGGGGCGTCGACTCCCACATTTCTCTCGACTCTTTCAAACACCTTTCCATGTCGATCTCTGAAAATATGACGGCTTTCAGATAAGACTCCACTAGGATACTGCAACACTCTTCATTGCATCTGTGGCAATTTACGAACGCCTACACACGAGCATAGCCTACATGGGAAACGTTATTTACTATCCCCAATGACGTATTACAGTCCCTGACGTATTCCATTAAAACTTCACGATGGATGATAGCCTGAAGTCATGTTATACGAAAGAGTTTCCTCCCACATTTCCTACTAATCTGGAAACGTAAACTTTTCATGCGTTTCAAGCGTGTATAAACATAAGGATGTGAAAGAATACACCCGGGTTATCGAACGGCTTACACGTTTGGATCTCCGAGGGTTCTCATGGAAGGCTCAGTAACAGAGAAAACTCCCAAAAATCAAAACCGAATAAGTTCGGATAGATGCCAGCGAATCTAAAACCTAAGCTAAACTGAACTGAATTGTTTTTCGAGCTGGATCTGAACGCAAAACTCGCGACGTCGCTTAAAATCCCCACATTCTTTTAGTTCTGGTTTACCTGGCATGTTAGAGAAGTAAGAGATACACTCATTGAAGCCACTGGCCAGAAGTAGATCGCGAAGTTGCCGAAGGATTGCGATACCGACGAATAGAGGGAAGGAGGGGGATCCAAGAAGAAGGGCATCCCAAAGGTGGAAGATCTTCTGAAGTGGAAAGACGTCTGAAAAAAAAAAAAAACTACCAAGTCCCGGACACCGGTTGCTCCAAGTGACTAGTTAAACATCTGACATCTGACATCTGGGGCAAAAATTAGGCCGTGGTCAGCTGGATACTTTAATCATATGAAGGGCTTAAAGGTCATTTGCAACCACAGAAACACAACAATAACACAGCTCATTTCTTTCACCTTTGGAAATTCTTCATCCTTTCTCACAAGCTCTGCCCAGTCGAAGCCGAAAGAACTGACTTGAACTGATTCACGTAAGGCACCCATCACCGGGAAGTACGGCTGAGTGCGGTGATTTTCAATGACTTCAATCAAAACTACTTGAAAAGAAAGGAACCGTTCGAAACTGATACTTGGTAGAAGATAAGCAGAAACAGTTCTGGAAAAATCCAGAAATTCGATGGGAGTAGCCTTTTTTTCTAAAAATCCAGAAGTTCTTTGGGGCTTTATTTTGTTTTATTTGCACCAGACTTTTCCACGTGGACGGATTAGAGCAACCTGTGAGAGTAAACTGGAAGTAAACTTACGTGCAAACATGGTAAGAAACCACGGGATGGCATACAGTTCAGGAACGAAGCTGACTTCATCCAGGTGGACACTTAGGAGGGGGTCATGGAATGCCAATAGCTGAGAAAACTTGGTCAGATACTCTTGCATTACGCTTGAGTTATCGCGCCGAAAAAAGCCATTCAGGTACTTTGGAATGAAAGCGGAAAGGGACGCGTATGCCAGAGCTGCAAGAAATGAGAAGAATCTGATTGTTAGCTAGGACATATGAAAGAGACTCGGGTTACACAAATAAAGGCACTATTCATAAGACCGAAGTCATGGTAGTTCGAATATAATTCGCAGAAGTCGGATTCACAAACAGACGGAATGAGGCATTGTTCTGCTTACGGCGTCGTACATGTCTAGTGCCACAGGTACAAGTGCGAAGCGCAACAGGTTTGTTTTGTTCTGATCAAGGGTCCATAATAGCCTACGTTGTCCATAATTTGGTTATTCCCAGTTAGTTAGATAAAAGTTACAACTTTTGTTACTCGGAATAAACCCGGACCCCCCCCCCCTCACCAGCTCACCAGCCTTGTCGAAAATTAAATCTCAGGACTCGTATCTTCTTTACATTGGTCTTTGGAAGTAATTTTCCCGAATAAGATATTTATAGTTGGTAGAATTTTCAGTTATTTATTGCAGGTTCGTTTCCTTCCCCAGCGTTGGGTCAGAAGACTGACAGCCTGAAGAGGACCCTTGCCAAGAAGGGCCGAAATATCGCTTTGGAAACCACATCGGCTGACGGATCCGTTTTTACATATTATATGAATATATGTTTCTAAGTCAGCTTAGGCTCAAAGAATATCTACTCACCAGCTATCTCACAATGGCTCGGATTTATAAATAGCAGATACGGGAAATGGATTTCTAAGTAAACGGTACAGGTCCTGTATATGTCTGTCGAATTGTATCGTCGTAGACTAAATGGAATCATTCGAGATTGGCAAGCCGACCGAAAAACTCGTTGCCCTTTTGTTATCCTTTTTTCGCTATACTACCGACACATTCCCCGACCGAGCTTGCCTGAGAAGGAGGGAACCAGCTAACAATTCTCAGGCAAGAAGGGACCGTTTGGCCAGACTAGTCCTAAGGTAGGGAGTACTGATCACAACTGTTTCGCTCATGCAGGGTTTAATGTTCCATACCTTCGTCGTTGAAGTTCAGCAAGAGAAAAGGGGCACAGAGCGAGTCCAGTCCTTGCCAGTAGACATACTCTGGATGACTCACTATCCAGGCTTTCAAAACTCGCTTGAACTTGATGTGGGCAGTCGGCGAAGATAGGAGGTCAATATACTGATGACAGCGAGGAATATCGACCTCAATCTAGTAATAAACGAGTGTAACGAAAAACCAAACAGCTTAACCTCCCTAGATAGGGGAAGAAAAGTCGATCAATTATTTCGAGTGAAGGCAACCCCTTAACCAAGTTTCCGGCAACGTCGATCCGTAATCCGTATAACCAAATTTCTGAAAACACGGTAATTTTCTACAACACCTTCAGACAACTATTTCGATAATAATAAGAATCATAATTCAGTATTAATAATGGAATAATAATCAGCGAATCCCTCTGTTTTTTGGTTCGGGAAGAGATAAGGAAGGACTTAAATCCATTTTCCGCGATGACTTTCTAGCAAGCGAAACGCATCGTGAAAACTGCTAAATTTCATCTGCACAGCAGTTTCTGCTTAAGAAATTCTACAAAATTTCTGTTCTTATTCAAGTTTGCAATGGTTCTTAACTTGTTTGTAATTTTCTTCACGCAGCTTCACTAAAAGTCTTAAGGGAACATTTCAAGGAGAGGTGCTTCAGTTTTCAAAGCGCCAAAACCAAAGGAACGCGATTCCGGCTGTGGTTCAAAGCTCGTTTAAGCCCTCTTCTTACCTGTCGGTCCGTCGAGGTTGCCGTGTCCTTATCGATGTCCTCATAGCGACCCTGAACATCGCCGACAACTCCCAAAACTGCAGCCCAAACCTCTCCCCGAAAGAGAGGGGGAATGTCCTTTCGAGATTCCTCGATTATTCTATCTCTTGTGTAAGGGTAACCCTTTAGTAAGCGCTCGAAGAGAATTATCCTATGAAGCTGGTATTCAATGTCTCCTTCTCTGATGACTAGTGGTAGACGTCGAGTTTCCCTGGTGAAATCGCGGTCACTTGGCTGGTTGCTAGAGTAAAAAAACATTTAACTACCCAGCTTCGGCTTGCACCGAACTGTGGCACACTAACAAACTTTTCTGGAGTATTCACGTTAGGTTACATATTCCAAGTTTGTATTCACGTTAGGCTACATATTCGAAGTTTGTACGGATAGCTGGTGCGTTTGGACATCCAATTTTTACACCGGCCAAGATTTCAAGTGCTCGAGAAGGTTCCGTTGCGATTTAATAAGCGTATAGCAATAGCCACGGCTATATAAGCTGGATGACACGTGAGGTTACAGACGCAACTTCCGAAAACGCGCTTTCTAAACAAAGAAAAGCCAGTAAGTAAGTAAGTAAGTCAGTAATTTACTTATGACCCGCCATTTGAAAAGCGGAGTATGTAACATAAAATAAAAGAATTCAATAAAACACAACAAATACAATATACAATTTTTCATCCATCGGCCAGAAAAGAATGCAGACTGTCATGTGCTGGCTGGTCCCTGTTGTCCATAATTTTTGGCAGAGCCGACGAAATTTCCAGAAGTGTGACGCTTGCATCTTTAACTTGTAAACGCATGGTCCTTTTATTCCCACTCCCAGTCACGGTCCTTTTATTGATGCTGAAGTTTTTTTTCGTTCGACTGTTTTGTTTCGTGTATGCTCGCGCTCTGCTCTCAGTAGCGGAATTATCTTTTAGGATATCTTCACGTTTGTAAACGAAATAACCTTAAACCTTGGCCTACACTGCGTAATTCGGTTCCGACTAACCTATGCTCCCATTCAAAACTTCAGCAAGAGTAGAGAGCGCTGAGAGCACAAACCTTTCAACAAGCAGTGGGTAGTAGGCCTCTTCAGGGACATTCTTCAGCCTTTCAAACAGTCCATCGAATAAAACTGTAACGACTGCTTTGTCGTGCAGCTGACAATTATCTTTGGGCCTTCCAAAAGCTTCTCCTTCCGTGATGCAAAGCCTATTGGAAAGTCAAAATTTCAGGTTTCTCGGCTACTGTAAAAGAAGTGATAGGTACCTATAGGCTACCAGAAAAGATGTTCGATGGAGCCACAAAGCCATGACTTAATGATTGAATCAGCCCCACATTTTCGGCTTAGCGTGCTGATCCCTTCTGAGCCATCTTTGATCAAGAAAGGCGACCTCTCCTTGGAAACAACCAGTAGCTCTACACGTTTCAGCACAGCTGAGCCGTTCGTGTCCCATTCGTTTGTGGAGTTCGTTGTGTGTTCAAGAACTATGTAGTTTGGTACCCAAATTTTTACAAAGAGTTTTCTAGGCGCCAAAATGGGAGTGAGAAATACCTTGGCAGTGTACAAATCGGTGGCTTTGACTTCGTCAATCCATGTTTCTTTAATTCCGCCTCAGGATCACCGCCAGCTAACTTCCACAAGTAGTAAAGCTCATGATAGCTACGCCTTCTAAGCGGATGCTCCCTTTTGCCCGACAATACATCATTGAGAACCAGATCCTTTGATCGGACTTTGGTTGTCAAAAATGGTGTGCTGGAAGGTTCCCTGTAATCTTCACGAAGTCTGTCGAAGATCGGCAGCGAAAGCAGCTCAGTGGCATTTGGTCGTTTCCTCGGGTCAATGATAAAGCAGGAGGATATGAGCGAGGCGAGCTCGGGAAGCAATTCCTGGAAAAGAAACTCTGAGCAAGTTATTCTTGTGGCTAAGTTCTAGCCGCAAAACCTGAACGCATTTTTTGGGGAACTCTCATCATCTAATTTTAAAGGACCCGACGTCGTTCCCATCGAACCTAATTCTTAAAGTTTAACTGAAAAGCCAACTTATTTTTGTGTCATTTAGTTGAATACACTGAATTATTTGGATTCTGCAAAGGGATTTTTTTGTTTTCCACTATCTGCTCTAGTTATGACGTTCAGAATATCTGCGGCCGTCCCCACAGCGAAAATTATACTATGACGCGGGAAACTTTTATCTAAACACAAACAAGGCTTTTCAATGGGCAGTGGCGATATTGGTGAAGATTGCTTAGTGCCTCAACAAAAAAAAAGTCATAAATCTTTCTTGTAAGGCATACAACAAATTAGATGTACCACAAATCACACGGAAATTCCACTATTTGAAAATCGATTATTCCTGAATAGCGGAACAACCAAGTAACGCATTTTCAGCGGGTGTTCAAGCCAATTTAAGTGAATAAGTGATGGGTAACTAGATTGTCCTATCCCAGTCCTTTTCGGTTAAACTTTAAGGAAAGGGTTTAATCCTGTCTCAACCTACTCACTGCTTTCTAGTCCATATTCTTGCAGCTTGACGTTGTTTTTGTCTAGCCTTTTTGATCTCTGCTTCATCTCTACTCCATTGCTAAATCATATACCTGACTTTGATTAAAAGAATGACATAAAAGTTTCATTTTGTCAGTTCACCACGCCTGACGGGTTCTCCGCATCAACTGACACTGGCTAGAATGGAGCCAGTGCTCCTGGGGTATGACCAAATTTCATACTGTACATTTCCAACACCACACTGATTCTTACGCTTTACGTGCTTATTCGTCAGAAAGATTTGTTGTGTAAATTTTCCGTGTTTCTGCTAGAAGTCAACGGGGTTGGAAAAAAGCTTAAAACAGCCAAAAACAGTTAAAGACAGAGCCTAGTTTTATAGTATTCAACTACTTTAGAATACTGGAACATAAGCAGTATAGCGCACAGGGCCCCCCTAACCTTTTTCGTAGCTGCGTGTAGTCGAGCGAAAACAGACGAAACCTATAAGGAGGAAGAACACTGAGATATCTATACTAGTGGATGCCCCCTTGCGAATACCTACGAAAACAAGATCACTGACCCTTGATGGTCCTCACCCGTCATTCAACTTTAGGAATACCATCTTACGAAGGCCACATGAGCAGCCCACGAGGAAGCAGTCATCTTGTCGGCTACCGACTTACTGCTCTAACTATTCTTTCTTTACTGAAGCCAAGTAGTGCTTTACTTTTTTTTCCAAAACCGATGTATCTTTAAATTCGAAGAAGACATTACTTCAAGAAGCTAAAGGAATGCAAGCTTACCTTCTTTTCCTCAGCTCCAATTTCGTTCAAATAAGCACTCAGAGCCGAATGATCTCCACTCTTCAGAAGTCTGGTCAGGAAACGAAAAATATACTCTAAAGATAAACTGGGCTTTTTCCAAAGTTGTGTTGAAGTGACTAGTTCCAACAGTACCACTCCAAGACTCCAGATATCCCCACTCGGAAGGAACTGTGCCTCGACAGCAGCATTATGTTCACTGGAGGTGGAATGACATCTTTCTCGCATTGCCCTGCATCCGCTCAGCAGCAACTCAGGAGAAAGGTACTTGGGACTCCTAGAAACAAGAATCTTAGTTCTTTCCGCTGTTTGATACGAAGAATTTTGCCTGTGCCAATCTTCTGTGCCTGAGCAAACCGACAACAAAAGCGGGACAAGCGGAAGGATAGATACAAATAAAAAATACAAGCACATTTTATCCTGTTCTACACGCTTGATGCCTTGTCACCTCGGCGAATCTTCGCTTACACATTTCTGGTTGTGCAAATGCTCCTTTACTGCTATCTACCAAGAACAAATAATCAGATAGAACTTGTGTCTTTAGTCGCATGCAGCGACTATGAAAACCCCGACAAAATTGAGCGGACTTGGAGTTATTTACTCTAGCTTTGAGCTGATGTTGATACCCGTTTACTCATGTTCCGTCTTCACCGTTGCTTATCGCACAAGAAATGTAGAAAGAGGCTAGCGGAGGCGTACTCCGCACGTTGACCCACTCTGGAGCACGTCCAAAGAACCAATCAGCGTTGACTGCTACATTTCCTCTTCAGCAAGTTCACAGCGATAGAGCTATCTATAGAGGTAACGAAACGTGATGTGGCGCGAAGCTAGTAACCTCCGCTCATTTGCGTCGGGAGTTTTAGGCTATACTTGACTCAGCATGTTTGTATGACCGAGATAGGGAGACAGCAGTTCTGTCTCGTTATTTGTTCTTGATCTAACCTACTCTGGGAGAGTTATGTCTTCCCTCCATCACGAAGGCTACAGATTTTTTTTAGAGGAGATTTAGCTGAGTCGTTTAAACTAATCAAATACATTGACGACAATACTGAATTGAGCGCGTCCATAGAAACAATCAGCGTTGACTGCTACATTTCCTCTTCAGCAAGTTAACAGCGATAGAGCTATTTATAGAGGTAACGAAACGTGATGTGGCGCGAAGCTAGTAACCTCCGCTCATTTGCGTCGGGAGTTTTAGGCTACTTGACTCAGCATGTTTGTAAGTTCAAGAGCAACCGTCATCATACGGGGCAAGGGTTCAAGCATGTTAAATCACGTTGCCACCAGGATGTGTATAAATGGAATTTTTCAAACAGGGTCGCTGGACCCTGTACCGAAGACGCAGGTAGCGCGGAGTTGACTGAAAGCTTCAAGCACACTGAAGACGCGACTTTAAACCCCGCTCAGTAAGTGTACTTATTCTTAAGTTTCTTTGTGATATGTAGATCCGTATGCCTTTTGTATACCATATATACGTACTATTCCTTCAGCCCGACACGGCTCGGGCGGTACCTCATGGCAAATGTGTGGTGCAGTATGCAGCAACAATGATAGCATTCTTCTTTGTGTAAGATAACAAAACAACCCCACTTACCCAACAGGAAAGGAGACATATTGCCCCAGTCCTGTGAGCGTCCATAATCCATATTGGGATAACTTTATCTTTCCTTCATCTGTCAGAAGGATGTTGTCAACTGACAAACTTCTGTGCTCATATCCGGAGTTATGTAAACATTCCAAAGCTTTCAAGATGCTAAAGGCTGCACTTGTAATTTGGCTAGTTCTCCTATCAGATGCTGATTCTTCTGTAAGCTTCCATATCGTACTGGTGTGATATTCCTCGACAATGATGATTTTGTCTGAGAAGTAAAAGTGAAATGAGAATGAGCTGAGAAGGTGACCTTCATCCTGTGTCGATTTAACTCAATAGAAAACTTGGTCAAAACTGGACTGCTCTGAGCCTTTTTCAAATCATCAAATTTTGCAGGTTATTCCACGAGATCCTCCATAGCCTATACCTTTCTGACCAAGAATATTTTTTGCCAGGATGTAAAAACCAACCCTATTAACTAATCCTCTTAATTTACAGTTCAAAGGCACACAGAACTGGCACGCTAGATATCACTTACCATGTTTTGTTTTCACAATGTCAATGTATGTGGAAAGATGCTGATTCTTTACACATTGGAGTTGTTTGAAAAGTCCCAGAGCTTTGGTGGTATTTGGTGTAAGAGGCAAACCATTCACTCCACATGATTCAGCAGGGTGATTTTTTGTATGCAAAAATGTCAGACCAAGGCATCCATTATTGACAGGAGATGAACACCACAAGTTCGACATTCAGGTCAAGCCAAACCAAACCTAAAAAAGTACAGTACAATATACGGTACAAAGGTAACCAACAGGAGACAAAATGTAGTTTATACGGTTGATCTTCTTTCAATTTAGTGCTAAAAGGGTGAACAGCCTTTCTCTACAGTAATAAACATAATAAGGAATGATTTACTGGATAGCAAGATAAGAAAACAACAACTTTAATGTGAGTTTGATTTGATTCCCAATTTGCTAGCTGATAATTTCCAATTCACTATTCTCAAACCAGTCATTTCTGGAGCCTAGACGACAATCACTCGGGTACCTGTTAACAGTCTGGCAAAATGGTAAGTCTTTACTTTAAAAACCCTTCCTAATGAGGCTTTTCCTAGACTGAAGGCAGTTCCTATGCAATGTCCTTTTGCCAGGTCATTAGGCTAACACTGTGCAGTCTGGCAAACAGCTAGACTAATTTGTTTTTAATTCCTATTTAGGCCTAGGCCTATTCTTGTAAATTTGAGAAAACTACTTAGATTTTCGAAATCCAGGTACTCTCAGGAATTCACAAAACCAACCCGAAGATTTAAAAGATAATCCATTTCAATAACAGACTGGAACAACAAGTTGATAAACTCAAGTCAAATCGCCAAAAAGGAATGATTTGTAACTAAACATAAATGGCTTATATCAATTCACCACTGCTCAGCATATTGTCAGCATATGGCAAATTTTTTGTCACTTATTGATTCAGCTAATCTAATGTTTTGGCCTCAAGCTAGGGTACGAGCGGCGGTAGTCGGGCAGCTAACTCCTCACTTGGCTTTGAATCGCCTTAAAAACTAAACCACTCAACTCACAGACCTCATTTACGCATTAAAAAATTCGTTTGAAAATTGCGCTTCTTTTTGCCGTTTCTTGACACCACTGTTGCCAAACAAGAATCCTCCGCCTGATTTTCGCATATTCCGCCCAAAACTATTTTCACGGGCAGTCCTTTTTGTGCTCAGATAATAACGGGCAGTCGCCCTTAAACTCGGGCGGCTACAATCCGGTTTTGCCTGGCTTTTACTTTAGCTGCTGATTTTTAAACGGCAACCATTGATGGACATTGAGCTTCAGAAGAACAAAAGAATATACAAGATTACAAGACAAAATATTAAAAAATCACTTCACGAGGAAGAAAAATCAGGTAGCATAAACCAAGTGCCCGAGATTAACCCTTGGCCGGGCGCTGGCAGCAACTGGTTATTGTAGTGCCCGTGTTTAGCTGCCGCCCGACTACCACCGCTCGTACCCTAATGAGGAGAGATTTTTTTATTTCGCCCTAAGCCTGACTCGAGCCTGACTTGATTCACTACAAACTTCACAGAGTGACAAAAATACATCAAACAGTAACGCACACATGGTAGTGTGCAGTAATGGGGACACGGGGCCTAGAAAATACAAACAATTATCAGCCTTATCAGCGGTCCGACAAACATCACCATAAACAGTGTTTATGCGAGTCTCAACCCGGTAGCAACGTGCGGGTCAAGTAAAAGGTACACTTTTCTTCCCACGAAAAACAAACACCTTGAACCGGGAGTGTGAATATTCAGACAAAACAAATATCCCACGGAAAAGCACCTTATGGCAATTTAAATCCTCTGCCCAGCGCTTTCTTGTACAGAGCTATCACGGATTCAGGGCAGATTCAGGGATCAAATCGCTCCTCGCGCTTCATGATTTTCATCATCAGCGAAGAAAGGACGAAACTGAAAGAGGCCTTTCAAAATATTCAAAATGTTTGGCCAGGGTAAGATAGTTTTCCCAGGACTTTTCCCTATATAACAGAATGGTTTAGTGTCCATTAGGAATTTTGTAACTTTAGTGTATCCCTACCTCAGAATGTAAACCAACAAAATATGTACAGTAGTAATACTAATAATAGTGAAATTTGAATGCAACAAATTTAGACATTTTAGTATAACAAAATTGCTAAAACTTAAAAGTGTCAAGAGACAGCCTAAACTCAATTACAGTATTGCTGTCCATTTCTTATTGGCAATGGCAATGCAATTGCTCTAAAATAGGGTAGCCACTAAAAAATAAAATAATCAAACCTGAACTTTTGAAGATCAGAATGTGATTCTCCTATCTTTTAGCTTTGATTTGAGGCCAAAATCACCTCTCTATCTTGTCTCTAAGCATCTTAAATCTTCTGTAGAAAACAGTATTTTACATAAGGAAATGCCTATGTTCATCCATTGACTTTAGGGTTTTGTCCATCTAGTGACCAGCTTGGAACTATGTGCTTCAATGAAATTCTATGAAACTGGGTGATTTTGAGCTGGTTTTGAGTGCATGGGGAGCCCCAGCAAGTGAGTTAGATGAGAAAATATGAATATGATCATCAAGGTTATAGTCCAATAGACCTATTGCTGCTATAGGCTGCTGACTTTTCCTCCTTAGTATCAACAAATTTTTGTAGGCAAGTTCAGCTACTTTTTTTTACATCTAAATTTACACTGAATATTAAGAAATAATATTAAATAGCTAGGACATCTTACTGCTAGCCTTATTAAATAGACAATTTTGTCCTGAATTCAATGGTATTTTTAAAATATTTTTTGGAGATGTTTTAAATAGGTAAAACTGATAAGGAAAATTCACAGCAATTTATGCATTCATTACAACAAAATCGCCAATTTTTGCCACTAGGTGTTTTTGTGGCTACCCTATCTAAAATTATGGGGGATATCCACCCTATGCCCAAGTCAAAAGAAGTCCATTCTAATTCCATGCATAGAATGAAAAATATTGAGTCCACTCTCTTCTTGAGTGGCACCACAGAAAATCCAGCTAGGTGGACCGCAAACGGGAAAAGCCTAGAAGAAGTAGACAACACAGAGTCCATCAAGGTGGACCTAATATACTGCCCTAAGAAAGCTTAAATAAATGAGTCTACCTAGCCGGACTTTCCTCTAAGCCTAGGATTGCTTCATCAAGTCTGCCTAGCAAGACCTTATGGTTTACCTAAGAGAATTTGCAATTCCATACAACTGGACATTATTACTGACCTAGAGAAACTAAAAAATTCCATCTAGCTGGACTTACCAAACTTCCCTACAAAATTTGGTCTTGGGTCTTCCTAGCTGGAATTTAATCCTCTCTTACAAAACCAACTTCTGAATTCTTGCTGAGTGGACCTGAGGCTGAGCTCAAATTCCTGGTAGACTAAAAACGGGCCGCAAAATCAGGGGTCAGAACGTCTGATTCCCGTCTGGAACCGTTTCGGCAAAATATTCAAATTCTACTAAAAACGAGGGTATTTTCGGTAAGTTTTTGAATTAAAAACAAGACCTTATGATTTACCCAAGAGAATTCTAATCCTAATTCAGATTCCACCTAGCTGGACTTTCAGATTATCCTAGATTTCAAGTCAAAGTCAACCTAGCAGGACTTCCAGATTATCCTAGATTTCAGGTCAAAGTCCACCTAGCAGGACTTTCGGATTATCCTAGATTTCAGGTCAAAGTCCACCTAGCAGGACTTTCAGATTACCTTAGATTTTCAGTAAAAGTCCACCTAGCAGGACTTTCAGATTACCTTAGATTTTCAGTAAAAGTCCACCTAGCAGGACTTTCAGATTACACTGTTGCCGTTAATGCAGAGTGGATCTTTGTGTGGGAGCATGCACAGAAAAGTACACCGCTTCAGGGCTATTTACCAAAAGCTTCCCATGGAGAATATTGAGGGGTTGCACACTCGCGGAAATGATGTACACCTCGTGGCGGACTTTCCATCAAAGTCGTGAGCTGGGAAATACCTAGAAGCTCTATTCCTTGATGGACCGACCCTTTTATTCTATTGTTATGGCCGTTGTCGCATGCTCCCGCATAAAGATCCACTCTGTATTAACGGCAACAGTGTAATCTGAAAGTCCTGCTAGGTGGAATTTTACTGAAAATCTAAGGTAATCTGAAAGTCCTGCTAGGTGGACTTTTACTGAAAATCTAAGGTAATCTGAAAGTCCTGCTAGGTGGACTTTGACCTGAAATCTAGGATAATCTGAAAGTCCTGCTAGGTGGACTTTGACCGGAAATCTAGGATAATCTGAAAGTCCTGCTAGGTGGACTTTGACTTGAAATCTAGGATAATCTGAAAGTCCAGCTAGGTGGAATCTGAATTAGGAGTCACTAGAACCTTGAATTCAAAGTCCACCTAGCTGGACTCCATTGAAGCCTCTCTTATAAGAGATCTGAAAGTCCTGCTAGGTGGACTTTTACTGAAAATCTAAGGTAATCTGAAAGTCCTGCTAGGTGGACTTTGACTTGAAATCTAGGATAATCTGAAAGTCCAGCTAGGTGGAATCTGAATTAGGAGTCACTAGAACCTTGAATTCAAAGTCCACCTAGCTGGACTCCATTGAAGCCTCTCTTATAAGAGACTGGACTTAAAATTTTCCATTCTATAGAATGGAAATATATTTCCAAAGTCCATTGGGTGGAGTCCCAATTATGGGCAAGAGAAAATTCTAGGCTAATCAAAAAGAGTTTGGCAAAATTTTACTGTTTTATTGTTTGAAATGATTATGTAAAGACAAAACTGCTCGGAAAAGCCAAGAAGGCCAATGTTAGTGTTGTAAAGTGTCAACAATCTAACATATCTACAGGGTCAGGAGGGGTATCCAACCTCAGACAAGATTTAAAATTTCCGAAGTCAAAAAAGTCTTTCCTTCAGAATAATCCATCTGGCTTAAAAAGGAACCAACAAATATGAAAAAAATACTAGATTGAAGCTAATTGAATGGTTTACATATTGGAAAAATAAATATTGCTTCAATGTTTCTAGTTAAATTTATTTTTCTTTTCAAGCAAGATTACTTCATTGTAAACTTACCTTGATTTAAAAGGAAGAGTTAGCTAAGTCAATAGCCAGAAAACAGCTTTTCACAACTGCTACTAAATGGAGAAAAGGCACAGAATTTGAACATTTTTGGTCATATGACTTTGAAAAAAGTCATATCTTGTCTCTTGACCGTTAGGACAGCTTGTACATTTCATTTTAACATTTTCGCGGCAAAAATTGAGGTAGTGTAAAAATGAGGTCAGGTACCCCTCCTGTATGATCATCTGTAATGACTATGTTTCCAAAATTGATAAATGTCCTTCATGCCTGCTGAAGTTTTGGTTGAAGCCTTATGCAGAACATATTAGTTGCATTTTTGATTGAAGTCTTGTTTGCCAGTGGCTTAGCAAGCTGGTTAATTTCCCTTTTCAAATCCCGCTGAAGTTCACCATTTCATTAATTAGTGTTTTTAAGACTCTGGCAATCCTTGCCCAGTCGCTTCTTCAACGTCTCAAGCTCACTTGCTAGCTCACGAAGTTTGACGGTCAGAATTTGAAGGACAAAGAAACTAAAGGAGTGAATGAAATTTATTACCCGTTTTGAAGACAAAAGTCACAAACGGAGTAGGCTTTGAAAAAAAGGAAAGAACTCACATCAAAAGGAAAGAACACACAACAAGTAAACTGTGATCGGAGACCAAAACCGGTGTTTAAACAGAGATCTTTGAGTTTGGAGGTAACTTCAAACTTCTGTAAAAAATGCAGTTATTTACTTGAACACCATATTCCATCAATGTTTGGCAACATAAACCTATTCCAACAACTGGATTGAATCTGTTTGAGGTCCAAAGCATAACAAACAAGTCTTTGCCTATAGTGAGTGTCTACAATACCAATAGCTGCCCTAGATGGTTATTGTCTGTTGGAATACAAATCAGAGTGGCACCCGTTCCATGCCAGATAACCTATTTTTGTAGCAAGAAAAGTCCCTGGAGAGGTGCAGAAAACATGAAGTAAACCAACCACTGTTATTTTAAATCTTGACTTATGTAAGGTATTAACTGGTTCTAAAGAATTATTACATTTTTTTCTGATTAAGGATAGTCAGATTTTAATTACTCTAGTTTGTTGGTTTACTTGTTGTACAGGTGGTCATAGTAGGTTCCTGCTCCTCCCCCCTCAGTGCTAAAAACCACCAAAACCCAGCAGCAACCCCCCCCCCTGCAGTTTTCAACAAGATTTCAATATCTCCTATATATTGCATTTGAGGGGGGGGGGGGCTTGGTACCCTGTTTTTTTTTGCCAGGGGGTTTTGGTACTTGGGGATTGCCTAGACCCTTTATGGTCACTGGTCATGTACTGATTTTATGTGTGTGGGTTTTGAGAGGATCTGCAAATTATAAAACAAGCTTTCAAGTGAGATCCTAAACATGGAGTATTTTTAGAAATCACAAGATCTAGCGAGGCCCAATGTACAAGGATTGAACTGGGTGGTACCCTGCCATCACCAATACTTGGAATGGTTGTGTTACTTTAGCTAGGACACTGACTGAGTAATTTTTGCCAAGTGGATAATACTTAGAAAGTTGTGTTTTGTAAAACATCCCAAAAGAAATACTAATATCCACTCACATCACAAGTGCTAAACTTTTTCCACCAGTTTGACAAAAACCTCCTGTGTTGGTTATGATGGAAGTGAGATGAATTTTTCAGATGCCACAATCAGTTAACATTCGGGACCATGGTATCTGATTATCAGTTACCACGGTAAATGCAAAAACGCCTTTTGGTGGTATCAGATACAATAGTAACTGCAAAAAGGACTTTCAACTGTGGTATCAGAGACCATGGTATCTGCAGAAACACAATTATTGTTCTTGAAGACCTCAATGAACTAGTTTTACAAGAAAAAAGTTCATTTCTATCATAGCCCAGGCTAAGAAGTTAAAGTGGATGTAACTTGTAAATTTCTGAAGTTAATAATGAGATTATTGTTAACTGGACATAACTGATGCCCGAAGCTATGGGCACCAAGTTTTTTTTTTAGAATCCTCCTGAGCAGTAATCCCCTCCCTATCTTTCACATGGAAAATAAATGTTCTTTAAGACCTCAAGGAACTAGCCTTCCCAAAATAGTAATTTTTATCATAGCCCAGGCCGAGGAAGCTAAAAGTGGTGTAAATTGTCAAAATCTGAAGTTTATGACCTTATTATTAATTGGACATTACTGATGCCCAGAACTATGGGCACTAAGTTTTTTGAGAATCCTCGTGAGCAGCAATCTCCTCCCTATCTGTCACAAAGAGCAACTTGAATTGTCTGCTCCTTAGATTTACAAACCACATCTGTGCTTAGAGTCAAAATGAACAGCTACATTGACTCGTCTACCCCAGATGCTTGGTCAGTTTGGGTTAGCTTTTATATAACCTGGTTGACATGTGCCAAATCCCATGCACACTCACCCACTAACAAAAGAATTAATCACCCACCATTTGGGAAAGCCTTTGCATAACCTGGTTACCTTATGTCAGTTTAGTGGCACCCTACCACTAAAACATAGTGTTAATTTGGTGTTTTCCGAATTTCACTCAAACCATCAATGTTTTCATTATGTTAAAGTGCCCAGCATTTGGTATTGGGTATCCAGCATTTGTCACAGGCTCTTCCAAACTGTGAGAATACACTGTGAAACACTGTGTGTAAAACACAAACAAATGTACATGGTCTGATTCTTCACTTCTCAGGTAATACCTTTGGCAACCAGAACACATCTTTTGGTTTTGGTGCCAATAAACCAGCTACATTTGGAGCACCTACCTTTGGAGCACCAAATACAGCTGCACCATCATTGTTTGGAGCAACACCTCAGCAGCCTACAACAAGCTTGTTTGGAAATACAGCTTCTGCTACCCCATTTGGACAAGCCCAGACACCAGCATTTGGTACTCAGGCATCAGCAACTGGCTTTGGAGGTAATAAAGCTTATTAAGTACATAGTGGGTAGCTTTTTCCTATTTGTCTGTCATCTAACATTTTTAAAGATGTCATATGTAGTTAAGTTGCTCTTTAAATAACTGTTTGTTACTGCATAATTACATTTTTGTGTACAGAGTGCTTTAACACAAAAATACTTGAAGTTGGAAAAGTGTAGAGGAGGCTTAAGCAGGAAAGCTTTATTTGCTGGATGATGCCAAGCAAATTTTCTTCTCTTACCAGCTCAGCACTTCCCTGCTTTGTTCCCAGAAGGGTTGAAACATTTTACAGCAGTTTCCTTTATAGGCTTTGGAGCAACTGCAAATGCTCCGGCTCAGGGCTCGAGCCTCTTTGGCTCAACTGGAACCACCCCCCTGTTTGGTGCACAGCAGCAACAGCCCACAGCTAGCACAGGTGGACTGTTTGGCTCCACACCCAGTGCCTTTGGGAACAAACCTGCTTTTGGTGGGTTTGGATCTACAGCTGGAACTGGTATGTTCGGTCAAACCCCTGCCTCTCAACCCACAGCTACAGGTGGGCTATTTGGCCAGCCTCAGCAGACAGCAGCAACTGGTGGGTTGTTTGGAGGCACTGGAACCACTGCTTTTGGAAGTACCCTTGGAGCTCAGCCACAGCAATCTGGCACAGGAGTGGCAAAATTCAAACCACTCCAGACAACTGATACTGTGTCAAAGAATAACACCACCCAGACAGTGCAGGTGCGACACCAGGTGATCACGTGTATGCCTGAGTATGAAAATAAATCTTTTGAGGAGCTGAGACTAGAGGATTACCAAGCAAACAGAAAAGGACCAGCTGCAGGTGGTAAGTTTCTCGAAGGGCCTATGATTTTTCTGAAATCCCTTGTTGTTTATGAGAGCTTTCTGTTGTACAAATATTGCAACGTTTTGAACCCTGTCTGCTTTGCATTGTGCATACTACTCGGTTCGGGCACACTCTTTATCAGCTCGGAGCTACTCGCGAATCACATATTTTGTTCTGGGCAAGGTTCTCCTCATAATCATACTGCAAGCCTTAAATATTTGTTACGATTTACCATGGACAAAGTTTCTTTTCATTAAATTGACCTATTAGGATCCTTGAGAGGAACAGAGTTTGGCGTAAAGAAATCCTGGCAGGTGATAATATATTTTTTTCTTTTCGGGAGGAGGTATTTCGAGAAAACAAACCTCTGGTCTTACTGTGGGTTCACTCAAAGAGTCGGACGCGAAACTTTATTTTCGCTGTAGTTTTTTAGCAGCTACAAATTCGCAGTACGGTTCTCACACATGACAATTGGGTTCAGTTAAAAGGTAGCGAATAATTCAAAGTCAAATTTCGCAATCTTACTTATGTCAGTCCCATCCCATCTGACAGCTAATGTTAGTTTTCAGTAATTTATCCATTTTTAAGTTTTTATGACTCAGATTTAGTAGCTGTAGTTGAAATGTTAGAACTACAGCGATTCTCCAAAAATTTTTAGCGAATATGTAGCTTTCTGGCGCTAATTTAGTGGAGAACGAAAAAATTGGCTATTTTACGAATATTCGCATAGTGTGAACCCACAGTGAGGCAGATTTTTCTTTCACTATTAAAGATTTTCTAAGAAGCTTTGGACCTCTTGTTCATTTTTGGTAGAAAATTGTTGAAATTTGTGTCTTTTGGGCGGAAGGTCTTTCTACAGTAAAAGAGTAAAGGTAGTTGGATGTAGGCTTAGAAAAAACAAATGAATGTAGGAGACACTGTGGAGAGATTTTTTACCGAAATGCCCAAAAAAATCGCAGGCAAATGTATCATTTATTTATGCCTGTTCTATGGTTGAGATAGGCCATGTAAGTCAGTGATATTTTGTAAATCGGCCAAGAGAAGGTATTCTTAGGATGATGTTTGTCTGTCCCCTATTCGTTTTGTCAAAGTTCACCCCCCCCCCATCTAGTTTCCAAAGATCAGATGCAGTCTCTGAATCCATAAGTATTCCTTCAGCCCGGCTAGAGAGCAAGTCCAGGCCAAATTGGTGATCAGTTTGGATAGCTTGTTCGGATTGTTTGTTACTACCAGACAGGACTTGACAAGAACAGCCGAAATATCAATGAGTAAAAATTTCACCCGACTTTTAGCAACGCCAAACACCAAGTCTGTTTCCTCCAGAACATGTCTTCTCATTCAGTATGACCACGTTTGTATCGTAAAAAATGTTTCCTTTTCCAGGCAGTGTCTTTGGTGCCCAGCCTACCACTGGCCTATTTGGATCAACTGCAACCTCACAGCCGTCAGCTGGAGGATTGTTTGGACAGCAGCAGAAGCCCCTGTTTGGAGCCAGTACCACCCCTGCACCAGCCTTTGGAACACAGACTTCCCTTTTTGGTGCTGCTCCACAACAGCAGACAACTTCGTTGTTTGGAGGAGCAGCCAAGCCCTTTGGCGCGCCAGCAACCAGCACGTCCGCTTTCACATTTGGCCAGACAGCGGCAGCGCCTGCTGCCGGCGGTGGGTTGTTCGGTGCGAAGCCTTTTGGTGCTGCGGCACCGCAGCCCTCTACTGGTTTGTTTGGAGCACCTGCTTCAACAGCTTCGTCCGTTTTCGGTGCTACCAATACCGGATTTGGTGGATTTGGCTCTACCGCACAAGCAGCGTCGCCTTTTGGCGCGAAAACCGCCTTTGGTGCGACTTCGACGGCACAGCCATTTTCGTTCGCGCCTGCTGCCTCTTCGTCTGGCTCCTTATTCGGGTCAACACAGGCGAAACCACTTTTCGGTGGCACGACTCCAGCATTTGGGGCAACCGCGACCTCTACTCCATCACTTTTTGCCCCGGTTGCTAGCACGACACCGTTCGGAGCAACGTCGACACCAGGCTTCACTGGATTTGGAACATCCTCCAGCTTGTTCGGTGCCAAACCAGCTACTGGATTTGGAACCACTACACCAGCTTTCGGAACCACTGGGAGTCTCTTCGGTGCGACCCAGCCTGCCGCTACTGGAGCGACACCGTTCGGTAGCACAGGAATGTTTGGCAGTACAGCTCCTGCTGCTGGCACAAGCTTCTTTGGAACAGCTGCTCCTGCCCAAGCTGCTCCAGCGCCAGCTCAGCAAGGATCAGCCCTTGCTTCGCAATTGATGGCCATGTCTCAAAGTACCTTCAGTGACAACCCGGTTCTTCGTAACATTATTGACGGTCCTTCGAGAAGAGAAGACTTGCTTAAACCAAGCCTCCCTCCGTCAACACCGTCAGGAAAGAATGGACTGCCAACCATCTACAGAGTATCGCCTCGCCTTGGATCAGCCACGAAGCCCCAGGCGCTGTCGTCTACATCTAACGTGAAAGTTGGACTTTTTGATGGATTAGATGAAGATGACAACAAAGCGGCAGATGACCTTCTGTTCAAGCCGAGACCGAGTGTAAAAAAGTTGACATTGAAGCCCAGATCCGGAACCAGCCGAATTATTTTTGACCTCAGTGCGGCACAATCTCCAGCAGCCCCCACTCCAGACAAAGAAGCTGGTACACCGGTCCAAACGCCGAATCAAAGGTAAGAACCAAATCCTCTCCTTCTTATGAAGATCCTTCGACTATATGGACCTTAAACACACAGTTGTTGGTCCTATGTTATCCGTCGACAAATCCCCACTCAGGTGCGATACCAGGGACAGAGGTAGATGATGGTCGTTTGTGATTCAGTGGCTGCGTGGCTGCTTCGAAAAATGCACAGCCTTTCAGCAGGACGTAGTGAATAAGTGTTGGCTCGTAGTTTTCCTGATGTTGTGAGCTGTTGGGCGAGATAAGAGGCGTATTCTCGCCGTTCCCCGAGGACTCCACTTGAGGAGTCCCCGCGTTTTTTGTTTGTCCCGGGGACACACTCCCCGTATTCTCGCGAGTCCCCGCGGACGGGGAATGCTCCGATTATCACCAGCATCATCAAAAAGGACTCCCTTTCAGATTTGGAGGGGAAGCAATATTTGCTGGTGTTGGTGAAATGTAAAATTGGTTTAAAACAATCAGGATAAACAAAACCAAAAATAAAGTGGATCCAGATAAGTTTCATCAACTATAAAAAAAAATCGAATAAAATCCATTTTTGAAGCATTCCCCGTGTTCTCGCTGTTTTCCGTACGTGGAGCCCGCGTGGAGTGACTCCCTCTATTCTCACCGTTCCCTTCGATTCCCCGAGGAGTCATCGGGGAACGGCGAGAATACGCCGAAGGTGAATGCGTTTTTTGTTTTTACGAAGTTAAAAAACGGTGCGGATTTTATTAAAATCAACCAGTTAGGTTTGGATTCTTCTGATTTACTTAGTGGTTCGCCGTCTAGTTGGCAAAACATCAGAATATTACAATACATAAATCAGAACCCCCTGCAGTTAAATAGTAAGGAAAAAGCTTGTGCTTGGTTAGAAATAAAAATAGTCTTGGACAGTAGGGTATCAAGGTTTGGAACTTCCTGAGAAGGTTTCTGTATATGGACTTCCAACTGACTAGCTCGATCGTTTATAAATCGTACAAAATTCGTAGAGAATCGATTAGTATAAAATAGGATTTTCCCTCTAGACGCTCGGCCGGGCTGGATGACACGACCACCGAGCTCATTCGACGTCCCCCCTCCGCCAACTTGAACAACAGTGTGATGCTCAACGCTTCTATGAACACAACCATGAATGAAACTCACAGAGAACCGGACGAAGAACCTGAGCGAGAAAACGTCCCTCCTCACCCACACGGAATAGAGTGCCGTCGATATGGATACTATACCATCCCAAGTTTGGAAGAACTGGCAGAGATGACCCAAGATTCGGAGGGAAAGATCATGGTCGAAAACTTCGTAGTAGGAAGAGAAGGCTATGGAAATATCATGTTTAAGGGTGCGATGGACGTCGTGAACCTGGATGTTGACAGATTTGGTAAGTTTGCTTTGCTAAAGACTATTGAAGCTAGAGGTCTCGGTATAAGGAGGACCAGATAATAACCCTCCCGACAATATTAAGCTTTCAGAAGCGTAACATTTTTTAGCTGCATTGATTTTATCTGCAATGGTAAGCCTAGCCTACAGCTCTCTGAGAGAGAAGGCGAAGCGCTCTTATGCTCCTGCCGAGATAGCGATAACTTTGCTTGTGAGACTAGTCAAAGAACATAATGCACGATATACCGTCTCTGTTTCCTTGTTATTTGGATAATTGACCACTTTAAAAATAAGTTATGCTTTCAGTAAGTTTCAAAGGCTTCGGCTGTTTTTCTCCTTTCCCCCTGTCTTCAGCTTTGGTCATGATTTCGGCAAAACTTGCGTAATGTCTCATTTTCTGTCCAAAAATAGTGTTTTCCTGTGGTATAAAGCTTATTTTTGTTTTCCTTTCAAGTTCATATTCTGCACAAGCAAGTGAACGTTTATCCAAGCGACGAGGAAAAGCCGCCTGTTGGTCAAAGTTTCAACAGGAAAGCTCAGGTCACTCTGGACCGAGTCTGGCCTCTGGACAAAGCTGCTGGGGTTGAAATACGAGATCCGAAGCGACTGGAAGAGATGCGCTATCGCGAAAAGTTGCAGAGCTGCTCAGCCAAGAGCGGGGCTTTCTTCAAAGAATACAGACCGGAGAGTGGGTCATGGGTCTTTGACGTAAGTAATGTTTTTCTCCAGATGCAAAAAGGGACCTGTTTGTGCCAATAGGCTATGTAGAATATGATATGCATACAAACAAAATGTTCGTTCCAGGAGAGGATCCCGGCAATAGATTGTGAATGAATGGGGAAAGCATCTTTAATAGTTCGTGGTGCTGCTTAGGCTTGTATCCCTTGATTGTCGACTGGGTAGCCCGGAAAGTGGTTTATCCATATACGCGACGATTGATATTCGACCATAGAGATACTCCTCTTGGGACCAAATATCAGTGGGTCAAGAATTGAAGGAAGCTTGATATGCGAAGGGGGTTTAGGATTGTCCATAAATGAACACTCCACTAACAAACTTATACTTCCTCTTCTACTCTTCTTGATCAGGACCTCGATTTTTCGTCCTGTATGATCGGTGATTAGAGTTTATCCTTTACAGGTCCCTCACTTCTCCAAGTATGGCATCGACGAGACTGAAGACAACGAGGGTCAGGAAAACGTGGAAGCAAGTCCGGGTGATGATCTGTCTGCCAAGAAACCCGTTGAAATAACACCGGTTTCACAAACAGTGCGAGTGCCATTATCCCCATTGGCAGCCGCTGCGCCTGAGGAATCCAGAAACAGGAAAACTCCAACAGGTAATGTTGCACTAGTTGCAGTTTGGGCGTTGATGCACCAAGGATTAGAAGAGATCTGAAGCAACTTCGCTGTACAGGTCCTAAAGTGTATAAGTGCTTCATTTACCATGCTTCATTGGTAGATACATGGCACTTCATGTTTTTTTTTTTTTTTAAACAGTGAATAAAATAGTAAATATGGAAACCTGTCATTCATTCAAATATTGATAACTAAAATCATTACCCAGCGGACATCTAGCTTGTACATTCATTGTAAACTTGAAACTAGCGGATCGACTACCCGGTTCTGTGGCACAGAAAGGACGTCACAGTAGGTTTTGTTCATATAAACGAAAGAAAATGACCAAGTGGTTCTGCGGTTTTTGCCGCAATCTGTACTCGTTTGTTCTAATCATAAACAGAGGAAAAGCCGGAAGAAATTGCCGAAAACAATCGTAAATATGGTTTCATGAGAAAAGCCAAAGACAGCAAACGGAATCATCAGTCTGTTTCGGCTTGGGTGCATAGAATTGCCGTATTGTACCACGGAAGTAGAATGGATAAATGGCGGATACTTTCGTATTGGATAGTGTTCCCTAAGAGGTTGAATTCCAATTGTGGCAGTAATTGTAATAACATGATGTTACCCGACTGCTCTTGATCGAGTTTCAGAGCAACAAATTAGGGGACCTTATGCTATAGGATAGGCTACTTGTTAAATTTTTCATCCTTCTCAGCTTGTTAGGTCAAGGCAAAAATATTGGTTATGAAGAGGCTAACGATCATGGCTTGCAAGCGTTGTCATCGTCTTCTTATTTGCTATGACATATTTGTTTGTTAATATATTTTGTTAGTTCAGCATTAAGGTTAAATAAATGATGTATAAGAAGAAACATAATTGTTGGGCTCTTTGAAACTTGATTCCGTTCATAGGCCCCCAAAAGAGGGAGAAATAAGAGTTATCTCTGCAGCTTGAGAAACGAAGATAGAGCACTACAAATCGTCTAAGGTTTCTTAAGTTGACGTTTAGATCAGTATCAGTTGACTCGGTTAGAATTAATTTGGGAGGGTTGGTTATTGGGTTCCGGCTGGCCCTGTAAGGAATGGAATCTGCTGGGATTTGATGCTGCGTTCAAGAACATAATCTGGTTGTTACCCCTGGTCTAAACTTATAACCACCTTGCGAGTCTTGAGGATTAATCTGGCCTTCCTCGTATCGCCTAGCATAGCTTTAATTTTTTGCTGGATGGCTTGTATAGTGTATCTAGTTCGCCACACGGGCAACCAGTTGCCGCATTTCAGTTAGAAGAGTAATGTTCGGATCCTTACTAATATAATTAGGCTATACTAGCCTACGAACGCTACGCATTTTCGATTCTGACACTGGTACCTTGCGTACCAACTTGCCACCAAACCATACGACCTTGCGTATGGTTTGCGCGGTCCCTGCCTCTTTGCTATGCGAACCAGCCCCAGGCGGTGCACGATTATTAGTTGCAAAAACATTATCTATGGGGCAATGAACTTACTTTCAGACTGGGAAGCAAAAGCACCGAACACTGAAAGAATGCCTTACAACAGTAAACAAGGCAAGACCGTGAATTTCGGGATCTTGGAATTGTGACCTTCGGTTCTGCCTTAACGGATGGCGTGTAGCCCTTGTGCCCTTGATTGGACTACAAAGCGACCTCCTTGAGTGTCCAGTCGCGATGCTCTTCTTGGTTAGGTAGTGGGCGTGTAGCCCTTCCGGTCTTGACCAAATCACGCTCTTGTAGATTTGGTGGCTGAGAAAGAGTACGCAGGCTACGATCACCAATTTGAGCCGCAGAACCAGGCCCATGCTTTTGGACCAAGGCAGCTTCTTGCTTTCATTGGCTCGCCAGCGCACAAAACTCAGTTGAACAAGTTGTCGATATTTGACGATGTTGACCAAGAAATGGCGTTTGGTGAGTATTCGCATTTCACTTTGATTCCATTGCATCTTACAGTAAGAAGACGGTCTAAACATGGGAGTACAGGGCACCTTTTTATTCCATTAAATGGAAATTTGTTAATTAAACTTAGTGACAGTAAATATAGTAAAATTGAAGATGTCAATCGATGTGACAGAAAATAGGAGAGAAACCATTACTTGACAGACGGCATGCGATAGCTTAGCGGACGCACCTTTTTTTCTTGACAGTGTGTCTGACTGTTAGGCAAATAACATAAAAATCCTCATAACCAGTTATTGAAGGAAATAAATACTGTAATTTCTTGTTTTTATTAGTTTTTGGGATCCCAAAACGTTAGTGACGGATACCTATGACATCGCAAAAGTTGTCCGTCCGTCCGTCTGCAAGCACGATAACTCTCGAAGGGAGTGATATATTTTGATGAAACTTGGTGTGAGGATTCTTTGGGTCAAGAGTAAGGTCAAGTTCGTAGATGGGCTTTGTAGCCTTACATTTAGGGGTGGGGGAGGGGGTTGAAATTAAGGGGCAAACAAAATATTTTGAAACAGTTAATGTGATAGTCGATTATGGGGTAAGAAGACATGCTGAATACGATGGTGAAAACCATTTTCTCTCCGGACAGGTAATTCGCCCGGAATCCGGCCAAAACCGGAAAGTTTGTTAAAAGTAAAAGTTTTATTTGAAGTTGATTAGATGTTCGATTTAGGGGTAAGAACACATGCTGACACGATGGGGAAAACCATTTTCTCGCAGGACAAGTAGTTAGCCGGGAATCCGGCCGAAACCGGAAAATTTATTAAAAGCAAAAGTTTTATTTGAAGAAGGGGTAAGAAGACGTGCTGAACACGATGGTGAAAACCTGGCCGAAACCGGAAAATTTGTTAAAAGTAACATTTTTATTTGAAGTTGATTAGATGTTCTTGATAGGGATAAGGAGATACGCTGGATTCGTTTCTGAACTATCTTTTTTTGGCTGGACAAGTAGTTCGCTTGGAATTCGGCCGAAACCGGAAATTTGGCAGAAGTAAAGCAGGAAGTTTCGCGGTATCGTCAAAATAGATAATGGCTTATACAGGTATATCTGAGCTTGATTTTCTCAGATGATTAGCCTGGCGAAGACTGAATCTGGCGAAGACAAGACCTAGTTGTCTGGGTCAAATATTAAATTTTTGGGATCCCATCGAAACCTTTGGTCTTGTTATTCATACACGAGCTTAATGTTTTTCTTTCTGTCTGATTTTCTTGTTAAGATCTATTTAGGCTAGCCCGGGTGATTGCCCCCCCCCCCCCCCCCGATTGTTCCACCAGATGATCCGACGGTCATACCGGGTTCTTGCTTGAACTCAAGACAGCGACGACACTCTTAGTCGTTGCAAGTGCTAAAATGCTTCCGACTTAAGTCCTTTAACTACCATTGAAAGGGTTTGCGTCGGTCTGGCAAGATAGCGATAAGACTTGTATCTAGCTTATATAAGGTTACTACCGCCTCTATCGCGCTGGTAGAAGGACATACGACTTGCAGTTTGGAGGGAGTATCTGGGGCTCCTGTGAAGAATTTCTTCGTCGATAATTCAAACTGGAAAATGGAAGCTTGGAGTTACGATTTGTTGTTTTGTTTTAAGTAATTTGCCGTTACCGTACCATCACTGTTCTTGAAAATGAAAACGAATTAGATCGGGCTGTTAATTTGACGTTTCCTCTCCATCTGCTGTAATTGTTCTGTCGTTTTTCGTTTTCATTGTGAATTTCTTGATCTTTTAGTTTCTTTTCGCATAATTCATTTCAACCAGTTGTCGAGTTACAGTTATATAAATTTTAAGTTGTCCCGTCGTTTAAAACATAGCGTATTTCCAGTTAGAAGACGAAACTGTCAAATTGAAATTAAATTTAGATTGATGAATTATATAATTCAAGTTGCTTTCGTACATCATTGGGTTGATTTTTTAAAATGTGTGTTTGACATACTACATAATCGTCTTTGGCTGCAAATTGCAGGGTAATGCTGGAGTGTGCAGTGGAACTGTTCTGTGGCACCTGCCCTTCAGGCAAGTGCCATATACCGATTGCAATTCCGTCGGTCTGTCGGTTGGTCCTACGGTTAGGAGTTAGGGTACTTCCAGATGTGCTAAGTTTGCAGGCGGATCAGGAACCCGACCATATTAACTTGGAAATGATCCGACCATCGTGGGGGAGGGGGAGTTGGAATCCGGTTTGATGTGAATGAAACTTGAGAAGTGCAAGAGCAAGTGCCTCTGATATTCCAAGTTCAAGTTCGGACCGGATCCGGGAACTGCGGGGAGCTGGAGGGGGGCACCGGAAATCTAGTGAAACTCTCAGATGGGACGGGATGAACACGGCAGAAAGTACAAGCATAAAGCCTAGATAAGTTGTTTACCGAACCCCTTTGAACTCCGGATCGGATCCGGCAACTATCGGGGGGGGGGGGGGCATAGGAAATCCCATGGCACGCTAAGATAGTTCGCATCATCACCGCAAAGTGCAAAAAAAAAAAACTTTTGACTTGGTCCGTGACCATTCGTGCCTCAAAGTTTTTGCTGACAAAGGATTAAAATAAACTCACGAATTGACAAATTCTTATTTGTCCTCTGACACAACCTGCAGTATGAGCCTCTAGCTCTTATTATTATATTTGTTCAAAGACGATAAGTAATAATTAATCGTGAATGGGCCTGTACTATCTTAGAACAATCTGTAGTCTCTCTCTTTCTCTTCCTTTACTAAAAAAAAGATTTAAAACTAAATTGTTGGATTTGTATTAATGAGGAGTGTTGGAGAAGGTGGTTTGGCCTCTGGTTTGTTCAGTCCTGATTCTCGATTCTTTGCCCATGGTTATATATTTTTTATATTTTGATGGTTATTGAGTCTTCGATCTGACGTGGTAAGTTGCTTTATAATCTCTTATTGTTTTTCATGTTTTTCTTTCTTCTTGTTGTTCACGCTGTTATGATATAGGCGCGCTCTTAATCTGTTATTGGTTGAATTTTCTTCTCTTCTTTGTATGTTGCCCGAGCATTTGTTGAGTCCCTCTCTGCCGGGTAACTTCCTGATATTTAGTTATTTTGTTTTGTTGTAAATAATAAAACCTTGAACCTTGAACCACAACAATGAAAGAAAAAATGAAAAAAGGAGTCGAGACGTGAATGGCACTGTGTTGCATGCATTAGGGGAAAGCGGCAAGGGTGCCGTTTCATGATATTGCCAGTTACGTCGCTATGTCGGGGTATCGGGCCTATGATTTGACCTGGTGACATTGCCTTTTTTCAGAATATCCACCAGAGCCCACTTACCTGGGCGCGATATCGCCAAATTTATACCATTGCACTGTCAAATGCTCGATGAAACGTGAAAAAAAATACACATCCTCGTATTAAAAGGCTGTCAAACTTCCTTAAAACATTAAACAGGTAAAAGTGTACCAAAAACGGTCGTAAGTCTCATCTGTGACAGACAAGACAACAGACAAGGATGCGTAACCTTTTTGAGGATATAGGTCGTCTAAAACAACAGTTAAACTCTTCGGTTTGTTGATACATCTCCTAAAGTTGGGTTCCACGTGTAGTATGTCATTCAAAAAGCGGCACCACTCTTCAAGTCTTTCGCGGTTCTGAGACGGTTTGCTATTCCGTCGTGAGACTTGTGCAGTATTTACTGCAGGTACATTCGGCCTTGCCTAGAGTATGCTTGTGGCACCAGGACTCACAAACGCACAGACTGATAGACTCAAAGCCACCCAGAAAGGGGCTGTTAAGATTATGCTCGGACCGGTCTGTGTTTTGTACGAGGATGGCCTGGTTAAGCTTGACCTGCCAACCGTTCAGCTGACAATAGCGTTTGGGAGCAAATGCCTGGCTGGCCTGGCATCATATGCACATCGTGCCATATATCCCGATTTTGAGACTCTGGCAAGTAGTAGGCTCAATGCGCGACAAAGACAGAGGGACGCTGCTTCCCAGAGACTAGGATCGTTATCTGAAATTTTTAGTTTACTATTTCACCCAGCATTTTAATTCTAATTAAGCTTGAGCGACATTCACAAGTTGTCTGTATGGTAGTACGAAAAGTCTATTTATACGCGTGAATGACGATCCAGTGCTAGGATGTAGAATTCAAGGTATTAAGGAAATAAAGTACATTATTATTGTTTATTTAACCTAGTTTTAAATTTTATCAAAATTCTGACAGTGTGTCCACTTTAGCTTATTATTTCGGACGTTCAGTTCTTTGGTAATCTCCCTTCTTTGTAATAGGATCAGTTCCCCTTAAAAAGAGGAAGGGGGGTCCATCAGCCGCCACCACTACACAGGCCTCACGAATGTCGCTGGGGCCTCTCAACACCAGCGCATTTCTGGATACTTCTGAAATAGATCAAAGCTTTGAAGCCAGGAAAACAAGCTTTCGAGAGATATTGGATAAAAGCATCAATTTGCAGTTCCAAAGAGAAAAATGGACAGAAAAGCAAGATTGTAAGTATTGATTATATTTGTTGTTTTCCTAACGTCATCGTATCTCCTGTTATTCTTAGGTTGGTAGTACTAAGTGTAGTCTATTTATATTTCGTCGAAGAATTGCAGCAGGAGAGAGGGGTTAATGTTGCCAGGCTGTAGTAGGACGTGCCCCTCTCGTGCTGTTTTTGTGGCTCGTAGAAATGAAAGAAATTATGTTGTATACAGAAATTCGATTTCTCCGTGTTTTCGCAAATGGGGGGGGGGTGATTATATCCTGCTGAAAATAGTCTTTTCCTTACTGGTGGGCGGAAGTTTGTTCAGCGCGTAGTTTGATGAAGCCCATCAAAGATTTCTTCCAAATACACGTCCCAGGATTTTAGAACCTGTTATTCAGCTCTTCAGTTTTCTTTTTTTTCTTTGCTTCGATGCAAAAACCGAGACGGTTTAGGAAGCTGGTGTTCCCCGCTTATGACTATGAAAGTATGCGTGCCAAGAAACTGATCTAAAAGGAGTCGGTCGAATGTAAGAGTAGTCGATATAAGAGTAGTCGGTCGATATAAGAATAGGCAAGTATTCAGTATATGTAAGTTGTCTGAACGCTGCTTAATCTTTTTTCCAGTACTCCAGCTATCTACAAGAGAAACAAGACCCGGTTCAGGTCTCTCTCGATCCTTGGTCGTTCCCGAAGATTTCGATACGCCAGCTAACTATACAAAAGTGTCCCCTGGTCAGAGTGAACCCGAGCGCCTACGGAGGGTGATACCGAAGTTCGGATTCTGGTGTCCGACAGGCCAAGATAGCTCTGTAAACAGCATGGCAAAAGTGGCGTCAGACAAAGATCTTTTAAATGGAAAAAGAAGCAGGATGAGTTGGACGAGCAAGATGTCTGTCTCTCTGCCATCTGTTGATGTAAGTTGATTTTTCTTTTGGTGAGTGTCAGTGGGAAAAGCGCTTAGGTACTTTTAATTTCTATGTATTAAGCCGGAAGAACTGTGTGGAGCTAAAAGTAACATGTGAAAAGGACCCCGGAAGAGTGTCGAATAAATACACCTCATTTTTCCTTTTTTTTTTTTTTTTTTAAGCACAAAGAACAGACACTAAGAAAAGCTCGAGGCCCGTATAAAGCTATTCTTAACATAGTTATTTACAAAAGACCTTGTAGGAGGTAGGCTATCCTATAAAAAAAATAATAGTAATAGATCTTATTACATACCTAAAACGCTCCGCCGTAGTTGCTGCTAGACACAAGTCTTGCAGTTTTTCGATTACCTAAATCCCTTTTTTTGTTTTCATTTGTTCTCGAGTGTTTTCGAAAGACCTCTTGATAAATGTTTGTAGCCTCAACTGTCTGGAAGTATCATAGGCCAAGCAGAGACCTGTTCCAAGCAATCTCGATGTCAAGCTTTCCGTCAGAGGCGGAGTGTCTGTTTTCTTTCTATGGGAAACTCTTTCTTCCCTCTTCCTAACTTTTGAAGTTGGTTGGTGGCTTGTGGCACTTGATGTGAGAATAGGAACTGTCTATATTTTGGTTCTTTCGTGTATTCCAGAATCGAAGCGCGTCGATGCGTCTTGGAGCCTCACCTTTTATTGCCACGGTGAACCAAGTGACAGTAGAAAACTTGAACCCGACTAAACCCTCGAAACCCATTGGCCACCTACATCTGCTAAGCAGCTTTCAGAGTATTGACTCGCAGAGAGGCGACCGATTTTCACCTGAGAATGGGTTTTACGGGAAGATGCTGATGACAGAGCTGGAGAACAGTGTTATTGATGAGAGTCAAGGTGGATCTGTGCACAGGTATGTAATTGTTTAAATTTTTGGCTGAGACTGCAGGCCATGAGGTGGGTTTTCGCAATAGTCCAGAATCACTTTCCAGCGAAAGAAGCACATCGCGAAAAATGTAGAAATCCGATTCCGGGAATTGCCTTCCACTTACCCGACTGATTGATCACGAGAACGTGTAGAAAGCTGAAACCGCCGGGATTTTTTTTTTTTTTTAAGAATATAAGGTCCATTGGAGTACTGGACATTCTTTCCGCTCGAAGGAATCCCTTGTCAGATTTTCCATGTAGAGCTTCCCATTAATTTTATGGAATCATTTTCCGAAGAAGATGCTTCGGTTTCCAAAACGCAAAAACCGGTGCGGAAAGTTCGTACCGTACCGGAGGAAAGTTCGTTGACTTTCCGAAGCAGCACGAAAGGGCTGTCGGTGAAACGTCCCCTGATCGAAACGTCCCACGACAAAACGACCTCATGGCAAAACGTCCCCGTGGCGGAACGTCTCCGGCTAAGTGACCGATAACCAAATATTTTTTATTTATTTTTTTATGGGGGGGGGGATATCATGATTTACGTCAGACCCGGCATTCTTTCAAAGCGGATTAATTTAAGACCAGAGCATGGGAATAACAGATTAAAATCGCCTAAGTGTACAGTTTGAAAATTATCCCGTGCAATACAAGGATCACTAAACAAGATCTTGAACTTCCCACGCCATTTTTATCCACCATAACGGCACGACGTTGATTTTTGCATTCTCCTTGTTTGACTATTTTTTTAGCCAGATCTGGCCTCCGCTCGTTTCCTTCGAGAAGCTTATTGGTATAAAAAAAATATGAAAAGTTTGTTGCTTTAAATGACCTAGAGCTAGCCTACTACTGATCGGTTACAAGCCCTGCCCCCTTTGAGCTCACGCCGATCCAAATTGAATCTGAACTAGATGAACATGAGATAGATAAATGTTTGGTCTAAAACTCCAAGTTTCAGTCACATACTTGTCCCCAGAATCATCAAGGTCGCATTCTCATGGGTTTCGAGCGTGTCCGAAAGCTTTCAGGACCGTAAATGCTGCATTTCATGCTGCATTTTTATTTTATTTTTCGTCCGAAAGCTCTTACCTTATATGCAGCATTAAATGCAGCATTTACAGCACTAAAAGCTTTCGGACACGTTCTTTATTTCTTCTCTGACACTTCTAATTCCGAAATTTAGCCTTAATCGCCAGCTCCCCAGTTTCTTCTTGAAAATTCAGCGTAAAATTTAGCATCTTCGCTGAATTTTTCGATGAATTTTATGCTGAACTAGACCTACGTTGCCTGGGCAACGTGAAGTGTTGCGGCAACCTTTGTTCGGCTTCGCCGACTAAAGTGTTGCGAGAGCAACACTTTGGTTTTGTTTCTTCGCTATCGTTGAAGTTGTCAACCCGACGTTTTCAAAATTTTATGTTCCAAGAAGATTTCTGTTCCGGACTGATGACACAATCCCTAATCATACGGATATCCTTCAGCGTTGGAAAAAAAAACAGAATATCGGATGTACGGACTAAATTCTTTGCAGCCACTTGAACTTTATCCTTTTCAATCGTAGACATCGTGCACGGTGAAAACTTGAAACATTGCCTTATATAACCTGGTTAGTATTACAAATCTATCCATAACTTTTCAGGATCAAAATAATGCGTAAACACTTGATTTAATTCTAAGATACAGTGATACACCATGGAGACTAATTTTGTTATCCTCAGATTTATAGAGATCAAATAAAGTGTGCAGCCAATTGCACTTTATCCTTTTCAATCGTGACGGACGAAAACTTGGAACATTATACACCCTACCACTTAAGTTGTCTACCCCTCAAAGACTTCATTCTAAGTTACAGTGATAGACCATGGAGACTAATTTTCTTACCCTCAGATTTATGGAGATCAAATAAAATGTGCATCAATTTGCACAAGTTTCTAGCCCCTTATGAACCCCTTCTAGCAACCGATTCCTCCTTACAAGTCCATCTCCCCGTGGTAGACATGGTAACAAACTTTTCTCAGCATCAAATACACCGGAAACAAATAATAGGATTATCAGGTACACCAACTAGCAAAAGTTGCTAGCCCCTCATCGACGAAGACGGTTATGGTCTAACATCCGATTGTTGCTTACAAGTCCCCAACATATCTCACAATTGGGATGCGACTATTTTGGGTTTCGGTGTGTACCTTACTACTGAAGTTGTCAACCCCTCCAAACTTTCAAACTGTTGTACCTCATGAAGGAATTTTTCTACCAAAAAACGGATGACATATACTTTGATCAGCTCATCAAGATCTATCGATTGCCGTTGAAAAAAAAATTCTATCTGTATTAGTTCAAAAGTTGACTTTTTTGCCGTAGGCCAACTTTCTAATATCACCACTTAGAAAGGAGCAAAGTATAAGCTGCAGTTTCTTTAGCAGTGAGAGAACTTATAAAGTTTAAGAGGTATGTGCGATACCATTTCTCTTCTTCAATCCCAAGTGTAAGAAATGGATTGATAAACTCAGCAGAAATCACGAACAGAAATGTGTATAAACAATAGATGGCAGCACTTTCGGACCCGTGGGAAAATGCCACTTTTTTGTTTCTGTAAATTTTTCTATTTATCACTCAAAGAAGATATATTGGTTGTGGGGCCGGGGAACTGCCGCACATATTTCGCACTTGTAGATTTTAGTCCACCTTCAATTTGAAAGTGGTGCCTGCCTGCTCGCCTGCTAGAACGGAGCTTTCCACTCGAAAGCAGAAACGTGGTTTGATGAAACGAAAGCTTGGCTGCATAACTTCAGATAGTCCTCTCTGACATAGGCTACACAACTCCACTTCACTTCACACACCGTAGGCTGTAGCTCGCGCACAAGCGAAAACCATCCTTTTTTGCCCCAGGCAAGAGCTCTACGAAGCTTTCCAAAATGTAATGTCATATTCATCTATCCGGCCGAAGGTCCACACTTTCCGTAAAAACCGCAGAGGTTAGACCCTTACCACTTTCTAGGAATAAGCTGAAATCGAGGTGCTAGGAAAAAAACAAACAAAAAAAACCACGACAAAACCAAAGTGTTGCTCTCGCAACACAATTAATGCTGCATTAACTGAGCGAAAATTTAAGTCCGAAAGCGAAATGCTGCATAAAATGCTGAATTAATTCAGCATTTTCGTTCGTTTCCGAGCTTTCGGACAAGCTCTTCGTTGTCCTCATGAAGGATCGTGGCAAAGTAACCTCTTGTCTCAAATCTGTCCAGAACAGGAGACGCGTTTTCATTCAGATAGTCCGCGCGGAATCAGCGATGTTTGAACTATCCGCCTACTCTGGCTAGGAAATATGGCGATTCTTCACGTTTGCTGCTTAGCACTAAATACGTCAGAGGTCGCACGTTAAGGTCCTCCCCCGGTGTTACGCAAAACGGAGTATGTTTACATCCAGCATCTTGGCATGCGAGTATATGCAAGGTACCGATTCTCTTCGTTTGTATTATTCTTGGTAGAAGTTACACTTGCGGAAAGCACTTGTTTGTGTAATTAGTGGATCACCCATCTCCCCTAGGCAATTCAACTTGGTGGGCGTGTCCGTTGTCCAGTAGCTTTCTCCCATATCCTCGGGGGACAATAACAGTTGGAGAAACTAATAACTTTCTCGATCTGCTGCACGACGGTACATGGAAAACCAGTCATGTGCGTCTTCATTAGTCATAGTGTCAAAGAAATTACACGGACAGAAGTAAACAGTGTCTGAAGCCGAATATTTTATTTTTGGCTTGTAAGGTGAAGCAAAGTAGAATATATTTGAAAAGAATAGCAAAATAAAATCGGCCTATTCGGTTCCTCTCCTCTAGAAAGTTATCGCGGTAAAAATTAGTTCATCGTTCTCAGTTCCAAGGTTCTGAACTTCCCATGGCAATTTCCACCATCGTAGCGGCCCCCCACTGATTTTTGGATTTTTCGTGTTCGGCTCTTTTGCGGATCAGGCACCCGCTTATTGGTTTCTAGAGCCTCATTCATCAGAAATACCGGTCATTCAAGTTTTTCTGGTCAAAATGAAGGGGGCCGAGCGAAGCTGAAAACAGACGAGCTTGTTATCGTTGAGAAACCCAGAGGGTTATCAAAGGAGTAGTATACCTTAGACTATCGGGATAGAAACTGTATCTGCCGTGACGTGTTCTTACAGGCTATTCAAAAGTTCAAAAGGGTTGAAAGGGGTTGGGAAAGGGTGAAAAGGGTTGAGATACGACAGTCAAATTAACCATCACTTATTCACTTACGTAGGCTTGAAGACCCGATGAAAACGGGCTACTTCTTTGTTTCACTATTTATATAATCGATTTTCGTCGAATGAACTTTTTCTTTCGGATTTGTAGTACCTCTATCTGCGTGTACCTCTATGCTTAAAATGTATAACAACTAGAACGGTAACTATTGCCGAGAAATAAATCTTTTTTGGGTCACACGCAATAGCTTTTTTATTATCAGAAGTGCCCTTACAAGAGGAATCTCTTTCCTGAGCTTCGCTTCGTTAGCCATTAAAATTTAAATTATCCGCGTCGTGGTGAGCTTTGTCTTGCCGGGCCAGAAGTGAAGTCACTACTGCCCAAAGCGAAAAAAAAATCCCTTAGCAGACCAAAATAATTCTGAGTACTAAAATCCACTATACAAAAATAAGCTTACTTTTCAGTTAAACTTTAAAATAAAGCGAAGTGACTTGTCACCTTTCAGTAGAGGGACAACTACGGAAAATTGACAGTGTTGAACGGTCAAGTCATGTTGGAGCTTGGACACACTTATTACGGAGCTTGGGAGATAGCCAGTCGCAGAGACTCGTTCTGCTGTAGAACAAAGTGCAGACAAGGTGATTATATTTTGATTGAAATTTGGGGCTGCTTGCACAGTCTCGCATGCCGCAAAATTGAACTTGTGAGCAATCTGTTTGACCTCCAAACCCTTCACTCCACTCAGATGCATAATTGCCCCCAGAGGCTTCCGGCTAAAATTAGTGAATTTGTCTGTCTACTTCATTTGTCAGGCTGTGTTTCATTTCAGGTTTATTGCACCACCGGGAACCACTCTTCTCGAAAGTCAACTAAATGCTCTTCAAGGCTTCTTGGCGGATACAAAGCAGTTAGGTTTTGTTACGGGAGATATGGCTTATATTAACTACATGAAGGAAGTTCTGGCGCTGTGCTCTGCTCTGTGGGGCAAACTTCCAGGAGACATAAAAGGTAACATGGTCTTGCCAGTTCCTTTGCTTCTCTTTCCGCTAAGTTGACTTTGGTTGTTTCTTGCTTTTAATTCGAGAAGCTGTGCTAACGAACTTGAGATCCACGATTCCTGATGCCCGACCAGGGTCAAGTTCTTTGCGAGAAGCTGTTAAGTTGCTTGATTCCCACTTTGTTGCGATTAAGATCCTCGCAGACTCTGTGAAAAGTGAAAATCCTAATATTTAAAGTTCTGTTGAAGATTTTATTGTAAAGGAATTCGAGTCTTGTTTTATATTTGACAGTGCAAAACGGATACGTCAGCTGAATTTTATTTGAGCCATATTTATACAGGGCTTTGAGACTGAAGAGGACCGTTGCCAAGAAGGGCCGAAATATAGCTCAAATAAAGTTCAGCTGACGTGTCCGTTTTGCAGTGTCAAACATGATTCGCAGTCAGCTTGAGCTGAAGGAATATTTCTGAGTCTTTTTTGTTTTTTATGGCACTTGCAGCTTCGCTCAAGTGCCATATACCGATCACTTTTCCGTCGGTCGGTCTGTCGGTCGGTCCGGTGATCGCGAGTTAGGGTACTTGCAGATGTGCTAGGACGATGAAACTTGGCAGGCATATCAGGGACCCGACCAAACTAACTTGCAAATAGTCACTTCCCCGATCCGACCACCGTGGAGGGAGTAGAGGGCGGTGGAATCCTGAGAATTTAGTAGTTTTTGTAAAACCCCTACCCCTTTCTACACACTAGTAGGTCTGCGCGCGGCGTGACGTCACTCTTTGCATCGGATCACTCTGTTAACATTGGAAAGAGCTAGTGCATTCGAGGGTCAAAGGGGTTTGTATATGTGGTCCAGTGCGGGGGAATATGGAAAATTGAGTGTTGTGTAACTTTCGAACGGGTGATCGGATTGGGACGAAACTTAATACCTGAATGAATGACATATCTCTGATGTTCCATTTGAAGTCCGAACCGGATTCAACAGCTATGGGGGAGTTGGGGTGGGGGAAGACCGGAAATCTCGAGAAACGGTTATAATGGAGGGATCGGAGTAAAACTTGCTGGGAAGAACAAGAATCTGCTCCAGATAAATCGTTTACACGTATGGACTGGACCCAGATACTTGAGGGGGGGGGGGGGGGGGAGGTGGAGGGGAGTTTCCCGGAATTCTGGTGATGACGGTTTTGGGGATTTTCACGACGAAACATGGGAGGCGTATCAGGGACCCGATCAAACTGACTTGTTAATAAAAAATCACTCGATCCGATAGTCGTGGGGGGATCGGAGGGAGGGGGAATCCGGAATATTTAGCCATGCGTAACTTTGGAACGGGTGATCGGATTCGAGTGAAATTTAATAACTGAACAGAGGGCGTGCCTGTGGTGATCTTTTTCATGTCCGGACCGGATCTGACAATAATTGGGGGGGGGGGGTACGTGACCGGATTGGACTGGAGAGATCGTTCTACGATAAAATACTTTTTCTCTAGCTCCCTTAAATTGCGCATCTGAACCGCACAGTCGAAAATTACTTTTGATCAAATAATACATCTCAACCCATGCAAGTGCCATATGAGCTTACAGCTCTTGTTCTTGTTTTTTTAGTTCTGGGTTAACTTGTTTTTGGTGTTACAAATATGTTTTGAATGCTTTTCATTGATTTTCAGTTTTAATAGTTTTAGTTGTTGTAAAATGCGAAGGAGAAATTTGAAGGAAAAGGTTAAATTAAGATTAGGTAGCTCATTCAGATTCAGATTATTTATTAACACAAAAAATAATATAATTCATGGAATAAACTGCATATCTGTCTAATAAAGGCCATGCGGCCTATGGGAGCGAACATACAAGTAAGGAGATCATTCAGTAATACTTCTTTTTAGAACAAACGTAAAAAAGAAACATTATTATTTAAATACATTTACAAATACCAACTCTCCACTACTACGACTTGAAAATGACTCTTTCAGCTGTTTCTTAAAAGACTGAACGGTTGTTGCGTTCCTGATACATAGAGGTATTTCATTCCATAGCGCTACTCCTGCATGTCTTATTGAAAACACCCGTCTTGAAGTATGCCTTATTTGGTGAGACAATAAACCTGTTTGATGCTGAAGATGTCGGAGAACGATCATATGATGACGATTCCTTAAAAAGATCCAGCTGTAGAATTCCAGGAGGTGAAAGTGAAATCCCACCAGGCTCTTTCTTTTGATTATTGGCTGCTGTCGAAATACTTGCCACTAAATGGAACTCTTTCCAGAATAGTTTAAAGGAAGTCATGAAGTTTTATTTTATTGTTGTGTCGTTTTGTGAACGTATGATGCAATTTATGCTCAGTTACTAGCTGTGTATGCTGTTTTTGCCAGACCGATCATCTTTTGCTGGGATTAAATTAATAAAACAGTTTCAGGGTGAAAATAGACAAAGGATTTTCAATAAACTCCCTTTGCCGGTTCGGGAAAATTATCTTCAGGAATGGTTCGAAGTTAACTATGACCACAACCACTTGCAGTGTGTTCTCTTTGTATAATCGTTTTCTTGTAACATCTGCATGTTTTGTTTAGAATGAGGAAACGTGGTAGGTATCTGGACGTGCACTAGAATAGAACAACTCTGGGTGGAAGAAATATTACTAGGTTTGCTTTATTCTTTGACTCTCCCATAGCTGATTTTCGGTTGAAATGCCACTGTGACCGGTACGATTACACCCACTTATTGTTTTGTACGGTCATTCCACGAAACCTGCACTTGACGTAAATTAATCAGGTCCTGTGAATTGGGTCTGAGATACCTTGAAAGTGCTAATGATCTTGTTTCGTTGCTGCTCATTTAACCACTTGTGTTATTTAATTAGCTGGGAGCTATGCGGAATCCATGCTCCGAAAGAAACAGCTTGGAAATTGGTTGAAAGACTACGCCTACATGGACTCATTTCCGGACGGGAATTCGACTGTCGATTTCGCACTTTCGGATATGACCGGACAGCGCTTTACGGACGCTTGCGAGAGACTGATTAACGCGAAAGACTACAATGCTGCATTCGCGACTGCTCAAGTTGGAATTCACCAAACTAGGAATTTCGTGGGAAATCAGTTAGAGGTAAGAAGAACTTTCGGCGATCGTTTTATGTACGTCATGTATGAGGTATCTTCGAAACCCTACTGGTGTATTGGGAGGGGGCGGGTCGATGGCCCCTACTCCGCAGTTATTTCTTGTTGTGATAGAACAAGAAGCAAAATGCAGGAAGAGGTGGTGCAGTAGAGATATGTTACTTTGGAGTTTGACTTTGAACCGCACGGATGAATATGGTGAAATTCGAGCCTAGAAAATTATTGAAGAGCTGAGTGCACAAAGACGTTTAGTCAATTTTTGCTGGTTTCGAATCCGCAGAGAGATGTTTGGAAGAAAACCGGTCATGGACAATAGGATTGACGGACGCTCCGCATCAACGATTGGACCTCGTTCGACCTATGCAATAAGTTGAACGGACTGGCAGTTTTATTATTATGTATTTATTTCAAAAAAGATGGCCAACATTGCAGAAACATCTAAATACAAAAAAAAAAGGAAAATGTAAGTGGAAGGCACGAAGCCTCCAACAAGTAAAGGCAAGGTTGGTTGAACCCACAATACAGTAAACGAAAGTTCGAGTCCATGCGAGCTGGAGACAGGCGTTGCGATTGCTGAGACGTAAAATAATTCGATGTGTACCGACTTTCAGCTACTTCACGGGTAGGCGGACGATTTCTAAGAAACTTTGCTACTGATGTCGAGCTCATTTTGGACTGTTTCTTCAGCATCCCCGGAAACCCGTGACTTTAAAAGTTGCCGAACCTCCCCTCTCCGTCGCTCATCATCCGCTTGTTAGGTTCTCCAGAGTGTGAAATCGCGGTTTTGCTTCGCATCTCGTTAACTTGTGAGATTATTTAGGAAGCATTTTCGCTCCGTTGGCAGGGAGCGGAAGGAGCAGCGTGCATTCGATAAAATTGGACTCCTAGGGTTCGTTCCAGCTCTGCCCGAAAGTTACTAAATAGTTACTTTTCAGTCACTTTCACCGTTCCAGCTTGTCACAAAGTTACGGGGAGCACAAGGAAGACCGTCACTTCGAAGTAACTTTTTGTAAAGATAGTACCCGACCATCTTAGCTAACTTTCACTTTCCAAGAGCCGTCTTGAGAAGGGAACTCGGGGCAGCAATGAGAGACAACGCGCATTATCTCGTCCTGTAGTAACTTCGACCGTTCCAGGTAGTAGTTAATTTGTGACGTCACACGTAGTTACTCCGAAGTAACTACGAAGAAGAGCTGGAACGAACCCCTAGACTAATGTTGACGCTGATGTGTCTCTCGACGCTGTGGACGGATTTGTAGTTTTTCTGCGCAGTTAGACTTTTATCTATGAACTCCAAAAAGCGGTAACTTAAACTCTGAATAGAGGTGTGTTTGAACGGCTCTAAATTTGCCTAAATTTGAACGGCTCGGAATAATATGAAAACAATGTTATGAATATTTTGTTAAATTTGTTATAGGTTTATAGGGTACGTAGCTGTTGTAATTCAGGTAACATTTTTAACAAGCACTAATTGTTCGAATCAGGTTCGAATTTTTATTCTCCACAGTGCTTGTTTAGTATATTTGTATTTTTGTGTCATAATTTAAAAAAAATGAACTAAACTTGAACTTAAAACAGTAATTCTAGTAAAATGAATTCAGATTAAAGCCATATAGTTTTAATTTTTCGCTCAGTAGCTTTTGCACCCTCTAACGACCATGACACGTCGTCCAAAGTATTGCAACAGTTTGGCATTACTTTCATGACCGGCCGAAGTATTCCAGTAGAAGAAGAAAAAAAAATTGTATGCAGGAAAATAATTTGTGTAAAAAAAACAAAAGAACAAAGCTGTAAATGTCTGAAAAAGTCTTAGAGTTTTTTCTGAAAAATCTACCTAGTTTGTTTTTACCGTACCGTAAAAATGTTCCCCGTATCTTGACTGAAGAACATAATAGACACAAGTATCAATTGCTCGGGACACGGTGTAACCTCTGTAGATTTTCCAACATTTCCATAGTTGAATTGTATGCCATAAAGGTTATTGTCTATATCCCCGCTTCAAAAGTCTTTCTCCGAAGTTCATTTATGTTGTAATATATATTGTGACGTAAAAATGTTTGTTATTTAGACGCAAGGCCATAAAAGATTAGTGATCTGTACCACATCAGAGAAAATAAACCGTTACACCTTAATTAGACTGAACTAAGCTTTCTGTCCGAATTTTTAGCGCTTTAAAAAGAAAAAAGGTAAGGGTATCAGCACTAGCCTTGACAGGCCAAACTGGCGGTGCTGATCTCCGATTCTCGGCCCTCAGCCAGGAAGTGCAATGGGGGGTTGGGGGCCAGCCATCCTGTGCTTTCGCACACCCTTCCTGTTACCTTCCCCGGATTTCTCCAGGTACCCATTTGAAGCTGGGTGGACTTTGGCTTGTCTTACAGGGTTACGCCACTAACCCCCGCCCCAAACCAAACAGTAGGCACTACCGAGACTCGAACAAGCGACCCTTCACTTGCGAGTCCGGCGCGCTAACCACTCGGCCACGGACGGATTTAGCGCTTTAGGTACATATTTACAAACTTCCACACCACAGTGAGGCTGGGGTTCGTAGATTTCGGGATACCGGTAAGCAGTTGGGATTGAGCACCACTGAAAAAGGGATTTGCGATGATGGAATAAATTTGCTGACGCTTCTTACTTCCTTTTTAGCATTGGACCAGTACTGCTTCTGATCGGTACGTTGACAAGTCTAGGCTCCGCTACTACTGCCAGCTTGCCGGCATCAGCACTTACAAGACGTCCAACGGATCAGTCAATGCCTGTGCTCGACTCGGCTGGCGCCAAGCTTTCGCCCATCATATGTGGTAAGACTGTTCAGCGTATTTCTGCTACTTAGGGATCCACCCCCTGACAAAAAACTTGGATGTCTCTTGATCGGAGGGTGGAGATATATATATCATGGGTATTGGTTTACGCATCAGATGATATCGTAACATTCTTTCTTGACTAAAACATGCATGCTTCCTTACCTATGGTTCGCACTGCTGCGATTTCGCGCAAAATTCTGCGTCATGCGACATACGAAACAAATCGTACGACAAATGACGCAGAACTGCGTTTTGTCGCAGTGTCGGATGCGTTGAAAAATTTCAACTCATCCGACATAACGCATGCGATTTTTTGAGGGAAAGAAAAGAAAGAACAAAGATTAGTTAATTTTCAAGACTAAAAATTGCTCTACCTTGTTCTGATTGTAATCCTGGGATGGCTGAATGCAAAATATCTTCTGAATAAACTTGTATTAACCTGTTTTGAACAAGATGACCTATAGGTTTTGACTGAAAATTTCCTAATGCTGGGTTGTATTCAGAAGTGTAATCTCCCCGCATCTTCAGAGGTCGTTTCCCCAAGGGCTTCTTTGTCGTTTTGCAGATTAAGTTGCGTTTTCAGGCTCGCGATTCTCAACCCGTGTTCGTCACAAGTCGTTTTTACCGAGCGCATCCAGTGCGCATCCTAACACGCGTTAGCTCCCGTGTTTCTTTCGAGTTCAACACCGAATCCAAACACAAACGGACTCGGTAGAGTATCAAATCCTGCGCCGGGTTCTCTTATGCAAAACACGGGGGCTGAAAACGGATGACAGCGCAACGTGTTAGGATTCGAGTTCAACACGCTAATTGCTGAAAACGCAACTTTAATCATGACAAAAATTTCTTTTCATTTTGCGTCTGCGTGGTGGTGAGAACGTCCGTGCGATTCTGTCGCACGTCGGAACATCAAAGAAAAAATCGTGTCGCATACGACGCAGCAGTGTTAACCAAGGGTTAGAGTTTTTCCAGCGATCTTTTGGCCCTTCTTGGTATGGACACTCTGGCTGTAACTAAAAGCAAGAACCTGCATTATGAATAAATTAAATTCTAGCAACTAGAAATATTATTTTTGGGGAATTACTTCTTAGGAATTGCTGGAGATGAAAGTTAGTCCTGGGGTTCATTTTGGACACGGCGTCCGTTTTTGGTGCTCGCTTCGGGTCGTTGACATGAGACTCCATTTGAGATGTTTCCTGTATTCTCACCTTGTGACCTTCTAGTGTCTCTGGTTCTCCATTTATTTGTTTGAACTAATTTTCACGGAAGAAAATACCATTGATTAGTCACTATAATCGAACATTGTGACCCGAAACCATACCGGATTATCCACTGTTTGTTTCTCGTAATACATCCTTGACTGGTTCACCAGTGCCGATTAGAGTCAGAACGCAAAGCGAACTGCAGCTGAGCTCAAAGCGTCAAACAACAACGATTGAGAAAGGTAGTCAAGGGCACTGGAACAAGTCCGAGTTTCAGAGGTGTATTTTGGGGGTGGGGTTCCTTCAGCTTTGTACGTATACAGTTTCAAGCTCAAAAAAGTGCGCAAGTGCCAATATATTAAATGTGAAAATTTGAATTAATTTGGATGGGAGCGTCGGGGGTTTGGATGTTAAAATATTTATTTACTCACAAGCCTTGCGAGACTATATTCGTCTCAAGTTTTATCTTAATATTCGAACTTAACTTGCGCCGCTAGTTCCACCAGTGGGCCAAGCTGCCAGGGGAGAAGGCTGGACCCTGTCGGTAAATAAATAAGTTCGACCTACTCAGTACGTAACGATATACCAAAGATACAACTGACGAAACCGCATGTAAAATCCACGGAGCGTTATCTCAATTCATTTGTTCCCTATTTTGTAAAGTATTTCAACGGATTGAAATCCTAAATTCTGAATTTAAATTGACATGTTTTGTATACGTTTGTTATCGGATTGTATTTTAAAATTGTAACATATATGTGATTATGATGTGATTATTTATGACCATGTATGACGATCCACCACTATTTTTGTAAAAAGATAAAAGGGAAATAAACGAATTATTATTATTATTATATTCATTAGTTGCGTTTTTGCGGATACCATGGTATCTGTTACCACGGTAACTGGGTCTGCAATTAGTCGTTTTTATGGCACTTGCAGCTCCGCTCAAGTGCCATATACCGATCGCTTTTCGGTCGGTCGGTCGGTCGGGCGGTCCACTGTTTTCGAGTTAGGGTACTTCCAGATGTGCTAGGACGATGAAACTTGGCAGGCATATCAGGGACCCGATATAACTAACCTGGAAATAATCAGTTTCACGATCCGACCATCTGGGGGGGAGTGGTGGGCCGGGGAATCCTGAAAATTAAGTAGTTTTTGTCAAACTTTTTCGAGTTGGGGTACTTCCAGATGTGCTAGGACAATGAAACTTGGCAGGCGTATCAGGGACCCGATATAACTAACCTGGAAATAATCAGTTTCACTATCCGACCATCTGGGGGGGAGTGGTGGGCCGGGGAATCCTGAAAATTAAGTAGTTTTTGTCAAACTTTTTCGAGTTGGGGTATTTCCAGATGTGCTAGGGTGATGAAACTTGGCAGGAGCATCAGGGACCCGATCCGAATAACCTGGAAATAATCAGTTTCCCAATCCGACCACCTGGGGGGGGGGGTGGAGGGCTGGGGAATCCGGAAAATTGGAGTAGTGTGTAACTTTCGAACGGGTGATCGGATTGAAATAAAACTTAATAACTGAATAAATGGCATACCTCTGATGTCCCATTTGAAGTCCGGACCGGACTCGACAGCTATGGGGGAGTTGGGGGGGTGAGACCGGAAATCTTGAGAAACGGTTAGAATGGAGGGATCGCGGTGAAACTTGCTGGGAAGAACAAGCATCTGCTCTAGATAAATCGTTTATACATTTGGACTGGATCCGGACACTGGGGGGGGTGGAGTTGAGTTTCCCGGAATTCCGGTAATGGCGGTTTGGGGGATTTTCACGACGAAACTTGGGAGGCGTATCAGGGATCCGATCAAACTGACTTATAAAAAAAAATTTACATGATCCGATAGTCGTGGGGGAGTAGCAGGAGGGGGAATCCGAGATATTGAGTCATGCTTAACTTTGGAACGGTTGATCGGATTTGAGTGAAATTGGATAATTGAACAGAGGGCATGTCTCTGGTGATCTTTGTCATGTCTTGATCTTTGTACACAACCGGATTGATTCCGGTGACTGTGGGGAGTTTGAGGAGGGGGCCGGAATTCCGGCGATCGCGAGTTAAGGTACTTCCATTAGTGCTAGGACGATGAAACTTGGCTGGAATATTAGAGATTCGGCAAGATTTGCTTAGAAACCGCCACTTTCTAAATCCGAACATTCCTTAAAGTACCAATCTTGACTGCAAATTCAGAAAGATACTTTTAAGCAAAATTCACATTTTCATGATCCCCATGAGCCCATTATCATTTTTGACTCAGGGGTTTTGCTTACAAATGAAGTTCTAGCTCCCTTAAAGTGCGCATCTGAACCGCCAGGTCAAAAAGTACTTTTTTTCTAAACGATACATCTCAACCCAAGATGATTTGTGCCGCAATTGTTTTGCTTCAAAATTTATTTCTATCACCGTTAAAGTGCGCATTTTAACCGAAAAGTTTAAAAAAATACTTTTGACCAAACGGTATATATCAATGATCTCTAAGGGCCTGTGATCGTTTTTGTCTCAATAGTTTTTCTTACAGATGAATTTTTACGCCTTTAGAGTTCCGACTTAAGATGCTTCTGCATGTGCTAGGACGATGAAACTTGGCAGGCATATCAGGGACTTTACATTTTTAACTTAAGAACAGTCGCCGCTTCTCCAATATGACAATCGTGGGGGAAGTGGAGGGAGGGGAAATCCGGAATCTTGGGGTTGTCCAACTTCTGAACGGGTGATCAGATCTTACTGAAACTTGATATTTGGAAAGAACACATGTTTCAGATGTCCCATTTCAAGTGCGGACAGGATCCGACCAATTTGGAAAGTCGGGGGGGGGGGGTAAATTTTGTGACACTCTTAGAACATAGCGATTGGGATGACAATTGGTGGGAAGATCAAGAACATCAGTGACAGAACCGGAACGGATCCGGTCACTCTGGGGCGGGGGGAGCTGACAGGGGGTCCAGAATTCCGGTGATCGCAATTTAAGGTACTTCAAGATGTGCTTGGACGACGAAACTTGGCTTGAACAGTAGAGCCTTGACAAGATTGGCTTAAGTACAAAAATAATTTTAAGCAAAACCTACATTTTCATGACCCCCATGAGCCCATGATCATTTTTGCCTCAAGGGTTTTGCTTAGAAATGAGTTTCTAGCACCCTTAAAGTGCGCATCTGAACCGGAAAGTTAAATAAATACTTTTCACCAAACCATTTATATTCATGATCCTAAAGGGCCCAGGATCATTTTTGCCACTAGGGTTTTGATTACAAATGACATTCTAGCGCCCTTAAAGTGCACATCATCACAGCCAGGTGCAAAAAAAATAAACTTTTTTTACATAACGATACATTCTCTTGATTTCCAAGGGTCCGTCTTTATACTTATCTCAAGGGGTTTTCTTACAAATGTTCACAACAGACCCACGAATTGGCGAATTCCTACTTTCATACTTTTACCAAGCCTTGCAAGTGCCATATGAGCTTACAGCTCTTGTTGCAGTTACCGTGGTATCTGATATATGGTCCACTGCAAAAACTACTAATGCCCGAAATAGCACTTTTCTAAGCCATCCCAAAAGAAAAACTGATATCCAGTTAAATCACTAAGTTCCAAACTTCTTTCTCACAAATTTGACAAAATTTGATGAAAGTGAGATGACTTTTCAGATACTACGACGAGATACCACGGTCGGACTGTGATATCTGAATATCTGTTACCACGGTAACTGGCCAGATACCACGACAACTGCAAAAACGCCTTTTGACCGTGGTATCAGATACCACGATAACTGCAAAAACGACTTTTGACCGTATATCAGATACCATGGTATCAGCAAAAACGCAGCTATTGTCCTAACTCAAACAATTGTCAAGTTACAAAATTTGAGCTACTATCCAAAATGTGCCCAGTTGCCCCTGAACTGACCAAACTTCGAAAGGGCACTGTGGACCCTAAGATCTAATTTAATTTAATTTAATTTCAAATAAATGCGGCACAACATTTCATGCGCGAGCAAATTCATTGGCACTTGTCACTAACCTACAACTAAAACATATATACAATTGTCATACAATAAATACACTAATTCAAGTTAGGTTGTTATGATACAAGGTAAACTGAGGCACAAAGCTATTACGGTACCTTTCAGTTTTACAAGCGATAGGTGTGAGTTTTGGTACTTTCATAGCTGCTTCTCTTGGAGGTCTGGTTCTTTCCGGTTTAAAGGGTGGAGGAAGGATGTTTCGGTAGATAGGGTGGGATAACAACTTTGTTCCGAAACGTTGACACAGCTGTTCTCTACGTATAGAAAGGGGTTCCAGCTTACACTCCTTTAGAAGATACGAGTACGGCATTTTATGGCCACCGATTATAATTTGAACTGCACGTTTTTGGATTCTTTCCAACTTATCTGAATCACTCTTTGTAAGTCCATAATGCCATGCTGGACAGGCATATTCAAGTAGTGAGCGGACAAATATACAATATAACTCTTTCATTCTTTCTTTAGGGACTTTGAATTTCTTTAGGATTTTTAACATACTCATGGAAGAGTTAGCTTTCTTTAAAATATGCTTGGTATTTTCCTCCCAAGACATATCAGAAGATATAATAATGCCAAGGAGTGTAATTTGGTCAGAAGTTAGGTTATCAGGAATGGGAGGGTGGAATTGTGGGAGAGTTTTAAGAAATGAAATTGTTAGTATTGTAGATTTGTCACTGTTCACTACCATATTCGACCGAGAAGCTTCTGTAGCAATATCCTGAATAATACCCAAGGATTGACTTTTTAAATTCTTTCCCACAACTTCTGCCAGTGATAAATCGTCCACGAATTTCCATCGCTCATCAGTATCCTGAGCAATATCATTTATCATAATAAGAAAACACAAAGGACCAAGCACAGTTCCCTGGGGCACCCCACAAAAAACTGGAAGCGCATCTGACATGCACTGTTTATATTTTACAATTTGTAATCTATCCGTTAAAAATCCCCGTACTATATTTACAATAAATTCAGGTACATTATTCTCAGTTAACTTATTTAGCAGTATTTGGTGGTCCACAAGATCAAAAGCCTTCTTAAAATCGATAGCTATAAGGTTAATCCACTTATCTGGGGTATCCAGATTCTTTAGGATAAAGTCTATAAGACTTACTAAATAATGTGTTGTAGAAGCCTTCGGGACGTTTCCGTATTGATGCTGGTCAATAACTGATAATCCTACCCGTGGACGTTGAGAAACAATGGTTTTTGGACCCATGGATCTGTGAATACATGGAAATATGTTGTCATCCTCTAAGTGTGACTGAACCGGGAGGTGGGAAAGACGATACCTCGAAAAGGCGCAATAGACGCTATGCTCTTTAACTACACGAAGCTTGGTCGTCGACTGTTATCGAGCTGTGAAGTTAAGCCCGTGGGCAATATGGGTCAGTTGCCCATAAACAGGGATAGTGAGAGGAAGTACGACTCGAAAAGACATTTCAAGACTCCAAGATTTACATGTACATGCAGTTTCATCGTCCTGTTCTTAAACGTTGTCAAGTTACAAACCTACGTCTCTTGGCCCAGTTGCCCCTAAACCGGGATGATGTGGCGGTTGGACCCTGAAAAGGATTATTGTGTTGCGAGAGCAACACTTTGGTTTTGTCCTAGTTTTTTTTTATTCTTTATTTTTTTCCTATGCCGCCGATTTCAGCTTATTATTGGAAAGTGGTAAGGGTCAAACCTGTGCGGTTTTTACGGAAAGTGTGGACCTTAGGCCGGATTGATGAATATGACATTATGTTTTGGAAAGCTCCGTAGAACTCTTGCCTGGGGCCAAAAAGGATGGTTTTTGCTTGTCCTCTAGCCACAGCCTACGGTGTGTGAAGTGAAGCGGAGTTGAATAGCCTATGTCAGAGAGGACTATCTGAAGTTGTGCAGCCAAGCTTTGGTTTCATCAAACCATGTTTCTGCTTTCGAGTGGAAAGCTCCGTTCTAGCAGGCAACCAGGCAGGCACCAGTTTCAAACTGAATATGGACTAAAATCTATAAGTGCTAAATATGTGGGGCCGTTGCCCGGCCCCACAGCCAACATATCTTCTTTGAATGATAAATAGAAAAATCTGGAGAAACAAAAAAGTGTCATTTTCCCACGGGTCCGAAAGTGCTTCCATCTATTGTTTCTGCTCATTTCAGTTCGTGATTTCAGCCAAGTTCATCATTCCATTTTTTGCCCTTGGGATTGCGGTAGAGAAATGGTATCAGACTTGCCTCTTAAACTTTAAAAGTTCTCTCATTGCTAAAGAAATTAGAGCTTAGCCTTTGTTCCTTTCTAAGTGGTGTCGTTAGAAAGTTGGCCTACGGCAAAAAAGTCAACTTTTGAACTAAGACAGCTAGATTTTTTTTTTTCGACGGCATTCGATAGCGCTTGATGAGCTGATGAAAGTATATGCCATCCATTTTTTGGTTCAAAAATTCCTTCATGAGATATACCAGTTTGAAAGTTTCAAGGGGTTGACAACTTCAGTGGTAAGGTACACACTGAAACCAAAAATAGGCCGATACCAACTGTGAGACATGTAGGGGACTTGTAAGCAACAGTCGGCAGTTGGCTCATAATCATCGTCGGCGATGAGGGGTTTGCAACTTTTGCTACTTGGTGTACCTATTATTTGTTTCCGGTGTATTTGGCGGTAAGAACAATTTGGTTCCTAATAGTAAGACGTTTAGGGGACTTGTAAGTAACAATCGGCAGTTAAGCTACAATTATCTTCGGCGATGAGGGGCTTGCAACTTTTACTAGTCGGTGTACCTATTATTTGCTTCGAATTTCTGCAAATTGGTGCACATCTATATTATTTTGATCCTGGAAAGTTACGGATAGCTTCATAATACGAACTAGATTATTTAAGATAATGTTCCAAGTTTTCATCCGTCACGATGTGTACGATTGAAAAGGATAAAGTTCACCCGGCTGCGAAGTAAATTTAGTCCTTTCTTCCGATATTCTTCTGATGTTGTTTTTTCAACGCTGAGGAATTGGATCATATGATTACTGATTGCGTTTTTCTTTGAACATATCGTTTTGAAAGCTTCGATAGGTTGACAACCAGCATTTAAAACCTATGGCGAAGAAACAAAACGCAACACTTTAGTCGGCGAAGCCGGATAAAGGTTGCCGCAACACTTCACGTTGCCCAGGCAACGTAGGTCTAGTCTGGACCTCGATGCCAACAAGAACACCAACCGGATACGGTGTCCCTGCTATAATTAATATATGCACAGGGAAACGCCGATCAGGATTAGAAAAGGCTAAACGAATTAAAGACGAAAGAAAACATATAGACAGAATTGTGAAACGTGGACCAAGTTGCATAATTTGAATCAGATTCCTCTGACTGTGTTTATCAATTATCATGAAGACAGTATATGGAGTGCTTATTGATTCCGAGCTCAAGTTCCACAAGCACACGCAACACGTCGTGAGTAATGCCAATAGAGCACTTGGGATCATCAAACGAACTGTTAGCAGTAGGAGTCCTAAGGTGATCAGCAAGTTGTACACCTCACTCGTCAGACCGAAGCTGGAAGTTGGAGTCTCACTGGCATACCCACAATACGAGATGGACAAACGCCTTATCGAAGGTGTCCAGCGACGCGCCACGAAAATGGTCAAAGGAATGCAGAGCACCCCATATCCAGAAAGACTCAAAGCTCTCAACATCCCCACAATGACATACAGAAGAAATCGTGGTGACATGATAGCTGTGTACAAAAATTTGAACAACAACATCCCATCCAACATTTTTGTGCCAAACAAAGGAAGAACCACCAGGGGCCACTCACAAAAGATGACAAAGAGGCCTGTGCTCAAGCGGCAAGCACAGAACTTCTTCACAAGTCGATCAATCAACCCCTGGAACGCTCTAGCAGAATCCACTGTTGCCTGCCCAACAACAAACAGTTTTAAACAACATCTGGACAAGGAATGGTCAGGCAAACCGTGGAGGTTCAACTGGAAATTTGGACAAGACAGCACCCATGTAGGCGTACATTAGGAGAAATCCTACTCGCCTGCAATTGCAAATTTGCAGGTAATTTGCAGGTATGACTTGCATTGGTGGGTTCTTGACATTTGGGGGGGGGGGTCACAGTCGCCAAGCTCTCTCTGCCTAAGGAGAAACACATATGGAAGGATTATTCCCTTGACTGTTGACTGTTGCACGCACCAGCCTCCGCGCCGATCACGAGGATTTGACCTTCTGGTTTGAAGTAATCCAGTTGACATTAGCTGTCCCCCGGCAGAAAAGTTATTTGCGTCCCTGGGATATTAATGTGGTCTCCCAGCTAAACCTAATACCAATCTCACATGACGGGAGAACATCTTGGGTGACAAGTACCTTTACGAAGCTATTGACCGGTGCGAAGTTCTTTGGGAGCATTAAACGTGATATTCCCCTTGAGATTGTTGCTAGGAACCTTAGAGTGGTGTGAATAAGTATTCTCTGTACCATGGTGCGAAGGTCATCATTTGGTGTCGAGTGGCTTCATCAAGCATTTTGGGTTAAAGCACAACTCATACTAGAAATCATCTTTTCACGATAAAGAGAAAATACCATTTTTCGAAAATACCAGTACTTCCCCCTCCCGATGAAATTAGCCTCTTTCTTGATAGTGCTTGTTGAATTTGTGCAGACTTCTCTCTCTCCGAATTGGAGGTTTGACGCAAAACATTTGAAACTATGAGCGCCGTGGTCAAGAAGTGGGAAAAGTCAAGCAAAACAAAAGGAGTCAGAATTTGCCAGCAAATGCATTATATGACACACAAGGCAGACCTGTTGGCCTACCATGTCAGCCAAAATCAGACATAGAATATTGAAGCTAGTTTTATCTTGCCCTTTTTCTTGACAGATGTGTCCGCGTTTCGGCAGAGTTTGCTTCGCTTGACTGGCAAACTCGGTGCGGCCGAAAAACTGCCAAAAGGTTGTAGGCGCAAAAACGAAACAGTGACGAAAAGCGGTGATTTCTGAAGCTTAGAATATTATAGGGAGCTATGAACAGTTTAAATGGCAAGAGTAAGTGCGAGGGGTCTTCTAAAACTAGATTATCACAGGTTTTGTTGCGAAATTTTTATTCGAATATTTGGGAGAGCGCAATCCTCTTCGAATAGGCCCATCTCCATATAAGCCCGATGCGATTGCGAATTTTGGGGTCCAGCTGACCAAATTTGAACTCGTTTGGGAACCAGGTTTAAGTAAAGCCCTCTGCCATATCGTTACCAGTTAATTTAAAATATTAGTACTAAAAACCGGATCATTTTTGTCCATTGTTTTGTTCCTATTAGTATCTACGGGCTCGAATTTTCTCAACTGAGCTATCTTTGCTCACTCCGTCTAGCTTTAGGTACAAACCTTCTCTCTTTTTTGAAGTTCTTTCGCGTAGTAAATACCTTGAAAAGGGTTCATTGGTTCTCACCGTTATCGGACAAAGAATTTTGCAGGGAAACTCGCTTGATAATTCTGCAGAGCATCCTCTTGGTCACAGCGAAGTTCTATTCAACTTTGGAAATCAGCATTCTCTTATTCCTTCATTTTGCCTACTTTCTCTTTACTTCGAGCCTGATCAATCGTGACGTTCTTGCGTTTCCTGTCTATTCTAGAGCGCCTTAGGAAGGAACGCAGACAAGTTCAATCTAGGCAATTAGGTAAACCTAATTTCGCGTTCCCAGGTATGTCATATCCCCGACGGGAAGTATCGCCGATGCGCTGCAAGAATACGACCAAGGATGTTGTGAGGGATACGCTAGCAAGCCGTTGCCCGGCTATTTGGCTCCTGCCAGTTCCGACAGGTCGCGCGACTTGTGCTTCCATCTTTTGAAGCTCTACTGCTACAAGAAGACGCCCTTGGAGCCGCTGCTGAATCCTGCCAGCTCGACGGACGATCCCATTGAGCATACTCTGTCCTATCTTTTGATGGAGGTTAGTAGTTTCGTTGTTTTAGTGTTATCTTAAAGTTGGTAGGAAAACAGGTATTTTACTTCCAAAAGTCCTTATGTCACCAGGCCCTACCCATCATCACCCATCGTTTTCAGGGGGCCAGAAGGGGTGTGTGAACTGGCCATGCCCACCACCTCTAAATAATAGGCTAAATATGCTGTTTTTGTTCAAAACCAACTCCTCACTGTAGATCGTAATACCAGCAACCGTATCGTTCCGTGAAAGAGCCACAAACAAACACTGACACGGACAAACATTCACTTTCTTGAGGTTGCTGCTGGCTGGTTGCCAACCCCTTTGCTCGCCAGCTGGATGCGGTTCGACAACGCCGATATTCTTAATTTTCTTCCATGAGTGTGGTACCATCGCACCATCCCTGAATAATGAAACGAATTAGTGTATGCCAGTTTTAAATATCAGCATGTAATAAATCATCCTTGCTAATATTTTCACGTACCCCTTTGATTTTTATTTCTGTTCTTGCTCAAAATTGATTTCTAAGAACAATAGTGTATTTTTGTGTCTGAAATATTTGCTGGTATTGACGCTGACCATCCGTTGAGTCAGTTGAGATTAGGTTTGTGTCAAGCAGAAGCTGAAGATCGAATTAGGGACAGTATGTCTAGGTTTTGGTACGGACTTCGTCTACTTTGTCAGCACTTTTTTAAACACAAGTGACATAATATTTATATCCTTTGTTTACATTACTAAAGGATTTGAAGTTTCAGTGAGAAGCAACCCTGTTGCTTAAATAAAAAAAATAAGTCGTTTGTTGTTTGCCTGGTTAATCTTGCTCTTTCTTCCTGAGAGCTGTATGTGTCAGATTTTCAACCTACTCCGCGTACACAGAAAACACAGAAAGTTTGAAAATGTTTACCGCTCTTGTATGAACCGAAAAAACTGTCCGGATTCTCGACCAGAAAGTCACATCAATGAGGCAGGAATATAGAAACTAGCTTTGGTTCCGTGTTCACCCCTGTCACGTACAAATTCGATGCTTTATTTGAAATACAAAAGTGTCTCCAGTTTCTTGTCACTACTCGCTGCAGCTCAATTCCCAGATGCATTTTTGTGTCGATTGTCACGTGCAGAAGCTACTAGGTCACACTCCACATAAACCAGTGCCCCATTCAGTATACTGTTCTCCGAAGACTGCTGTTCGTGTTTGCTAACGGAAGGTTAAACAGACAGACAGAATTCCACGACTTTTGGATCTCAGTTTGTCGATGATGATTGGGTACAATGTATCAAATCACTTTTAGATTACGTTTTTGTGTGTGTTTTTTTTAGATTCTCATGACTCTGGGCTACTCCCACGTGACGGGGCACGCTGAGGGAACCGTGCTAACGAGTTTTGCGGCTCAGCTGGAGGCGCTCGACCAGTGGATTTGGGCCATTTTCGTCGCTCTTCACATAAAGGATCCGTTACAGAGAGAGGCCTTGGTGAAAGGAATCCTGGGAAGGCATATTCGTATCGAAAATGGTAAGGAAGGATGGGGACTAGTTATTATAGTATTGACAAAATTACACCGAAGCATGTGACTTTGAAATTATTGAACCGGAATTGGAATTATTTTGCGTGTGAGGCAGTAATGCGGGCCTTGAAGCATTTGACCGAGCTTGTGGTGACCCGCGAGGTATCGGCTAGTTTTGAACCATTAGTTGCGTTTTTGTTCGGCTTTTGCCTTTCCTTTTCGGCTTTATCGCCTTTACTACTAAGGACTTTTCGCTTTTCTGGGATAAAAACGCAATTTTGACAGATACCATTTTACTTGTATTTTATTTGTACTGCAAATTTTTAATCTTTAAAAATGACACAGTCTCCAAATACTGATTATCACTTTGAGTCAAATCCATCTTTTATTGGCCAAAAAGCCAAAACGAGAGCGCAACTTGGTCACCTACCAAGTTTGCTTTTTTGCAAAAAGCCGAGGGAAAAGACGAAAGTCGGCGATTGCCTTTTTGACAAAAACGGGATATTGTCAAACAGTGCTTAGGACCATTTTACGAAAACGCAAAAAAAAAGTAAAAAGCCGTCGAAAAGGCGAGTGAAGAGTCGAATAAAAACGCAACTATTGTTTATTTTCTGCTTGTTCTAGTCGTTTCTTTTTCTTCTTCTTTGTAACGCCATCTTGTACGGAATTAAATTTGTAATAATAAGGTAGTATAAGCGACTGCGTAGAGCTAGTTCAGATTCACACGTGGGTGAAGTACGTGGCAGTTTCAATCCGACCTCTGTCTTATGGATTCTTGGTTCTGGTCGGGTAGTTCAGTTTAGCCAAATTATGTAACGAGAAACTGCCTAGGCTGCTTGACGGTTTACTCTTTAAACAATCCACAGTACCAGACCGCCGACATTATGTGGGAGAGTCAATCAAATCTGTCGAGTGCTTTACTTGTTCGCCTTCTTCGTCCACCCATTTTAACACCACATTAAGTGAATATCCGGAGGAAATATGCTTACGGCAAATTACCTGTTTTCTCACGGGGCGAAGTAAGCAAGGAAATGGTTTATGCATATCCTTTTATTTTTCGCCGTCAATGGTGAGAGACTTCCCAGAGGGTGTTTCGTTTACGCGTCGTTGGACGGTATCCCTATATTTTCGAAGGCACTTCTGACATCCGATTAATTGGAATGCTTTGCGAGTTCCCTGAAGAAAACATAGCTGTGTGAAATAGACGTGAAGTGGTGACAGAATGTAGGCTACGGTGGAAGTGACGGTGTCAAGAATATAGATGGATTGAAGGAAAGATTCCGGCAGTTTCGTCCAACTTTTAAATAATATCAGCGAATATACTCTATATGGCTAAAAACGCCAGTGAACCTCGGGAAGAACGAGAAACGTCGTCCGAATCAGCACGTAGAGTCAGTCGTCTAGAGTATTAGCGCCTAGAGCAATGGCGTCGTAAACCAAACCTTTGTATATACCACGAACCGTATGATAGATACATAGCAAAAGAGCTATGGATGTACGGGGTACCGGTTTGACCATCTATTCCCGCCTCTCTCCCACTGGTAATACTTTCATACGGAAGAACATCCAATAAGCCTACTGGAAACCAACACTTTGTCTTATCGAGAACCATCGGCTCAGAACCTGGAGAGAAAATTGCGTGAACCATTCCACGAAACGGATATTAGATTCATAGAAATAGTGCTGTAGATGCATGATGTTCCACCATCTCCTCCGCCCCCTCCAGTGATAATACTTTGATACGTTATGAGACATCCAATAAGCTTATTGAAAACCGACACTTTCTCGTATCAAGTACGGTCGACGCATGAGCTGGAGAGAAAATTGCCTCCCTCAAGCCCTACGTTGTTTCATAATGTCGTTGAAGTAACCCGCGCAAGAATGCTATGGTGTGCGCGTGTCATGGTGTGTTAGCGGAATGCAATTTATTTTTGTCGCAAGACGTGCCGCTTGCCCTTCTGGTTGTTACCATCCTGGAGCTTATATTCCTAACTTATTTGTGGGACAGTGTGTTCGGTCTTTCTAATCGTATTTTTACCCTGTTTTAGATGCGAGAGCCGAGACGGAGGTGGCTTTTCTTTTGGAGAGACTTTTTGTCCCAAGAGAGTGGGTCGCGGCTGCTGCTTCTTACCGAGCTCAAGCGTTGGGGCTCCACGTTTTGAGGGCGCGCTGCCTTGTTGATGCCGAGATGTACGAAGAGGCTCATCGGCTCATAGTTGAGCGCTTAGCACCGGACGCTGTTCTTGGAAGGAGGTAAGTGCTTCTCGTTACTGGCCTTGCGATTTGATGTTTATCAGAGACGTCATTTCGCGGAAATCTAAGCGGGGGGGGCAACGGCGTCGTCGCGTGCCCTCTTCGCATTCTTTAATGTAAAAGTTACATAGGTGAGACCGGAAATACTAAAGTGATTAGTAACCTATGAACGTAAAGTAAAAAATCAATTCACGAGGACTGATAAAAAGATATTTTGTATAAACACGATGTACATATTCGGTGTTGCGTCTCGTCAACTAGGTTTTGCTGTGGTTTTCCATGGGCAGTTCTGGTCCTCCTGGAAAGTCGGGGGGACAGCCCTCCCCCCCTAAATGACGCCCCTAATGTTTATAAGTGCAAGTACTTTATAGGATTTGACATCGTCAGCGAAAACGAAAGATGCCTCAATCCACAAATCCGATTACAGGGGCAGTGGCAACTTCACGCTTAATCATATCGAATCTGAAAACCGGTCGACTTCTGTAGTAATTGACTTTTTTTTGCATTCAACTCGGGGACCTTGGGTACCATAGTTATCCGTCTGGTCAAGACGGAGCAGATTCAAGAACTGCTAAAATAAAATGAAAAATTCGGTTGAAGCCCCGACGCGCTTTCCCCCTCTTGGACGAGAATCTCCTTTTCCCGGTCAATGTAGCCTCCGACAAAACGTCACGCACTAAGTTAGAAATGAGTGTAACCTGGTTTTTTTTTAAGTAAATTCTGATATTTTTTCTCATAGGACTTTTTTGCGTTTAAGTTGGTCGTTGTGGAGTAGTTCTCGGTTGATTGAGGCTTTCCGGATCAGCTACAAAGAAGTGCTGCAGCGCAGAATGCAGATGAAGTACAAGGTCTTTCAGATGTAAATTGGTCATCGGAACATCGGCAACATTTTAACCTAGGGATAAAACAAACGAACAAAAATCTACAGTGAAATACGGACGTTGGACCAAAAAGCCAAACAGATTTCCTTTAGAAATTAGGAAGTTCTCATATGCCGTAGATGGATGCTTCGTTGAACACGTCCTAATGGTCAGACACCTTAGTTTCGTTTTTTCGTCCCGAAAACAGTCAAATAGGGTCAAGTTGAAGGACTTATTTAAGCCAAGAGCCAAGGACTCCCTTATTGTGGGCTACTCCAGGTCGACAATTAGAATTTTGTTGAAAAATTCCTCGGCCTGCTTTCGCCTTGTGAAATCGGTTGTCTCCCAGAACCTGCTAATGTATACGTAACGTAGCCCATTGTGGTTGTCATGCAGCGTTTGCTCAGCGCCTTCTGTCCCATTTTTAATCCCCGGGATTTCGCTGAGATCACCGAATTCCTTTATCCTCGAGTAATTGTACTTTGTAATGTAGAGTATACGGTTCACGTAGGAACAAGTTTTTTCCGGCTCCTTGTCCGACTGAAAATTCAAGGCGCGAGATTTTCTTTACGTCATTACATCTCGGATGAGTTTTTTTTTTGTCTAGGCCACCGGTAGCGTGGGATTATCCGTGACATAGTAATTACGTCAGGCATAAGTTAGTTATCTTGAGTCGAGTTCGGGGATTTTTCTTTAATAAACCGGCGACAGAAACTCGATAAGCCAAGTGCAGGGTTTGAACCTCGAACTGTCTGTCACCTTTAGTAGTTTGCTTATGACACCATCCCGAAAGCCAGGTATCCGTCATTTCGTTATTTCATATTCCGTCATTTTTACTGCCCTCCAATAATCTAATGCCTAGTAGTCTTGTAGTCATTTTTAATTCCCTCCAGTAATCTAATTGCCTAGTAGTCATTTTTACTGTCTTCCAGTAATCTAATTGCCTAGTAGTCTTGTAGACATTTTTACTGCCCTCCAGTAATCTAATTGCCTAGTAGTCTTCTATTCTGAATTTTGATTTAGGCTGTAGGGATTATAGTCACAATGTTTGCGCCAAAACTAGCATTTTTATATCTCTGCTTTAAGAGGGCCTCGAAATACAGTCATTATACAGCTGACTATTTCCGTTCCGCGGAAGTGCATCCTAGTCCAGTAAAGGTACGGTTTGACCCGGACAAAATTTCAACACAAATATTTTGTACACTTGAATGTTCAGAAAAAATCACTAAACAACATATCCAAAATCCACCAAAATCGCCCGGTGGCTAAACTCTAGGGCTGCTGGAGGAGGTGAAAGAAATTATAGGAATTTTTGTAGGATAATACGACAGTTGATTTAGGGAAGACACACTAATTCCATAATATCTGAACTTTTCGTCCGACATTTCTTTTTCCCGAAATGCGGTGAAAACCGGGAATCCGGTAGAAACAAAAAGTTTATTCTGGAAAAAAAATAAAAATATAAGTTTATTCTGACGTCGATTAGTGCTACAGTAAAGGAATAAGAATACTCGCTGAATCCATATCTGGACTTTTTTACGAGGGACAAGTATAGGTTACAGTTTTGCGCTGGGTGAAGTAATTCGAATTCGGTAGAAGTAAAAGTAGAAGTCAATTAGAGCTTCATTACAAGGGTTTGGCTGGAGCTGTTGCAATCCCCATGAACCGCTTGTCCTTGAGCAAGTATACAGTACGGAAGTTACTAACTTACTTAGTATTGCTTGGTTCAGGACGCAAGCTTTTCAGCTTTCCCTGCTTGGTAGGGGTAGATGCCCTACATGTCCCAGGGCTTGAAGCACATTCGGACAAGAGAAAGGATTTGGAGGGCTGTCCCGAAAGTTATGGTTTGCGCGTAGGGACCAACCAGTCAAGTATTTTTCGAGAGTTTGTCGACAGTGAAAAAAAAAATGTTGAAACAGAATTTAGAGGTAGAGTCAGACGTCCTTTGATTGACGACATTGTTGCAGCGTTGGAGGGAACTTTGATTTGTAAACTGTGGCTAAACAAAACTTTCCGTTTAGTATTTTACGTGATGTGGCATTCTTGAATGAGAGTTTGATGTTGTTTGGTTTGGTCGGAAGTTGATTGGGATAAGTTTACTACAGATCGCTAGGAGAACGGTAAAAGTTCGGTTTATAAACTTGTTGATTGTTATCAGTTTAGTAGAGGTTGCTCGGAGAAAGGTAAAAGTCCTTGTATTGTACTTCAGTAGCTGGAGCGTGAATCATACTTTTCCGTCCGTCCGGAGATAGAAAAGCTCTGGCTTAGCATTGCACAGCTTCTCGATATTATTTCTAAATGCCGTAAATTTGATTGAGATCTCCACGATGAAAAAACCTATCTCTATGGTAACCTTGTACTTGCAAAAAATAGTCACACGCTTCAATCACGTCCAGAGATGGAGCGTAGCAATTTTCTAGAGCTATGGTTGGTAGCCCAGCAGAGTTAAGCTTTGTAGGTCAGATATGAATTACATTGTATAACAAGACCAAAGTTTTCGATGGGATCCCAAAAATTTAATATTAACTACGTCTTGTCTTCGCCAGGCTAATCATCTGAGAAAACCAAGTTCAGATATACCTGTATAAGCCATATCTATTTTGACGGTACCGATCGAAACTTCCTGGTGTAATTCTGCCAAATTTCCGGTTTCGGCCGAATTCCGAGCAAACTACTTGCCCAGCAAAAACAAAAGATAGTTCAGAAACGAGTTCAGCTTATCTCCTTATCCCTATAAAGAACATCTAATCAACTTCAAATAAAACTTTAAAAAAAATCCGGTTTCAACCGGATTCCGGACGAACTATATGTCCGGTTAAAAAATGATTGTCATATGTAGATTCAGCATTTTTTCTTACCCTTATATCTATCATCTAATCAACTTCAGATACAAATTTTGCTTTTAACAAATTTTCCGGTTTTGGCCGGATTCCGGACGAACTATTTTTCCGGCAAGAAAATGGTTTTCACCATCGTGTTCAGCACGTTTTCTTACCCCTAAATCGAATATCTAATCAACTTCAAATTCAAATTTTGCTCTTATCAAATTTTCCGGTTTGCACCGGATTCCGGGCGAACTACTTGTCCGGCAAGAAAATGGTTTTCACCATCGTGTTCAGCCTGTCTTCTTACCCCTAAATCAAACATCTAATCAACTTCAAATAAAACTTTTACTTTTAACAAACTTTCCGGTTTTAGCCGGATTCCGGGCGAACTACTTGTCCGGCGAGAAAATAACTTTCATATTCGGATTCAGCGTGTCTCCTTACCCATAAATCAACTATGTAAATAGCTTTCAAAAAATATTTTTGTTGCCCCTTAATTTGAAACCCCTCCCCCAACCTTAAATATAGGGCTACAGAGCCCATCTTCGAACTTGACTTTTACTTTGACCCGAAGGATCCTCCCACCAAGTTTCATCAAAATATCTCAATGCCTTCGAGAGTTATCGTGCGCACAGACGGACAGACGGACAACTTTTGCGATGTCATAGGTATCCGTCACTAACGTTTTGGGATCCCAAAAAAGGACCAAAAGTTTCGATGGGATCCCAAAAGCGAATATTTATTAGACTCCTTCATCCAGACTAGACCCCGAAGCCGCGCCGAATTTTTTTTCAGCGGCGGCGCGCCGTGGCGCGCCGAAATTTTATTAGCGGCGCGCCGCTTTTTGGCGCCGTTTTCCGGACTTTTTTAGCTAAAATTTTGGAACTTTGCGGCCATGATTTGGATCAATTTCGTGCCTGAATTGGCTGTAGGTGTAAATAATTAGTACGGAATTAAAATATCGGTTGACTGGCCAGCCAGGTAGCCTATCAAGTTTATAGGTTACCTCGCTGGTATCAATATAATTTCAGCTATTCTTGTACAAAGCGTCGTCTCCCGGTTCCAGACGGATTCCCACTGCGAGTCCCGGATTTTTTGATTGTACTAGCAACTCCCTTGCCCCCATTCTCACGGGTCCCCGTCGTAAGCCATTGCTTCAACTAGAATAACTACACTTTTTGATTGCCGATGAAAGTTCCCCGGTAGACGAAGGAAGTTTGCCAATTCGTGTTTATTTACCGTTTTCGATAGCCGATAGCCGATAGCCGTTGGAAGCAACGTCTATCGCCTATCGGCGAGTCTGAGGCCGATAGGCGATAGATAGGAATTTAGGCGATAGCCGTTAGCCGATGAGCACAAAAACAGAAATTAGAAGAAACGGCTACGGCTTCCGGCGAACGTCGAAAACGCCAAAAAGTGTAACGGCTACGCTATCGCCGAACTCATCGGCAATCAAAAACGCCACTAATAACTCCTTTCGGATTCGATGTGGAGCTTATTTGAGGAGTTGCTGGTGTCAGTGGTTTAACTAATGCTTAGAAAATAATAAAAACTCTGTTTTACTGATTTTTTTTAAACTGTGCAGTTATAAAACTAAGTAAGCAAATCAAATCAAAGAAAAGTGAAATAAAGTGGACCATTAGATAGACTAATTTTGTTTCGTCAACCAAATGAGTTTGGCAAGGAAATAGATCAGCATATTTTCGAACCAACTTGATACAGATACATTATATCTTTTCTCGTTGTTTCCAGTCTCGATAGTCCCCAGAAAGTGACTCCTTCTTTTCTCGTGGCTCCCCTTGACTCGTCAAGGAGTACCCGGGAAACAGCGAAATATGGCAAATAAAAATTAGGTGACGACTATTATGGATCGATTGCTTCTAAACAAAATAATTATTCTCAAATTCGATTACTACCTGAAACAACAAATAACACAGAAGATAAGACCCCCCCCCCCCCTAACCGACGATGGGATGCTGTGATATGCTTACATTTATCACAGCCTGTGATAAATGTAAGCATTTTTTCTGGGTCCTTTCTTCGCACGCCAACTATCGTGGTCTAGCTTATCTGGAAGTGCCCGGATTAGTGAAAGTCCGACTGCCGACAGCAGGTCGGCAGGGTCGGTCGGTCATGGTCGGACAGTGTGCGTGGACGTGCTCAAAGAAACATCAGTGGTATATGACGGTCTTTTGATTACTTTTTCATTGTCAAAAGACACGGTGGGCAACAAGGAAAAGTATTTCCGCCGAAAAAAAACGGCGGCGGCGCGCGTTCAAACGGCGTTAGCTATGGCGCGCCATCTGAAAAACGGCGGCGGCGCGCCGAAACTTTTTCGGCGGCGGCGCGCCGATAAACGGCGTGGCTTCGGGGTCTAATCCAGACTATCGGGTCTTGCCGATTACCATTCTTTACACAGTTCAGTAAGCATGTTACTATCAAAAATCAATCACTGAACCAGATCGATTAGTTAATTTCTTTCTGCTTTACTTTCCGGTCCGGCTTTACGACCGAAATAATGCTAGTCAAAAATGAATACAATATTCTGGCCCAACATGCTCTTTATCTATGTCGACAGCACCATATATAGGCTACACACTATTCATTGAAAAGAATAGAATATATTACCAAAAAAGACCGAGGGTCATGGCAACAAAAATTTTATAAATGTAGCCTACTATCTTATAGAACTAACAAACTCCTACTGTTCTAAAAATCTCATTCTTTGCTCCGTCGCAAGCCTCGACTAACGTACAACTTTTTCGCAGTTAGAAAAAATTCATCCTAACCATCCATTCTTCATTGTATTGTCTCTCGCCACATAGCTGCCAGCCTGTTTTGCAAAAGTGAACCTGTGATAGACAACCATAACAGTAGCCGATTTCGAACAAAACTTTTACTTAGACAAATTTAGGGTTTCCGGGGACAAACTAATTGTCTGGCGAGAAGACAACTTCAGACATAGATTCAATGTGTATTTTTACTCCTATATCGAATCTATAATCGACTTTAGAAAAATTTTTTTTACTTTAACCAAATTTCCAGTTTTGGCCGAATTCCGGACGAACCGCTTTTATTGAACAGAGGAAAGATTCACCGTTCCTTTCCTGTTCTTTGGCTGCTGTGAGGGAGGAGACAGCTTGAGAAAAATTTCAAAAATGAATTCAATGTGTCTCCTTATCCCTATCAATGTCTAATCCACTTAGATATAACTTTTGGTTTTACCAATTTTGACCGGTAGCGGTCGAACTTCTAGTCCGACGAGAAAATAAAATTCAAAAGCAGATTCAGCGTGTCTATACTTACTCCTATATCGAACCTCTAATCGTACTCAGTTTTAATTTTTCCAGTTTTGACCGGATTCGAGGCGAACTATTTCACCGGCGACAAAATAAGTTTCAGATTATGAAGAAAATACTAGACATTCAGTATGTCTAGAACTACATTGACGGGCTCATTAGCTTAAAAATAAAATTTGTTTCGCTTTTTGATTTGAAATCTCCTCCCCCACCCCTAAATATACAGTTACAAGGCCCATCTGCGAACTTGACCCGTACTTTGACCAAATGCATCTTCACACCAAGTTTGCAGAAAATATCTCAATCCCTTCAAGAGTTATCTTGCTAATAGACGGTAGACGGACAAACTGTAGGCTACGAAGTCAAAGATATCCCGCCGCTTACGTTTTCGGATCCTGAAAAGATTAAAGAATGATCAGCTGCCCAAAAGTTTTGATTCGTAGTGGGTCGACAGCATATTCAGTGCGAAGCATTTGGTGCAATGCCATTTGGGTGCCTGTACCTATGGCAAATTCTACGCACTTTCGGTAGGGTTACTGCGGTTCCATGTTGAAGTATGTGGGAAGTGGAAGAACTCCTACCTGTCAAATACAGTTGCGATACCGAGGGGTTGACCGCTCTCGACTTGAGTGTACAGCAATTGCCCGGTGCCGGCACCGACTGAAACCAGCCAGCACCGATTGCCACGTGTTAGAACATTAAAATAGACTTGTTTAGAAGCGTTTGAAAGACGAATCGCCTAATTTCTGGACGGCGCCGTTGCCGGCACTGCTTATTTCGGTCGATGCTGGCAGGTGCCGGTAAAGGGTGCACAGAAGGTGCCGGGGAGTAGGCAACCCCTTGGGCGTTACGCACGCGCTGCTCAGAACCTATGATTTAACGTTCTCCATAAGGTTATATATAGACATTATTTTTATTTCCGTCCTATCAGTTAATACATCTACAAAAAGTCACGCAAACGCAAGGTTATTGGTATTTCATCCCACTTGATTGAAGTACCCGTTTTCCCGACATCCAGATACGGAGAAACCCACAGATTCGTATTTCATTATTTGCTTACTAGTTGCGTCTGTTTGTTTTGCTCTCTGTCAGCTTTGACACTTACGTACATCTGTGTTGTCGGTTTTCCAAAATTACTGCGCTATCTGTTTTATTTTGAGATTTATTGCCGAGATTCCACTGTCACATGGCGTTGTTTGCCCACTAACAGCGAGGAACGCTCTAAAGCATGGTCCTCGGCAAAGACAGTGATTATCGGCGTGAGGTGCCGATTACCACTTGCTTTTTGACATTCTGTTAAAATAAAGGGATCTAAAAATTTATCGCACAATGAAAATAGGTTTTGTTATTTGATTAATCGAACTTTCGCCTGCAGAGCTTTATTGTAGCATTACGTTGAAAGCAAAGACTGGGACACGGTAGATAAGGTCCACCGGCCCGTCACAACCTGCAGGTCCGTATCCAGGAATTTATTTGGGGGGGGGGTGCCTGCGGGACGGACCAAAAAGTACAAAAAAAGACATAGAGGTTAAAGCCTATAAAAAAAACGGTTCTTTTTGTGGGTTTCCCGGGGGGGTCGGACCCCCTATCCCCCCCCCTGGATACGGCCCTGACAATCGGAGTCATTCCTAAAAGCTTTGAGATTTGGGGATGGGCGAAAATGATTTAGAATGTAATATGTAGCTGCAGCGGTCAAAGAAATGCTGATCTGGTTGTAGTCACTTATAGCGTTGATCTTTTGCAGAACGGAGTTTGTCACGTCACTCCTAGAACTGCTCTCCGACCCCAGTCGCTCCTCGAGAATTTTCAGTTGGAGTGACGCTGGAGAAATTTACCTTACCTACTTCCGGGTTGCAAGAGCAAGCGATGAGTTGTTCGACAGTGACTTCCCCTCCGTAGTTGAGCTCGAGAAGCTCTTACCGGAAGTGAAATCCTTGTGTAGCCGGATCGAGCACCTTGCGACACCGTCCGTAAAGCACAAACTGGTACGGAGTAGAATAGCGAAGCGTACAGCCGAAATCCTCCGAGAAGTCCTGAAAATGCAGAATGCGGGGCAGCTGCCTACATTGGGCCTCTTGCCAAAAGTAAGCCAGCTTCCCTTGCCCGAGGATGCAGCTATGGAAGAGCTGCAGAATGTCTTAAAGAGCTATACCCTCGAAAATGCCTATGAAGAAAGTTATGATGCTCTTATGGAGTAACGTAAACACAATCGATGTAAAGTTCTATGGATATTTCTGGCTATGGAATCATCCGCCTAGCCAGTAATTGTTTCACAGGCGGTACAGCCGTTTTGGGAGGGGGGGGGTAGAGCAGGCTTATCGTCGTGCTGCTCGTTTGTCATGCCATTTCTACTATGGTTTGGAAATCTCTCTGCATTCAGGGGGTGCACAAATGACAATAGTGTGAGGAAAGTTTAAGAGTGATTGTAAATAGTACCGAGACTGGACTTCTTGGTTGGGATTGTTTACGTTAGCTTCACTGTCTTTGGTACTCATTCAAGTAAACTGATGAAAGTGGTGTTCAGGGTAGACCGGGAATACATTCGTGTATGTTTTGTGACTTATTGCTTAATTAAAATGAATTAATTTGTCAGACAGTGTTGGTGTCTACTTCAAATCTCGACTGATAGTCATACAAAAAAGATTACTAATTCTTAGAACAAATATTCGACAGTTGGACGATGTTTTTCCAAAATTTGCTAGTGTAGTCTCGTGAAATTTAATGTCAAACCTCGTCGCTTGAAGAAATATTGGGTAAATCAAGAACAAATAATCAGATAGAACTTATGTCTTTAGTCGCATGCAGCGACTATGAAAACCCCGACAAAATTGAGCGGACCTGGAGGTATTTACTCCAGCTTTGAGCTCATGTTGATACCCGTTTACTCCTCTTCCGTCTTCACCGTTGATTCTTGCACACGAAATGTTGAGGGAGGCTAGCAGGAGGCGTACTCCGCGCGCTGGCCCGCTCTGGAGCGCGTCCATAGAACCAATCAGCTTTGACTGCTGGATTTCCTCTTCAGCGGCTTAACAGCGATATAGCTATTTGTAGAGGTAATAATAATAATAATAATAATAATTTATTTCTTACCCACTTACAAAGGGAAAAAGTGGAGTACAAGGAGAAAAAACAAAGAACTACAAATAACACAAAATACAAGAAAAAGAAATAACAATTTAGCAAAAGAGGCGGATAAGACGATTGTTAGGACCAAGACGGATTGGCGCTTCTTCAGTTAATTTTGAACTTAGTTTTTCCACTGAGAGAACAATATCCGTTGCCTGATATTGACTAATTAACCTTCGGTTCCGAAATGATCGTGGTAAATAAAGTAAGAACTTACAATACCGATAGTAATCCGTCTTGACCCCCCTAATGAAACGTGATGTGGCGCATAGCTAGTAACCTCCGCTCAATTGTGTCGGGAGTCGGCCGTGTTTTATTCGACTCTGCATGTTTGTATGACCGAGACAGAGAGACAGCAGTTCTGTCTCGTTACTTGTTCTTGGTAAAATGGAATAATATGTCTGATTGTCTACGCGTCACCTGCCTGTAGTGGGCTGAATTAGACCGTATAGTGCTGGAAAGATAAAAGCTCCATTCCAGGTTTCGCAAACTTTACAGAGTTGCCGCAAATGGGAAATCAGTGCCTTTTTGTTTATCTAGTCTTAGGATTATCTGATAGCTGTTTCAAATATGTTGCAGTTTCCAGACCAATATAGCGTTGTCGGCTCTTGAACACTTATCAGAGTGGATTTCCCGCGACAAACACTGATTTGGAAAGAGATACTAAATAGTCATAGTAGAATACTTGTCAATGACGTCATAAGCGCGTGAGAAATTTACCTCACCGTGACCAGGCATATTGACACCGAAATAGCAAATGACTTATGACACTTAGTCAGCTGCTTGCCTTACGTAGGTTTGCGCATTGTATCCTTTATATACTGGAAAGGACCAGAATAGTCGACATAGTGGCGACAGCCTGGTCTTTGTTCCGGAAGTCAAGGTCCTCAGAATTCGCAACAGAATAAGTTAGAGCTCGCATCGGATCAATTTCTCTTTTCGAAGATTAAAATCAGTGATAGTAACGCAATTTTAGCTCCATAGGTAAATGAAAATTCGAGTCCTACTTTGTTCAGTCCGAACCGCTAGATGTGCCTTGGTCTTACTGATTGGGAGGAGCGTCCCTCCTAATCCTAGAATGAAAGCAGAAGATTAGCTGATATAGATTAACATAAAGTTAGATAACGCGCACAGGGTCGGATTTCCCGTAAGGTCAACCTAGGGCGGAGCATTAAGGGGTATATCAAAGTAAGTATATCAACATTATTTCTCGGCGGATTTTTCTACAAAAATCAGCTCCGATCTAGTCAATACGAGTACTTTTGAAGTAATCCGTCGGCACAGTTGTGGGCGTATATACCAAATATTTATAATTTTTTCAGTTTTATTTGAAAAAGGCTGTTAAACAGTAAACAGATTTCATTCATCATTACCCCATAGAACTACTTTTTCCATTGAGATTTGCGGATCATGATCCCGTCAAGTGTTTTGGCCTTTTGCCTAGGGCGTGGAAATATGTAAATCCGGCCCTGCGCCTATACTTATGACGTACTTTTTGTGTCGATCTGTTCGAGGGTTTTAAAGGAACAGTAAACTTGACTAGGCAACTTTCGGCCATCAAACCGGCCTGGGGGGCTTAGATAAATGTACAGGGACTTATTGTGGACAGGACCCCCCATCTTTGTTATCTCGAAACCCCTCCTTATTGTTCCCAGAGCTAGCTGGCAGGGCCTTGCCCCTTATGCACTGTAGTTACGCACTCATGCACTGTAAATGTTCGCGATTGTCTGTGTTATCAACATACAGGGTTGCCACTTTACTAAAATAAATTCACTATGCAAAAGAAAAAATGTAATATCAAACAAGAAAAGTACTCAGAACGTGTTGCTGGGTCATAGTCACCTTGGAAATAAAACCTGACAACTATTTTTTTCTTAAAATCTGCTGCCAAAGTAAAAAGAAAGTTCTATAATTAGCCCAATTGTACTACCGGTGGCAACCCTGTTGAAATACATTGTATTACTTTGTTTCAGAAGGCTATTGAGGCAAAGATCGTGGGTTCGAGTCCTACTCCCGGCACACAAACCTTTTGCTTTTTTTTGTTTTTTGTTTTACTAACTCAAAAGTCGAACTCTCGGAAACTGCCCGGAAACTGCAATGGTCGTGACAAGAATTTTTCTAACTCTCAATATCGACTCAGGGTACATTCTTGATATGTCAGCTAGCTCCCTGAGTCAAGTTTACTGTTCCTTTAAGCGGGGGACTTGTTTATCCTTCCGATGGATGTTATGGGAAGCCTGAAGAAGTTAAAACTACGTAGTGTTTTGCTCACTTTTCCGTACGTCGTACGCACTGTTTTTACTGGTTAAAACATTTTGTATCCCAGCATCCCTAGGATACGAGATAACGACGTTTGTCATTGGTATCGGTCACTCAGTTTAAGGCCTCTCCAGATTGTCGAGAGGGTTCCCCTTTGATCTTCTTTCCTAAACTATAATAGGCTGACTTGAAGGGACCAAGTGAGGCTTTGATTATAGACGGACTCTATAAACTCCAGTAATAAAGGACAGTTCAACTCTGATGGGATGGGAAAGAGTGAAGTCTTCTTTTTCAGTTTGAAATTTGTAACTTCAGGCAAGCCTGTGAAGTACCAACGTGCCTAGTTTGAGCTGACATGTGTCATTTGCACAAGGTCTAACATCTTGTATTGACTTGGTCGACACGTGTAACGGAACGCAACTCACTCTTGTGTAGAAGGAGTTAAATCGGAAGCACGTGCAATGTCTAGGTTACCACCAACAAAGTCACTAGTTCCAACTAGGACTCGGTGCGGCCATGGGATCATCAAGTGGCGCGACTCGGAAGCACCCCCATGGGGTCAGACAGATACAGACGTTTAGCTTTTTACTTTATAAAAATAAAACTTCAGTAGGCTAATTGTCTAAACACCCCTGCTCAATAGTCAGCCATATTTAAAAGAAGAAAAGTTGTTATCGCTGAGCTATTCAGCGCTGTCCGTTAACCTTCTGAATAATTGACGAGCCGATCAGGTTGACGGGCTTGTTGCTGTAAAGGGTGAATTTTATTTTCTCTATTTGCGAATACTGCTGGCTGAGCTAAGACGAAGAATTCGCAGAAAGAAAATGTGCAGTTGTATTGATATTCGTGTAGGCGATTTTTCGCTGATTAGCTGAAATAATGTATTTCGATCCTTTTCAGCTATATGTTGATTTTGTTGGCCGTTCAACAAAGTCTTTGAAACAGTAGTGTAATAGCCTTGGCTGGCGAAGAGCATGCGTTCTTTTGGCGTCTTGGCCACAGATTTTCGTTTTTGGACAAGGACTAGCCGCGCCCTAATTTACCGAAACCTGTCAGCATGAAATCGAGTCTTGACTGAGATTCGAAAAGTAGCAAATATTCGAGTTTGGTCCGAGGAATTCAAAGGGTCGTATCTAAGTAAGAAAAGCACGATTACGTGTCATTAGTGCTTTAAGCCTAATACCCGCAGGGATCACGGGATACGAACCCGTCTGACGTGGAGATACACGGTATCCGCAAATCCAACAACTTTACCAAGAGCCGAACCCCAGTTTCCTCCGGATTAGATAATACTACCTGATAAAAATAGAGTTTCCGATTCTCTCTGGGTTCTGGGCTAAACTATTGCGATAGAACAGACCTTCTGTCTTTCGTCGTTTTTCGCACAGGCTTGCGGCTACCGGGCCAGAAAATAATAGCAACCTATTTTAGAATTAGTTAGCACATCCTCGCAAGCTCTGCTTTTGTTGTGCTTCTGTTCATTTTCAGTTAAACTATACTACTACTACTACTACTTACTACTAATTCCCTTTTTAACTCTTTAAACTCCCTTGTCAGTTCTCCGCTATTGCGAGCGCTCTAGCAGCTTCCGGTTTTCGGTTTTCACCATATTTTGTGGAGCACACAACTCGTGAACCAGTGCAAGTATCAAGTTCAAACTTGGTACACTTGTGGGTATTAGTTGTGCCTTTTAAGGGTCCCACCCCCCACACCCACCCGGTTCAGGGGCAAATGGGCCCAGATTGCCCATTTTTTTATGTTTTTAGTGGAGTGTTCCTTGGAACAATCCACTATTGCGAGCGCTCGAGCAGTTTTCGGTTTTCACCATATTTTTTGGAGCTCACAACTCGTGAACCAGTGCAAGTATCAAGTTCAAACTTGGTACACTTGTGGGTATTAGTTGTGCCTTTTGGGGGTCCCACCCCCACACCCACCCGGTTCAGGGGCAAGTGGGCCCAGATTGCCCATTTTTTAATGTTTTTAGTGGAGTGTTCCTTGGAACAATCCACTATTGCGAGCGCTAGCAGCTTTCGGTTTTTGGTTTTCACCATATTTTGTGGATCTCATAACTCGTGAACCAGTGCAAGTATCAAGTTCAAACTTGGTACACTTGTGGGTATTGGGGTCTAGTTGTGCCTTTTGGGGGTCCCACCCCCCACACCCACCCGGTTCAGAGGCAATTGGGCCCAGATTGCCCATTTTTTTTATGTTTTTAGTGGAGTGTTCCTCGGAACAATCCACTATTGCGAGCGCTCTAGCAGCTTTCGGTTTTCACCATATTTTGTGGAGCTCATAACCCGTGAACCAGTGCAAGTATCAAGTTCAAACTTGGTACACTTATGGGTATTGGGGTCTAGTTGTGCCTTTTGGGGGTCCCACACCCACCCGGTTCAGGGGCAAATGGGCCCAGATTGTCCAGTGAATAATGTTCAAAACTTGACCATAGTTGGACATAAGACGATGAAATTCCTTTTACTTGTAGATCCCAGGGCTGGGAAATTACTTTTAAAGTTGCACCTCCCCCACCCATCCCGTTCATGGGCAACTGGGCCCAGATTGCCCAGGAGTAAAGGATCGTTACCCGTGCCAGCAATCAACAGGTATCAAATTCAAACTTGGTACACTTGTGGGTATTGGGGTCTAGTTGTGCCTTTTTGGGGTCCCACCCCCCACACCCACCCGATTCAGAGGCAATTGGGCCCAGATTGCCCATTTTTTTATGTTTTTAACTTGACAATAACTGGAGATAGGGCGATGAAATTCCTTTGTGCTTTTGGATCATCGGGTTGGGAATATCTATGTGGAGTTGAATCACCCCCCCCCCCCCACCCTCCCCGGTCATGGGCAAGTGGGCCCAATTTGCTCATGAGAAAATTGTTTGACCCGTGACTCGAATCAAACTCGAAGTTGGTATAGCCGAGGATATTTAGGTTTAGATCTTGGGAACGGCTTGTCGTAGGGCTGTGCAAAAATGTACAGTAGATGAAGAAGCTAAGATCCATAGCCCTGGTATCAGTAACTCATTTTCACAAAAATGTCGCTTGATTTGACAGCGACGATATTTCGGACGGCAATCTATTGTGCCATCGGTGCCCCTCGCTTTCGTGTGGAATACTAGAAAACTACCGAGTTAGAGGAGAAGCGGAAGAGATGGATGGTGTTTTTCTTCTGCCCGGTAGGTAGAGTAATTGGATCTAACAGAAGTCACTTGTTCTGCTGGTTAAAAAGAATAAATACTATATTTTACGAATTAAAATAACAGATTGTATCAATAACAACCAAGCTTCACACAGTGAAGAGTACTGAGCGCGGACCTGTCTCAACAAAATTGAAAACAAAGAAAGCTGTAAACAAAGAGATTCATAGCAGAGGTAAGAAGAACAGATTAAACACTGGTAAACGAGGCGAAAAACTTAACGCTTGCAACGAAGTAAAATCACCGTTCAAGAATATCAGTCAATTTTATCTATAAAGCAGACTAGCAATTCCTAACTAAGCACTTTTATTACGGAATCACAGATGGGGATATTGTAACCGGGTTCAGCTGTCGTTAACTTGCTCTCAAACTGCTTGTCGTTATTTATGGTAAAACTGCTTAGTCCGTAATAGCTTTGCCAAAGCTAGCAGATTTGTGTAATCCGTCGGAGATAACTGGTCCAGTTTGTTCCCCGCGCCCTCGTCCTCTTCACTGGTGTCTATGCTATCATCCAAATAAACTGAAACTTGCTCTTCTTCTGTTGGGATGTCACTGTCTTTAGAAATATCCACCTGGGATTCCTCCATAGGTATGAGCAAATTGACTGATCGCTTTCTCTTGCCTCTGAAAGAAATGGCTTCTAAAGATTTGTTACAGTTCTTAACAAACAATTACTAATCACTTCTGCCCTGGAAATTTCTCCGAACTAACGTAGACTCCTGTGTCTAGTGACCAATCGGCTCCACACGCTCTCGGCTGTAGGGACAGGCTGTTTCCCGCGGCTAAGAATCTTAACCTATGCAAACGTAGTTGTACGAAAAAGTTGAATGTATTGAATTGCAGTAGAACAGAATACTCTAATTTAATGTGCCTCACACTGGGCTAATCTTAAGCAGTAGTGTTCAGTAGCATCCCGCCTTGCTCCAGTAGCATCCAGTTTTGCTATAGTAGCATCAGTTGGTACTTCATGCTACTTTTTCGTACAACTTCATACAACTATTTTGAGACAATTTTTCGTCGGGAAATACTGCACAGAAACTGTTCCAGTTCGTGTGAGGCCGTGATTATGAGAGTTTTCCGTATACTTGGCCTGATTTTGTGCACTGGAGATATTTTGCAATAGGAATCTGAATTACGCTAAGCTGCGTAGAACGCAAGGTTCGCCAGGGAGGGGGGGGGATAATTCAACTCAAACTTTTACTTACATTCTGGAAGGATTGATCATTCCGAAGCCGACGGGCATTGTAACATAGCGGCCCTTCATCTTCGCCAATGCGATTAGCGTTTCCAGCTCGGCTAATCTCTGATCGGACACTCGTTTAGCCCTAGAAAGTACAGAAGTCTTAGTATTTTAGGCCATTTGAAGTCGAATATTAGGTTCGATATACTAAGCCGAACTCAGTTCTAGAAGTGGCCATTGTTGTAGATCGCTGTTCTCTTTAAAGAGTAAAACTCGGGCGCTAAACGAATTAGTAAGCTGATGAAGATGTATCGACCTCTTCTTGGCAGGGGTCCTCTTCAGGTCGTAGCTAAAAATCTGAACCTGTGAGTCTCAGTAAGCTTGAGCGGAAGGAATACTTGGTCTGCCATTTGGCCTCGAGCCCTCTCTCTGCCAAATTGGCTTTTTATATTGAAATTATATAGCAATAAACAGAACTTGAACTTGAACTTGAACTCTCCAAAAAGTGAGCAAATGTGAACAACTATATCCTCTTTATTTATTACCTTCTTAGAGGAACTGCTTCCGTTAAAGAGGCACTCAGCACTACGATCACAAGTAAAACTGCAATATAGCTCTTCATGGCTTTGTAAGTCTTGTTAGTATGTATCCAAGCTTTCAGCACAACAGGAGAATGGTGATTGACGAATAGTACCTGAAGTACTTTCTTATATAGACCGAGCTGGAATCTCGGAACTTTATCTGATAAGTGTAGGAGGAGCGTGTGCCGGCGCGGTTCTTTTCCGGAAAGCTTCTGCTGACGACACCGGCATATTGGGATATTAAACCGCTATCACAGGCAAGGTCAAACTGCTTCAAAAATAGTGTCTATCTATTCTGCTAAAAGTGGGCGCCGAATTCCATTAGCATTTGCGGTGCTGTCCAAAATATCGCGGTGAAGGGGGTGGGGTGGGGGCAATAAGCAGCAGAGGGACGAATATCCACATAGGTTAATAATGCCTTCCGATTTCAGGACCTTGAACAGCCAAGCTCACTAGTCTCCTCCCCAACTACACCCCCCCCCCCCCCATCTGGTTTACTATAAAGTGTAAACACTTAGACGTGAACCGAGGTTAACCGTTTTCATTTTTTTTTTTTTCTTATCTGGCTTGTCACTTATTTCTTTAAAGGACCCCTCTTGTTTCTTCTGCGTTTTACATCACCGATAGCTTCCTTATGGAATTATAAGCATCTGAAATCCCTGCCTTTCGACATAGTTTCATTTTGTTTACGCTTTATCGGCCGAGCCGAGTTTTACAAGTAACGCAGCGCAAATTTCGCAGAAAGCTTCGAGGCCCCAACAAGTCTTTCACACATAAGAACATGAAAAGGTTTATAGCGTGTATTTTTCATTTCGGAGGACATGGTAGGCCATCAGGTCTATCAGGTTTTGGATTTCTATGGTTTTCCTACTTTTTGCATAGTTTTCCCCTCGTCGGGGAGCGGGAAGGCTGGATAGAGTCGACAAGCGCTTACAAGACAATCGCCAATTTCATATGGAAAGTAATGTTATTTCGAAAAATAATAAATTCTGAGCCATTTCATCGTGAAAAGATCATTTTTTACGAAGAATTGTGCTTTTAAAAAACTTGAAGTTTTCAGCTAGTTATCAACGCTCCGCCCCAATGGGCTCTAACAAAATAATTTCCAGACAGCCAACTTATAGTACAAATTCTGTCCTAACAAAATGGCCCCAGGGGCGTCGCGTTGGGGGGGGGAGGGGGCTCTGCCCCCTAAAGGACCTGAGAAACTACTTTCGTCGGGCTAAAGAAAGTTCACTAGTTTATCCGAGCGGAGCGCCGACAAACACCTAAGAAATCAAATTCTGTAAACTTTTGTCAGGCGAAGCCAGACAGTTACAGTCTCGTCAAAAAATACGAGTTTTTCATCATAAGAAATCAAATATATTTTCTTTGCTTTTGTCGGGCGAAGAACGAAAGTTTAAGTCTCGCCGTTAAATCGAGAATTTTTGACAAATCAGAAATCAAATAAAATTGTGGAAGCTTCTGCCGGGCAAAGACCGAAAGTTTAAATCTCGTCTGCAAATCGGGTTGTTTTTACACATAAGGAATCAAATCAGATTCTGTAAACTTTGTCAGGCGAAGCCAGAAACATTAAAGGACACCTGAATGAATAGTACCAAGTATCATCCCTATCTGTATGACATCCGTTAACATTGCCTGCAGAAAACCCAATCCAAATACGAAATAGTGTTTCCAAGCTACGATTTTTGCTCCATTTTGCATCTGTCCTTGTTTCAGTACCGAACAATTTTAGAAATGAACAAATGTCTCCAATCAACCCTTCGTCTGGAATATTTTTTAACCAGTTAAGCCCAAACGTATATCTAGAAGAAATTACAATACGATCCCGCCAGCGCTGTACAAGATTTGAATGAATTGCGCTTTTTGTCTTGGAGTCTGCATGTGCAAACCTCCACAAACGAACATCCCTATTTTGAAAACGTCACGCTCAGGAGAAGAATGCTCTCCGTGGTAAATGCATTCTCCATGGTGTGTTTAAGTATGGTTTCATTGTTCAGGTGTCCTTTAAGTCTCGTCGGTGAATTGCGACTTCCTACACATAAGAGATCAAATTCCGTAAACCATTGTCGAGCGACGACCGAAAGTTTTTAAGTCTTGTCGATCATTTTTTTTTTCACATAAGAAATCAAATCAGATCTGTAAGCTTTTGTCGGCAGAAAGGCGCTAAGTCTTGTCGGAAAATCGAGATTTTTACACAAAAGAGATACAAATTCTGTAACCTAGTTTAAGTCTCGTCAGCAAATCGGGATTTTCTTTACACATAAGAAATCAAATCACATTCTGTAAACTTCTGTGCGAAGACCAAAAGTTTGTCTCGTCGATAAATCGATATTTTTGTTGTAAAATGCACCGTCCACTTTTTCGTTCTATTCCGTTCCTTGTCGGTAATTCGGCCACACCGGCGAACATGTTTTCCTTGTTTCGTTTGTTGGTCGTTTGTCTGTTCATAGTTTGTACCTCAAATACGCTTTTTGGTTAATTTGGATCCGGCTGCACGCCGATGATTCGAAAAATTCTTGTCGGCATATCGGGATCCTTATTTCGTTTGTTGGTCACTTTCGATGTGGTGCTGTTTTAATAAAAAAAAAAAAAATGTACTTTGTGTATACTGCAGTATTCTGGATGGCCACTACCTTTTTGGGATCCCAAAACGTTAGTGACGGATACCTATGACATCGCAAAAAGTTGTCCGTCTGTCCGTCTGTCTGTCTGTACGGTCTGTAACTTTCGAAGGGAATGAGATATTTTGATGAAACTTGGTGTGAGGATTCTTTGGGTCAAGAGTAAGGTCTAGTTCGTAGATGAGCTCTGTAGCCCTATATTTAAGGGGGGGAGGGGGTTTAAATTAAGGGACAAACAAAATATTTTTAAACAGCTAATGTGATAGTCGATTATGGGGTAAGAAGACATAATGAACACGATGTTGAAAATCATTTTCTCACCGGACTATTAGTTCGCCGGGAATCCGGCCAAAACCGGAAAGTCTGTTAAAAGTAAAAGTTTTATTTGAAGTTGATTAGATGTCTGATTTAGGGGTAAGATGACATGCTGAACACGATGGTGAAAACCATTTTCTCGCCAGACAACTAGTTCGCCCGGAATCCGGCCAAAACCGGAAAGTTTGTTAAAAATAAAAGTTTTATTTGAAGCTGATTGGAGGTTTAATTTAGGGGTAAGAAGACATGCTGAACACGATGGTGAAAACCATTTTCTTGCCGGGCAAGTAGTTCGCCCAGAATCCGGTCAAAACCGGAAAGTTTGTTAAAAGGAACAGTGTTATTGGAAGTTGATTAGACGTTCGATTTAGGGATGAGAAGAACACATTTTCTACCCGGACAACTTGTTCGCTCGGAATCCGGCCAAAACCGGAAATTTGGCAGAAGTAAAGCAGGAAGTTTCGATCAGTATCGTCAAAATAGATATGGCTTATAGCGATATATCTGAACTTGATTTTCTCAGATGATTAGCCTGGCGAAGACTGGATCTGGCGAAGACAAGACCCGAGGATCAAATTCTGGATCAAACATTAAATTTCTGGGATCCCATCGAAACCTTTGGTCTTGTTTACTTACAAATCTAAGATTTCATAGGTCGTCTTTACTTTCATTTGTGATCGCAAAAATATGTTCTGATCAGCGTTTCCTCAGAAATTCGCCGCTATGCATTGCCGGTGCTTTACCTGATTCACTGTTTAGAAGCTCGGCATGCCATTCAGTGGGCGTCTTAGGCTTAGAATTTTCGGTTTTTGAACCCCATAAAAGCTAGAGTGTGTATGGTAAATAATTAAATTTTGCCAGGTGGCACCTAATTTATATAGTGCTGCATACAGCCGTTAGAACCTTCGCTCTCTAGTGAAATCTGAAGTGGAATTTAAATATACGAATTTTCATTACAAGGATCATCTTCAATCTTGATGCATTACGGTACAGTTTATTCATTCATCAGTTATATTATGTGTTCGCGGAAAAACGGAGCGTTTTGTCGGTGAATTTTAAATTCTAGGCGGTAAAATTGGACATCCGCCCCAAACGTAAAAGGCTAGTGAATCCCCTGCAGGCTCTTACCAACTTCTGCGTGGACCACTCATGTTTAAAACGTGTGAAAGTGAAACATTTTCTTTCCTTTTTTCCGAAAAAGTTCTTACACGATCCGACAGCGAAAGCGGATATAACACAAAGTTCTCTGGAAATCAAGCAATAGAAAGTGAATTCGTCTTACCCATGAAAAAAACTAGCAACCAATTTGCGCAGAGAAATCAGACGGCTTAGTCTGGCTGGGCCTGGGCTGGGATTATTTCTTTTCCCAGAACATTTTCTGACGAAATTGCAGGAAGCCATCTTGTACCTCTATGGCTCTCAAATTCTTCTTCCGGAAATTTCAAATGTACCTGCACAGCTGCTTTTCTTGCCCCTAAATTTGTGGGGCTAAGAGTTGCCACAAGTTTTGAGTGAATGAGTAATATGGCTGGGTCAGATGCAAATTACCTTTTTGGTAATCTATTTATCTTTTTTGGCAGATTCCGGTACAACTTTTCTCATTGTGGGCTCTCTGTCTGTATTTGTTTTTTTGTTTTGACAGTGAGAGAACCTGGCGAGAGCACTGCTGCTACCTACAACTACAGTAGAGGTGTGCTTATGTGAATGTTTGTTAACTTTGGATTTTGCCATTTTCATGCACTTGCTGTGTCTAAAGCTAACTATCAGTTAGCCAAGCCAAAGTAGGTAAGAACAGTTGGGCACCAGATATTTTGGAGAATTCCCCTGCTTTAGGGGAATCTCCTACACAGGTGAAAAAGAATCCTCTGTAGAGGAGATGAGGGGGGGGGGGACAGGGGGGGATAAGTGGGACAAATTTTATGGCATATTCTAGTAAAGTAGACCTAAAAAACTGTCTCCAGGTCCATCACCCTCCCCCACCCCCCACCCAACTCTTCTAATCCTAAATAACATGGAAAATAACCAAAAAACTAGTGTTATATGTATTTCTGTTGTTTCCAGAAAAGCTTTTGGGTGCAATCTGCATGACTGCTGTACTTGTAGCACTACTGAACACAATGCCTTACTATTTTGCTGATTTCTTCTTTTCTGGTTGGAGTTTACAAGCACTTTTCTTTTTCAGGTGCTTTCACCTACCATAGAGAAATCCTTGATACCGGAGAAATCGTTTGGCCAATAAATAACAATTACACCCAAATTGAGTAACCCCTGGACTGAATTAACTAAATAGAAAGGGAATATATCTAGGAATACCAGCTGTCCAAGGGATCCCTTCCACTCAAATGGCATTTATTGAACAAATGATTTCTCCGGTATCAAGGCTTTCTCTACCGTAGGTGAAAGCACCTGAAAAAGTAAAGTGCTTGTAAACTCCAACAAGAAATGAAGAAATCAGCAAAATTGTAAGGCATTGTGTTAAATAGTGCTACAAGTACAGCAGTCATGCAGACTGGACTCAAAAGCTTTTTTGGATACAAGGGAAATACATATAAATATTAGTTTTTTGGTTATTTTCCATGTTATTTAGGATTAGAAGAGTTGGGTGGGGGGTGGGGGAGGGTGATGGACCTGGAGACAGTTTTTTAGGTCTACTTTACTAGAATATGCCATAAAATTCGTCCCACTTATCCCCCCCTGTCCCCCCCCCCTCACCTCCTCTACAGGGGATTCTTTTTCACCTGTGTAGGAGATTCCCCTTAAGCAGGGAAATTCTCCAAAATATCTGGTGCCCTACTGAAGAAGGGCAGCTGAAAACACCTGTGGCTGTACACAGGGTCACAGCCTTTTGGATCTTCAGTTTACCATTTGGCCCAAAACTGCAGTGTTCACATTAAAACAACTGTTCACATAAGCATACTTCTACTGTACAAGCTTATTTCCGTTTCAAGCTTCATTATTGGGCAGCAGAGACCTCATTTGACCCCACCCCCCACCCCACCATGAAAATTCATTAAGTCTGCGAGGAAAAAAAAAATGATTTGACAAAATTTTGACATGCAGTTGTGAAAAGTTGATCTTAAGAAGGTCTCTTAATAGACTTTGGACTTTCTAAGCCAAACCACTGGCCTGAAACGATGCCGCGCTCCCCCATAGGTTTCCGCGAAATGTACTTCCTTGCACTGGGCTAATCTTAAGTAGTAGAATCCAGTAGCATTTAGTCTTGCTACAGTAGCATGCAGTGGCAATAGATATTACTGTATGGTATTAATACATATAACATTCTTAAAAACAATTCATCGGGGGGCAGATACTGGGCTAAAGTATCCTTAACATATTTATATTTATGGACTAAAATAGGTATGATAGCCTCCTGAGGTAGCACCCTTTGTCCACAATGAAGGTGAAGCCTCCTCTGCTCCTGGGACAACTTAGCTACAGGAGAGGTATTCAACCTCACATTGAAGGTATTCAACCCTCAAATGAAATATACCTGCAAAAATGTTGAAAGGAAATTTCTGTGTACAGTTGTCCAAACTAGTTCTTAACTGTCAAGAAACAAAAACCTATCTAGGTGTCCTAGTAGGACTTAGTTAGGACTACAACAGAAGTTTCCTTTTAACATTTTCAGGACAATTTCGAGGATAAGTAATTCAAAGCTGGGTATGTGATGTAGTGAGACTAGCTTTACAGATAAAATTAGGGGAGCACATCCCCAGTTGTGGAAACTGTCCTGGTTTCTAGTTTCTATAGTTATTGGGGATTGTTTTAGTGTAGGCTTAGAGCATTATCTGTAGTAGGAAACACATGTGAAACCAAGAGCTATCATGCCCATTATTCTATGAATACAGATATGGTAAGGAGCCTTTAGCCCAGACTGGGTTGATGGTGTAGATGGATGAAAACTGATGTATATATTCTCGTATTCTGAGGTTTGAGCCATCACATATACCAGATACCTAGGGGATGGGTTATGCCCCCTGGTGTCAGTCACTCTTTAAAAAAAAATTAATTCATAAAATTTTTATTTTTGTGACACTATAGCAATTTTCTAACAGGGTAAATAAAAGATGACAGGTCGAACACAAGGCCTTCCAAAATGTCAGTTGGTTGGTAGCCTAAATGCAGGGGTGTCCTAATTATTTGTAATAGTGTAGCCTATTGGAAAAAACAGCAAGACTAAAGGACCAATTGAGTAAAATTACTTGTCCAAAACATTTTGGCTAGTAGAATCTCTGCCAGACTGCCTGGAGTTGCTTAAAGATGGAGACCTAGTTTATTTACCTGGACTGGATAGGGCCAATGACTTATGCTATTGGGAAGTCTGGGGGTTCTTCATTTAACTAGCTCCAGCAGTTTGATATTAATTTTGTACTGTGGATAGTCATTGGGTGCATCATAATCCAGGTATGGCCATACCAGCAAGGTATGCTGAATTTGAGGGTTTTTGCTAATGATGTGACTTCATGCAATAGCCTGAGGATTTCGATTTTCCAGTATTCCTGTCGGTAAAATGAGTTTTTAGTCCAATCTAGTTTCAATATATTTTGCAATAACACAACGAATCTTGAACGGGTGCTGAGTTGTAGGCTGTTGTGGTAGCTAGAAATGATCCAGCAGAGTGGTACAGAGTTCCAGGGCTAGGCTGAGCCTCGTATGTAAAGCCACAGTAGGGGTCGATTACTGCTTTGGAACTGTAAGCATTCTGGTTTGACAGACTCTAGGCGTTTCTCCACGTCACATTTGTGTGCCACACGTTTCTGAGTATTTGTTGCGGAAACAGAAGTGTATGCCACACACTCTACCCACAAGCTGAAACTCGCGGAAGCGCAGTTTTGTCTTTTTTCGTCGGTAATTTCGAATGTCTAAAAATAAAAATAGAATCTAGATAAATCTAAAAAAATAGATTAATAGAACTTTAGGCTTAGGCTACGTCCCTACCATTTTATATAAAAGAAGGATCCTCATTTTTCTGTCTAGGTGTTTGATAAAGTAGCTAATGTTATTATTTAGACTTTTATTTAGAATTTGCTGCTTAAGTGAAATTTCCCGCCAAATTCGAGCCAAAAATTTGAAGATCACCTCACAGTTGTTCGTCAAATTCGAGCCACAATGCGAGAAACAAAAACACGATTTTAAAATTATATAGTTCACGTTCAATTTATTGTATAGGCTATAGTGTGGTCATTATTTTGTTAGTTATTTGTCACAAAGTTGTTCGTTCGATTTTGATTATTTATTTATTTATTTTACTCGTCAGCTATGGCGGAAATAAAATAATTGAATTAATTGAATTGAAACCTTGTTGGTCGCGGAAACACACGTCTGTGCCACAAACGACCGCGTAAATACTCTTTACGAGCTATAGATACAGACTTTGCATGAGATCGCGGAAAAACGCCTTGAAGTACACAAATTCAACAAAGCGTTTATGTTTTTGGCCTGGATTTTTTTTTTTCCAACAAGCAAGGCCAGTGTAAGTGAAACAGGCGAATCAGTTTAAAACTGTGATTATTTATCTTCCAGAGACAAGAAGGAGGGCTAAAGGCCCTGTTGTATCGCCTGAAAAAGATCCGGATAGGACCACTGCTTGTGTAACTGCTTCCCAGCTTCTCTGTGAAAATGTTCTTTCCCATCCTTTTACCATACTTCGAAAGCAGTGCCAGGTAAGAAAAAGAGCCCAGTAGGCTATCTACTGCCACGAAAGCAGTCTGTTGCCATATAACCAGCAGAACAAATTTGGTGATTTGTCAGTGGTACACCTCGCCAGAGTCGCCAGTGAAGATGTTCTTGGCACTCCCATTTCCTCGAGGCGTGTTACCCAGGTTTCTGTTGTTTCCTTTTGTTTTTACTTTTTTGCGTTTCCTACTTAAGTTGATCGTCTTGATAAGATGGGTGTTATTGTTATGTTGAACACTTTTTCCGATCCCTTGCAATGGTTCGTTTCGAAAACGTCTTCACCAGTCAACCTCTGAAAGTACCTGCATTTCTGCACCTGCACCAAGAATAAATAAGGGAGAGAATTGAGAACTCGCATAACCTTGATGTCAGCAACCTACGTTTACTTCTGGCCGAAAATATTTTACCGGGGGTGGAGACTGGGTGGAGCTTCGCGCGTTGCCTCTTGCAGTATTAAGCGTTACCTCCTGAGCAACAGGGGCGTCACTATGGGGGGGGGAGGGGGGGGGACTCCCCCCCCCAAAGGTCTTGAGAAAGTACTTTCGTCGGGCGAAGCCCGGCGAAAGTACACTTGTTTGTCGGCGCGGAGCGCCGGCAAACACAGAAAAAATAAAATTTAGCATGCTTTAGTCGGGCATCGGTCGACTCGTCGGCACATCGGGTTCTTTTCATGCGCAAGAAATCAAATTTCGCATACATTTGTCGTGCAGAACACAGGAGAAATCGAGTTTTGTATCCTTTTGCCGTGCCCTCGATATGCTCGTCGGCACATCGAATTCTTTTTATGCAGAAGAAATTCAATTTTGTATGCTTTCGTCGGGCGTCGGTAGACTCGTCGGCACATTGGGCTCTTTTTATACGCAAGAAATCGAATTCGACATACATTTGTTGGGCAAAAAACAGAAGAAATTGATTTCGGTACGCTTTGTCGGGCGTCGGTCCACATGTCGGCACATCAGATTCTGTTGATAAATCAGTTTCAGCAAACATTTGTCGGGCGCACCCGGGAAGACCCGTATCGTCGGCACATCGGGCTCTTTTTATACGTAAGTAGTCAAATTCTGTAAAAATTTATCAGGCGCATCCCGAAAGTGTACATTTTGTCGGCACATCGGCTGCTATTTAAACGTAAGAGATAAATTTCTTTACAGTCTTGTCGGACAAAACAAAGAATAATTCGAGTTCTGAATGCTTTAGTCGGGCGTCGGTATTCTTGTCGGCTCATCGGCATATTTTTATTCGCAAGGAATCGGATTCTTCAGATATATGTCGGGAGCACCCGGAAAGTCTAATTCCCTTCGGAAGATCAGAATCTTCGTTACACGTAATAAATCAAATCCGTAAACTTTTGTCCAATCCCGAAAGTTTATGTCTCGTCGACAAATCGAGATTTTATACACGAAAAAATCAACTTTGTGCCTACTTTCTTATGGATGGCCACTACTTTTTTGGCGGAAAGATCAGTGATTTCACATGTAGCCTTCCTTTTATTTGGGATCGCTCATCAATGTTTCCACAAAATTTCGCCTGCGGCGTGTTTCGTAGTATTTTCTATCTGGGAAAATGGTGTTCCATTTAGTTGGCGTTTTAGGATTGAAATTCGAGGTTGGAAACACAATAAAAGCTAGAAACTGTTAAGTTTAGGTATAGAATGGCCTAAAATTTTTCGGAAAAAAGAAAGATTACGGTAACAAAATTTTGCCTGCGGCGCTTGATTTAACTTGTTCCGGGTTCAGTCGTTGGAAAGCTTCGCTTTTTAGCGAAAGGTGAAAAGAAAAGCCGAATATGTAAATTTAAATAGAGGAATTTACATTAAAGGAATAATCTCAACTAATGCATTACAGTTAGTTTTACACAAAATTTCGCCTGCGGCGCATTTGTAGTATTCCATATCTGAAAGAACGGTGTTTCATTGAGTTGGCGCTTTAGGATTGAAATGCTTGGGGTTTGAAACACCTTAAATGCTATAACTTATAAGCTAAATTTTCCCAGAAAAGAGGGCAGATTTAAAAAACTTCGCCTGCGGCGATTAATTTAACTTGTTCTGGGTTTAGCCGTTGGAAGCTTCGCAAATATTTCCAGGAGAAAAGGCAGATCTAAAACATTTCGCAAGCGGCGAATGATTTAAATTGTTCTGGGTTGCCTACAGTCGTTGGAAGCTTCAGTTTTTAGCGAAATCTGCAATGAAACCCTGACCGAATATGTGAATTTTGATTTACGAATTTACATTAAGGGACTAATACGCCGTTGCCGCGAAGCGGCAACGGCGTTTTTCGTCGGCACATTTTTTAGTCCGTCGGCACAAACTGGACGTCCCCCCCCCAAAGGTAAAAGGCTAGTGACGCCCCTGCTGAGCAAAGGGGATGAAGCAGCCAGAAAAGGCGGGAAGTTTAAGCAGTGCTGATTTCTGCGGATTATACAAATGAAAACGACTTTCAATCTCGGGTCAGATTTCCAATAAGATGCTTATTTTATCGCGACCTTTCACAAAGACTATGAAGCCCAAGGGAGTGCGGCATTTGATGACTCAGAAAGCAATTAAGAGCAAACGTTGATGCACTTGAGGCAAAGACCTAACACGCGTCTTTGGTCCAGATCAATAGGATTGGTGATGGTCTGATGGATTGGTGTGAACATTAGTAATTTTATTTTAGTCTTCTCAGGACTGTAAAGCATCGCTTCTAGAAAAGGTATGGACAACTTAAGGTATTTAGCTGGCAAAAATGTACTGAATCAGTTATTATGTTTTGTTTTTAAATTGTGCTCTCTAGTCTCGACACAAAATTTAGCTCATATCATTTTCTAGTATAGTTGCGAAAAACAGTTGACTGTAAAATTTTTCAAATTTATATTTGCTGATTATAAGAAATCCAAAACGTCCCCATTTGTGATAATAACTTATTATTCTTGGTCAAAATGTATATGATTATCTCGGGTGGTTTGTCTATGCTATTATAATGACATTATCTGTGCTATTATTAGTCTGTTATTTCATCATCGTTTTTTTTTTCATTATTCAAATTTCAATTTTAGGTATAAATGGCGAAATGTACTCAAAGATTTATTCTGTTTTGTCTTAAGTTGTATTCACTACACAAAATTTAGTTCATATCATTTTCTCGGATAGTTGCGAAAACCAATAAATCCTAGTCTTACACTAATAACTGATTACTGGAAATGATACGTACACGCACACTCAGGATCTGCCAGAGAGATTAAATGATTATTTGTGTATGAAAAAAAAAAGAGTAAATTGTTCTTCTCACTTCTCCAGCGACGGATATCGTAACTGACTTTCTAAGCCTAGAGTAAAACATCTGGTAGTACGTCCCTTCTTTTCTTTAATTTGAACTTTCAGTCCAAATTGCTGTCGGTCCTTTTCTGCCTTTACTTTTGTCTTCTAAATTCTCCCCTTCTTTATTCTTGGCATAATCCTCGGAAATCAGCAGTGTTTAAAAATTCCCGCCTTTTCTGACTGCTTCATCACTTTTGCTCTGGAGGTAACACCTAATACTGCAAGAGGCAACACGCGAAGCCCCACCCAGGCTCCACCCCCGGTTTTCGAGACCGGCTAGAAAGGAATCTAGCTTGAGTCGACTCTTCTCAATTCTCTCCCTTATTTATTCTTGCCTGCACTATACAACCTTTTGTGTATGTAGGATTTGCGCATGGTACAGGGGCCATGGTACCAAAATTAACTGCAAAACAAGTAATAGCTAATTAATTAACACACCTTAAAGAAAAGGAGCCTATGTCCAAGTCCCAGCTGAACAAACACAGAACGATTCTTAATAGTGGCGAAATACATGCTTATCCAATCCTCATGATGCAACGTCCAACCGTAAATCTTGACAGTTGACATGAAGTTTCATATTGGGCACAGACCATCTTCAACATGTATGATTTTAATTGTTCAGACTCTCTTCCACTGTGAATACGACACAACAGGCAGCTTCGCTGAGAGCTTACATGTCCACTTTTGGATTTCTTGGCAATAATGGCAATCCAAAACCCTTTGAGCTTGTTTGTCCCAACCTCATTCTCTTCAAAGTAAGAAGCTGACCATTGTTTTAAGTCGAGCAGGTCGAGTTACGCTTGGAAGATGTGTAATATTGTAATGTCTTCAACGCATTGCAATCTATTTCTGCCGAACCTAAAAGATTGAAAATAATGCTAGGTCAGATCAGACTGTTTGCAGGAATAATGATGAAGAAACGTTGAACTAAAAATTCGGTCATCCATCCATGCGTCCACAACGTGGTGGTGAGTAATCGAAAATTGCCTAATCACGGTCTAAAGACAAGAAGCGAAATCTTTTATTAGATAACAAGTAATAATCTTTTCCCAAGTTTGTGTACCCAATAAATACTTCGGCGTGCTTGAAACACTTTTTTCTAGGTTCACGTTCGCTCTGGCCGTTATCACCTCGTCCCGGTCACCTTATTCTCCCCGTGTTATATAATGCAGCAGAGACAGGGGGTGGCTGTCTACTGGAAGGGTCTGGGAAGTGCCGTGTTCGTTCGGGGATTTACACTCGGCGTTGAGGATTTCCTGAGTAAAGTCACTCCTTGGCCAAAGTAAGTCAGTCCTCTTACCTTCAGTTCCACAAAAGCGGGGTTTAAAACTGAGTTTAGAAGAGTTCAGAAGTTGAATCAAAAGTTCTTGGATCCAGTGATGATGAGTCGATGCTGCATTTAAATGATCTTATGATGCACCTCCATTCTGCCTCCTAAATCACTCAGTCAGTTCGTATTTATCAAAATTTGGATTTCATACGGCATTTGTCAAAGGCATCTACTGACTTTACGTTTGTCAAGATCAGCGAGATCTTTTGGTGGATCGATCTTGTGTTTTGTGCAAATGAATTGGGCTTGACCCAATTATGGGAGTTGTTAAGCTTTGGCACCTTAATTCAGGTGGGCTGAGACTTGAGAGTGAGTAAAAGGATGAGCGTGACTTAAAGGAATCGAGTCTATTACAGTAATGGCGAAGAAACAGCACCTACTGCGAGTTCTTTTCCAACTTCGAGCAGAGAAAATCTGAAAGAATGAGCGAGCATAGGGAGGCGGGGTCAACCTTCTAGACTGGAAGCAGACATGCTTTCCTCTAGGCTGAACATGAGCATCATTTCATTTAGGAAATCATGGGAGTTCTGTCAGCCATGTCAGAAGTTTTCTTTATGTCTGCCGGTTTTGTATTACTTGTGTTTTGTCTTATCCTAGCCATGGCATTCTGTGTATTTATATCCATATCGCATGAAGAACCTTTTTTCTTTGCAGGGAAATAAACAGTCGGAGCACATTGAAAGGAGTAGGTCAGCACTTCCTCCTCAAATGGTGAGTCGCAGTGTAGAGGAAGGTAATACGGGTGAACAAAATATCAGCTAGTTATTGCATCTGCAACCGTCTGTCCTTCTGAAACCGTATAGGTCAGTTTTCTTTTGAAATGCAAAAATAATGTTAACCCCCCCGGCGAAAACCCCCCCGGACAAAACCCCCCCGCCAAAACCCCCCCGGCTAAACCCCCCCCGGTACCAAAACCCCCCGGACCAAAACCCCCCAGGTACCAAAACCCCCCCGACCAAAACCCCCCCGGTACCAAACCCCCCCCGCATAAGAAAAGACGGGTATATAAGAGTAGAGTAACTGGTAGGTAGAGAGTAAGAGAAGAACAGAAAACCACCCCAGTACCAAACCCCCCTCCCCCGGCGAACCCCCCCCCGAATCCTTAGACCCTCACACATATTCAGACTGGGATTTACTGGGCATCAAAACGAACAACCATGTGACAGTCTTACCATTGACAAGCACGAGTAAGGTGAAGAGCTAGTAGAATATTTCTGGGACTATCTTGAAAGTGCTATCACAAAACGAGCTCAACCTTTCCCTTGACCCAAAGGATCCTCCCATCAAAATATCTCATTCCCTTCGAGAGTTATCTTGCTCACAGACGGAAAGCAGGGCAATTTTTGCGGTGTCATAGGTATCCCTCCACTTACTCCAGTTTCTGGTATGAATCAGGGATAACTAAAGAGCAATCAGGCAAGGGGAGCTTCACATTGCACCAATGGGTGGCATCCTAACTGCAGCTTCCTCGCCAAGAAGGGGGAGGCATTGGGAAAGGATTTGTTGGGGGATCGTTACACTGAGTGAAACTGGCTCTGATTTGATCATTCACATTTAACACCTCACTGACAACAGCTTCAGTTGAATGCGGGTGTTTGGTGACTTCAGCAATTAGTCTGTCACCATAACCTTCACCTTCGCCCTACACTCCCTTTGTTTATCATTGTTCTGATACCCAATGTACTTCAGACATTATTGTAAAGTAAGTTTGGGAAAGAAGTTTATTCTACTCTTACTCTCTACCTACCAGTTACTCTACTCTTGCATACCCTTTTTTTATGCGGGGGGGGGGGGGGGGGGGTACCGGGGGGTTTTGGTACCGGGGGGGTTTTGGTCCGGGGGGTTTTGGTACCGGGGGGGGGGTTGGTCGGGGGGGGGTTTGGTAACGGGGGGGTTTTCGCCGGGGGGTTTTGGCGGGGGGGGGGGGGTTTCGCCGGAACCCGATTAGAAGAACAGAAGCAAAATAATATCATAACTGCCTTGAATCGTTATGAGTTGTGGAACTGAACGCACTTCCCCACAACATCACTTGTTGACGTGTTTCATTAAAATATGATTTAAAGAGATTCTGAATAGACTTTAATAAAGGTAGGCAGAACACAAAAGTAATCATAATAATAAATAATAAAAAAAAATGCGTCAAAAGTCCGTCGGCCTCTAAATAGCTCATCGAAAACAAGATTCTAGAAAACAGATTCCGCGTTGAAGTGGTCGACTCAGTTGTCAGGATACTGTTTAGGCCAATCATCGTTATTTTGGATGAAAGGGTATTCCAGTAATTCATAGCCTGCTCTGGAAGGATCATCTCCCATCGCCGCTGGTGAAGCGCCAACCACCCAACTTAAAATGAAGCCCACGCAAGCCATCGGTTCAGAGCGCGTCAGTTCGAACGTTCGTCGTTGAAGAACGAGTTTTTAACACTTTGTCACCGGATGGATGACTGTCAAGACTGACCCAGATCCGCTATAGGTGGGTCCTTTTCCGTATGAAAGGCAAGGGTTGGGAATAAAAGGCAGAATAATGTGGAAAAACTGAAAGGGTTCCGAAATTATTTTATGAGAAACGCAAGTTTCTAAAAAAAAAAAAAAAATGTATCTTAAGTTTAAGTCACACGACGGTGTTTTTCTTTCTTTTGTATTTCTGTAATTAAGCTGTCTGGTAATGTGTGTAGCACTTAATCAGGTCAACGTGGTGGGTTTATGGATTGTCTGTTTGTAATCCTACTCTATATGAGTCTGAAACACGCCAGTGAACCTCGTGAAGAACAAGAAAAACCAGCCAACAACGTTTGTTGTCTTGACGTTTCAGGCTAATCGCTGGTCACACAGTGAATCTTCGTCGGCACGAAGCGTTAGTCATCAAGAGTATTCAGATGTGAATATTCTGACGAGATGAAAGATGCCAACGCTGTTCGGACCGACTCGGCGTCTGATCTTGCTTTCGGTCTGAGAATGTTGGTTCTAGCGAAATTTGGATTCCCGGCTAGCCAGACCTAACAGTTGGATCATTATTTTTCAGTGTATCAGCAGCTGCTGCAACGCCCTTCGTAGCCGCCAGTCTAGTCGAAATCGTTCAGAGTGACATCGCCAGCGAAAAGCCAGGAGTTTTCGACGTTTTCCGGGAGGGTTTTCTTAGGCTTGTGAGCTGGACGACACCTCAGACAGGTATGTTGCAAATTTTTTTTCTTATACCCCCTTCAGGACTTGATTATTTTGATTTATTACCTATCTACCAAACGTAATTTTCTGTCTCACTTTTTATTCATAAATAGTATCATCTCCAGCATGCGAAAATGGAGAAACAAGCTTTATTATTATATAATATCAGTCAGTTCCTTTAAAAAGAGCGAAGATACCGGAAAAGTTAAGTACCGATTCGTCACAGAAATCAGAGTAGCATTGTTCGCGCAACTTGCTACTATTTTATGCCGAACCAGTCTGAGTTTCCTTCTTGGCTGGGACTGGCTTCTGAAACTGGTGGGAAATCTGTGTTTGCTATTTTTTGTCCCTTTTAGGCCGCCTTCTTCCCATCTGGATTCTTATACTGCCGTCTACTATCACTTACGTTTCCCGGTATATTTTCTCGTTAGTCGCTACTGGAATATCTGAGAAGATTTTCACACAGTTAGCGCGGAAATCATACGAAAAATATGTGAGTTCCGAATTTCTTTCTTATCTTGTTCTAAAGGCTAATTTCTGTGTCGGGAGTCCTTTGCCACATGTAGCTGACCCTGAAGTATGGGTTTTAACGTTTTATCGCCGGATGAATGAATGTCAGACTGACCCAGATCCGCTGTAGGCGGGTCCTTTATCTTATGGAAGGAAAGGGTTGGGAATAAAATTCCGGGATGATAATGGGGAAAACTTGAAAGACTTCGAAATTTGTTCGCGAGGAAGCGCCTTTCTAACTCAAGTCTCACGATAGCGGCTTGTTATTATGCTCTCTGGTCTGTCTGATGATCCTAAACTTGACCGGGCATGTTTCCGAGGAATTTAAAGATTTAGCCCCAGATCCCACCACGGGCGAATATGGCTTCCCTTATTTCCCTATTAATATTTGTAATCAAGTGATCTTACAAGATGTTGTCACTGGTTCCACCGATTTGTTGTAGCGCCATGCATTGGTATGTCGGTAAAGCTCTACTATATAAATTAGACTCTGTGTGAACAGATAATAAAACATACATAGCAGAATTTCTCGTAAGAACTTCTTGTTTTCAGGGACTCGATGTTTCAGAGAGTGATGTGGCACAGTCGCCATTAGTTCAACTCGGATCTTGGTTTGCTGGAAGAGCCGTCTCTGACATCCTGTTATATCCTATTGAAACCGTACTACAAAGGTATTGTAAGCTGTACCCATCGGGACCTTCGTTATACCAGGGACCCATAAATTTCCTTACCTGTCATTTCCTAGGCTTCTGTATTGATATGATGACCGAACCATCCAGTTTCCAAAAATCCCCGCTTGAGTCGATCGACATTCTTGTTTGCCTCATTGGACGTGCGCACAAAAGAGACTCCTCCCTCGAGGCGCCAGCAGCCAATCCCAAATTTTGTCTATCTGGTCTTGAACGTCATTGGACCGTGGGTATTTCTGGAACTACATTCCGTGCGCTCAAGATAGCATCAGAAATCTCTTATTGACGGGCCCCCTGTAAAGGAAATGTATGGGTCCCTGGTTATACCGAGTCTAATCGCGTGTTCATTTCATGTGCTGATGGTCAGCTTGTTGCACATTTAACTGGATCGGCTGAGCCTGGAGACTTGTAGAGATCGACTGCCGTCACCAAGTGTTCGTTGTCTTGTTCCATCCTGCCTATGTTGAATGATTTTTAGTTTTGCCGTCGTCGGCTCTTGTCAAGTCTCTCGATCATTGTTTGCAAGTTTAGAAAATAGGAGTAGAAACCATTTGTTATTTTCTTAGAAAGTTGAGTATATGTACCTTTGAACATCTGAAAACAAGATTGTCTACTGCAGCATATCCTTTTAGTTGTTAGAAGGCCCTCTTTTGAAATTGCGGCTGAGATTACGCGGTATCACTTTTAGGTAAGGAGTGAGTGTCTTAAACGTTGCCGGTGAATGATAATCTTCTTAGCCGCAATACAAAGTTGCTAGCCTAATATTGAACTCTTTGTTTCAGGTTGTACCTTCAAGGAACTCGGACGATTATCGACAACTTGGATGACGGCATGAGCGTAGTACCAATTGTGACGCGGTACGAAGGCTTCTGGGATTGTTGGAGGTCCATTACGGGGGAAGAAGGAATTTTAGGGCTTTACAAGGTTAGTAAACCCTTTTAGGTCTGCACATAAATACAGTAGAGGTATGCTTATTTGAACCCTCCTGTAAATGTTTCACCACCTTGGCTTTGTTTCTTGCTTAGAAAACCGCCGAAGGGAAAGGAAAAATAACAAACTTGATATCAGTGAACAGCTTTCTTCTGGCGCAAACAGTAGCCTAAGTTGAAATTCTAAGTTTTTGTTGAATTTTTAACTATGTCTCTTCTTCCTCTGGAGTTTGCTAATTCGTTTGAATGCCATATTCTTGGTGAAATTACGCGCAGCTTTGTAAAATTTGAAAGAAGAAACAGATGGAAATTAAGAGAGTTATATTTCTCTGGGAGAAATATACATAACGAAACTTTCCAGTCAAATCTCAGCGGCCTCGCTGTATGATTATTGCGAATGTCTCAGAGTTTTTTTTATAGGTGAAAGCCTTTTCTGTAGCATTATGTTAAAGAATCCGACTGACAACTCGCGTTGTGCGTGTGGTTTTAAGAAACTCCCTCCTCTCTGAATGATAGGTGTGAGCTTCTAGTGACGTATCATCCCGATGGATGTAGAGTTGACTGACGATCGATCATAAGGCATTGATTTTGGTAATTTTACTGATTTTGGTATTTAGTTGTACTTTTTCTCTGAAGGGTTTCGGCGCTTTACTACTCCAGTACGGAGCTGAGTTCCTGTTTCTTCGGGCTGTGCACTTCTTGATTACAGACGTTTATGGATCGAGGTTCCGATCGGGTGCTGTCATATCTACACCGCCTCGAACACCAGAGCGACCGGAGGTAGACCCTGGGGAAATAAAAATGGTGAGTCAGAGCGTAAACTAACATCCTAGCAAAAACCCTTCTCATTGGTCGACTTTTAAATGGTTAGCTAAGCGATTTTTAACCTGACAGCCAACCCCGGATTGTTTGCGAGGCTACTTGAGTATTTTATGCAACTCTTACCTTAGAAGAATCAAGAAATGAGAAACATCTCTTACCAGAGCAAAACAATACTAGGTTTTTTTTATTTATTAGTTTATTGTAACCTAGTGTTATTTTGCTCTGTCTCTAACAAATAGATCGACAGTGGGTTTGTGTTGGACTGGTAGTGCATTCAAGCTTTTCTGAGAAACCTGCTGACATGGACATATAGCGACCGGAGTTGTCGTAGTTCTGTCCAGCGTTGGCGAGCCGGCAGTTTTGAAGAAGTGCGGAGGATGAAACTTAAAAGGTATATCATTATGGGACACGAATGGATTCAGGAAATTCTATATTTTTTCCGGATCCGATCACCCATGTGTGTGTATTGGGGGGGGATGTTTATGGTGTCTGTTTTATCGTCGGGCCCAAGTAGACAGCCTCTTGATAAGTAATAATAATAATATCTTTCGCATGCGAAGTTTCAGCGCAGTTTTGAAATCACTCGCAATCCCTTTCCGTAAAGAAGACTTTGGTTTCCGGTGAGAATTTGCTTCCAGTTCCGGAATTGTCGCGTTTTACTATTTACTATTTTCCAGGAACCAAGACCTAGCACTTCATTTTCTGTGCGGGACGGAGGATTCCGGACAAGTCTCGACGACGCTATGGTGCCAGCACCCAGGCCCAGTGAGGAACCTTATCACTTCAACTCCGGTAGTCCAGTAAGAAGTAGCCGACCGTCGACCCTACTCATTTCTCAGACTCGAAGTCTAAATTTTAACTAGATGAAACGTTAGTTTTACTTATTTTTTCTGTCTGTCGTTGCTGCCCTTTTGCATGGCATAGTCGTATACAAATTGTGTTCCATTTGTTTCTGGAATATTACGTTTTCGTTACAGAGTCGGATGCGTATTTACAAATATAGCACTTCCACTAGAGACACTTCAGACTTCGGAAATCCTGAAATAGATCTGCTATGGAGGTGGTGCGTTACGAAGTCAAACATTATTGTTGAGCTTACTGTTAGGCTGATGGAGTTGCAAGAAGCCCCTCAGACTCAAACTGTTTAAAGCTACGTGCACACACAGTACGATAAGATTTCGTAAGCGAAAATACGCATGCGAAATTCACGTCATGTCGTCAGATCGAGACGTGCCGTCAGAATGTAAAGCATTAGGCTCTCCTCCAGTGGTAACCAGAAGATGAAAACTTCGTCGGAATGTCCAAATTGTATTGATTTTTTTTTGTTTCTGTGAAGAGGTAATGAAGTTTGCACTAAGACTTTTTATTCCCCTCCTCCCCCTTTGAACCGACGTGAGGGATTGTTTAATCGCTTCGGTACACTGAACAGTCTGCTCACAGTTTCTACGTGCTATATTGCTCATATCGGTAATGTGATTTAACACAAAGCCTTGATTTCAGGAATTGTAGTCAATTCCCGGGCTGGAAAAGAGTACGTGATAACCAAGATGTTCTTGGTTCAGAGTTATCTTTTCGCTGTGTAACGTTCCTTTGTCCAAGCCCTTTTCTCCTCACGTAAAGCCCGATTGTTCTTGGGAATTACTGTTATTCAATAGCCTACTAGGAATTCTAATAGTGTCTTTAGGCAGGTTTAGTCCAGTTTCAGCACTTTGGACCGCAAATTCCCAGAACAATTCAAACTAATCTCTAAAGCACATGTGACCTAGACAGATAATTCATAATCGTTTGTTTTACTCTGTTTGCTTTATGTTTTTGCCGATAAAAGGCACATGGATAAGAGTTCTCTCCATTCTAACGCGTGTTGCAGGGCCGTTGGGTTGGTGCCTGTCCTGTCTTCAGACAGCAGATGTCAAAGCACGTATGTACACGGGACAGGTCGCATATAATAGCGAACTTCATCCATCACCCACGCATGATGTTGCACACACTGCGGTAGCGCACTAGAAAAGTAATTGAATATGAAAAAAATCTCTCCTCAAAATAACCGGAATTTAAAAACCTAAATAGTTATTTTAGTCGAATTCGTGTAGGACATCATGCCGACAATGAGTTGGCGGATGGTGTCCCAAAGAAGAAGCCAAGGTTTTTGGGATCCCAAAACGTAAGTGGAGGGATACCTAGGACGTTGTAATAAGTTGTCCGTCCATCTGTCAGCACGATAACTCTGAAAGGGAATGAGATATTTTAATGAAACTTGGTGTGAGGATTCTTTGGGTCAAATGACATGTCGAGTTCGTAGATGGGCTCTGTTGATTAGACGGCTATCCCTACAATTAGGGATAGCCGTTGGGAGATGGGTTTCAAATTAAGGCGAACAAAATATGTTTAAAAGCTAACGAAATAGTCGATTAGGGGTAAGGAGACATGCTGAACACATGTATGAAAATTACTTTCTCGCCGGACAAATAGTTCGCCCGGAATGCGGCCAAAACCGATTTTTTTTTTTTAAGTAATAGTTTTATTTGAAGTTGATTAAATGTTTGTTGTAGTGGTAAGAAGACATGCGGGATCCGCATATGACAATCATTTACTACCAAGACTTACAGTTCGCCCGGAATCCTGTCGAAACCGGAAAATTTGTTCTCAGTAAAAGTATTGTCTGAAGTTGGTTAGAGGTTCGATATAGTGGTAAAGAGACATGCTGAATCCGTATAGGAAAATTATTTCTCGCCAGGCAAATACTGAGCCCGAAATCCGGCCAAACCCGGAAAATTTGTTAGAAGTAAAAGTTTCATCTGACATTGATTCGATGTGGTTCGATATAGGGGTAAGAAGACATGCTGAATTCGTTTTGAGCTTCATTTCTTTGCCGGACAAGTAGTTCGCTCGGAATCCGAATATTTGACAGAAGTAAGGTAGGAAGTTTTGAAACCCGATGAGATGCTGACCGCATGTCTGAAACTACGGACAAGTAGTTCGTCTGGAATCCGGCGAAAGCCGTTTGGTAAAAATAAAAGCTCATTCTTAAGTTGATTAGACGTTAGCATGGGGTTAAGAACACGCGATGAACATAGTGCTGATCTTTATTTTCTTATCAGACGGGACCAACGAAATTTGCCAAAACCCGGAAATTTGGTAGACCCGAAAAGTTTAAATTTGTTTTAAATTTGTTCGGGCTTCAGAAATTTGTAGGTCGATTAAGTCTTGTAAAGTCGGTAAGTCTCAAAGTAACACAGAGAAGGTTAGCTCAACCGTTAGAGCGCCAGACTGCAGATCGAGATGTTCTTGGTTTGCTCCTCGGTAACATCAGCTGTCTGCACACATTCTGCGAAGTTTCAGAGCTGGTGGGCTGCGAGTAAAAATTCGATATAAAATAAACACTGAACCCATATCTGAACTTTATTTTCCTGTCGGAATGAAGTTCGCCCGGAATACAGCTAAAGCAAGGAATTTCGTCAAAGTAGATACGACACGTAGGGGTAAAGACGTGCTGAATCCATCTCTGAATCTGGTTGTCTCAGATGATTAGCCATTTGCCTTAATCTGTCAAGGAAAAAACATTATGGTATCATTCATGTTTATTTTAAAGCGGCTTTTTAATAGTAGTAGCATTTTAATAGTAAATTGTTTAATAAGTCTGGCGAAGACCGGATATCAGGGACCGGATACCCAATTGTCTGGATCAAAGAGTCCAATACATTTAAATTTTGGATGCGGAACTTGTTCCCGACAGAAACGAGGCAGGCACATCATACTAACAGTGGTGAGATTACGAGATCTTCAAGGCTTTAAGGTAGTTTTTCGCAGAACTTCGTCACGTTTTGAGTGTACTTACCCTCTTATTTCGGGAAAATAAATAACATGCGTATAATAAATAACAGACAAGAGAAGTTTTGAAGAGTTCGCCATTAATAGCTGCATTCATATTACTGCTTTTTAGGGGTATTTAGTGCATTACAGGTTAGCCTCTGGGCATTGAAGAGTTCGTTTTTGTTGGAATAAACCTATTTATTGTTATTCCAAAAAGAGCCTGAACCGTTCCAGCGAGTTTCAGCTAGAATGGTTTTCTATAAGTCTCCACGTTCCAGTGTCTGCAAATCACTGCTATTGTCTTTCGGCTTTCACTCTCCACTGCGTTCGAATTGTCGTTCCCTCAGATCGACGAGCATCGTTCGTCGAGTCATCAAACGGAAATGCGGGAAACGTTTACTGTAGCCAGGTGAGGAAATAAAAGCGAACCAACGTTTATGAAGAACCATACGCCAAAATTATAAGCAAAAATCACTTGAGTTTGGAAAGAATATCGCACCATAAAAATCACTTAAATCTGGAAAGAAGATCGCCATATTAGTAAGTTAAGAAAACACTAAGTCTTCCGTTTCTTTAGCAACTGCAATGAGATTACGGAGTGCAATCGCCCATGAAGCTGTAGATGGGCAGTCGACCGTAAGGGACCGATGTGCACTGGCTGCAGCAGTGTAGTCACGGGTTTCGAGTCCTTGAAAAAAAAAATAATGTTACAACTGCACTGCCACAACATTCTGGGGTACAAACCTATCCGTTGAACTCGGGGTCGAGCTCTTAAGGCGTAGCCTATTGTACCAAGTGGTAGAATACGGTTGGCAGAAACCACAAAATAGAGAAACTGAATGTACCTTTTTCACTCCCTATATTTCTTATGGATGGTAGTGGGACATAGTCTGAGCTTGGCAAGGCGCATCGGGACGATTTAGGATGAGACAGTTTCATATAGACGCCCAAAAGAGATGATTCGAAAACGTCATTAGTGTCGAAAGCAGGGAAAGTATCGAATAGTATCATGTATGCTTGAAGCCTGGTTGATCACTTGTCAGATTTTCCAAAACCTGGCAGGTATTTTTCAAGGACATGGCAAAAAAAAAAAGATAACCGTTGAGAATAAAATTTGCATTGCAGAAAGACACATCTGGATAGAGATCTAGGCCTTCTTCCGCAAAGCCAGGCTTAAGGCTTGTTTTGGCGCGTCTAAACTTCACAAATGGCCCGAAAATTCGCCGTCGCATCCTGAAAATTGGTTGCTGGTTTTAACAAACAGCCGAAATCTCATCCGAATCTCATCCGAATCTCGGGCCTACTTGGAACCCAGAAACTACTGTCAATACTGTGATGACGCGAAATCTTTTTTTTTTTAATCTTTTTATTACCTTCAATCACTTTCGTGAGTCGCTGCAGAGCTGGTTTTTCAACTTTGTCTTCCTTCAACAGAGTTTCAACTGCCTGTAGCCTTCTCACTATCTCTTCCTTTCTACCATCCTGAAAATAAAATGGGATATCATGCCAACAGCAGTCCTACGCTTATTGCACTGATGATTATAATCATTCTGAAAACTGTAGAAGCTCATCATACTCTCATGAAGGAAGAATGGTAATGGTGTTATAACCCACCGAACTACATGAGGACAAGTGTGGAGTATCATGAAGAATATAAGCATAAGAAAAAAAAAATGGACAAAACACAAAAAATGTTAACTAAAATTAGTTTTAATTGGTTCACATTCACAATATTCAGAGGATATCACAATTCAAGGAATCGTGGCTATTGTATTGAGCCGCTCGTGTCTTCAAAGAACAGCAGCTTGTATTTAGATTGCTTAGTCCTTGAGACGAGGATTATCTATCATGGCGCAAACAGCGGGGTAGCTGCTGCGACCCTGGCCCAGAAAAAGGTCAGTTCGACACCCCAACCAAGGGTAGCTAGAACGTTTTAGAACAAATTAATTCATGTATGTACTTATTGTGGACCTATCACAAAAAAAGGTAAAAAGACGAAGTACAGACAAAAGAATTGAAAAAAAAGATTGAGACTCCAGTCCCACCAAAGTTGGCTTTACGCCATCCTGGCGATTCGAACAACGTCGTATTTCGTTAATCACTCAGGCTGTGCTGCCACGGAATTCTGCGGTTCTGTTGGGTTCGGTTTTCAGATTCAATCTTCAAAAAGACGCGATGGCGCTGACGTCGGTCGGAACAAGACCAAAGGTTTCGATGGGATCCCAAAAATTTAATATTTGATCCAGACAATCGGGTCTTGTCTTCGCCAGATCCAGTCTTCGTCAGGCTAATCATCTGAGAAAACCAAGTTCAGATATACCGCTATAAGCCCTATCTATTTTGACGATACTGATCGAAACTTCCTGCTTTACTTCTGCCAAATTTCCGGTTTTGGCCGGATTCCAGGCGAACAAGTTGTCCGGGTAGAAAATGTGTTCTTCTTATCCCCAAATCGAACGTCTAATCAACTTCCAATAAAACTGTTACTTTTAACAAACTTTCCGGTTCTGACCGGATTCTGGGCGAACTACTTGCCCAGCAAGAAAATGGTTTTCACCATCGTGTTCAGCATGTCTTCTTACCCCTAAATCAAACCTCTAATCAACTTCAAATAAAACTTTTATTTTTAACAAACTTTTCGGTTTTGGCCGGATTCCGGGCGAACTACTTGTCTGGCGAGAAAATGGTTTTCACCATCGTGTTCAGCATGTCATCTTACCCCTAAATCGAACATCTAATCAACTTCAAATAAAACTTTTACTTTTAACAGACTTTCCGGTTTTGGCCGGATTCCGGGCGAACTACTCGTCCGGTGAGAAAATGGTTTTCACCATCGTGTTCAGCATGTCTTCTTACCCCATAATCGACTATCACATTAGCTGTTTAAAAATATTTTGTTTTCCCCTTAATTTAAACCCCCTCCCCCACCCCTAAATATAGGGCTACAGAGCCCATCTACGAACTTGACCTTACTCTTGACGCAAAGAATCCTCACACCAAGTTTCATCAAAATATCTCATTCCCTTCGAAAGTTACAGACCGTACAGACAGACAGACGGACAGACGGACAACTTTTTGCGATGTCATAGGTATCCGTCACTAACGTTTTGGGATCCCAAAAGCAACTACATAATCGTATCGATGTAGGGCTTGTTCATCCGTACACACAAAAATTACGCATCAACAGTAGAGAAAAAAGGAGCTCAACAGTAGAAGATTGAATGATTTGCGAATTGATGCTGAAAGAAGACCGCTGAACGGTTGGCTATAATGATGTATTTCCAGAGATTTCTCTCAGCAGAGGTGTTGCGATGCCAAGGGGACGGAAAAGAAATTTGACAACATGGAAATTTACGTCAGATACTAACGTTCTTCATCTGGACATCCTCAGCACCAACGACAGCCAAAAACAACGCGATGATGCAAGCAGCACGAACAGGTACATATCTACATAGAACTTACTGTTAAATCAGCCTTTGCCGTTATTTCCCGCATTTCAGAGTCGAGCCTGGTCCAGATATCTTTTGGGTCTACATCCATTTCGGTTAGGCTCGGTGGCACAGCAGCGAAACTCCTGGGTGATCCAACTACAAATCAGATTTTGAATTAAACCTTTGTCCATACTTATTCAATTTTGCTAAACCCAGGGAACTGTAGCCTACTGTTGAGACTGAGGGCCATATTTTTAGCAAATGTCAAGAGGACTTTAAAAGCCTGCTTTCACACAAACTGCACAAGAAAAACGAAAGAAAGGGTGTGTTCCAACCTCCTTCCAAGAGTTGCTAAAAGCTACCATACCGTTCCAACCTTGTACGAAGAGATACACAGATTGCTATGACGGTGGTAGCTTTAGCACCTTTGGTAGAACGTTGGAACACATACAGTGGCTGAAATCCAATCCGACAGGCCAGAAGAAGAACAAATAAACTACAACTAAAAGGAAAACTCTGGTTACGATGAAGGGTTGAGCCTGGGTGTTCGACACGTGAACACCTTAAATCTAAACTGGTACCAGTTTGACTCACTAGACCTCGTAAGCTGATAACATAAGCCTTCCACAACATTTATTTAGATTACCATACTTAGGAAAGGAAAGAGCTTCTATTATTAGGACATTTTCACCACTGAACAAAACAAGAGCTGGAAGCTCATATGGCACTTGCAAGGCTGGGTCACAGGATGAAAGTAGGAATTCGTCAATTCGTGGGTTTCTTTTGATCATTTGTAAGCAAAACCCTTGAGATAAGAATGATCATGGGTCCTTGGAAATCACGAGACTGTATCGTTTGGCAATGCATTTGGCTGTGCGCACTTTAAGGGCGCTAGAAAATAATCTGTAATCAAAACTTCTCTTATTTTTTCTCTTTTTTCTTCTTATTGTTATTAAATGAGTTGATGAGTGATTTGTTATTATTTTTTATTTTTAGTGCTTTTTTTTGTTTTGTTATGTTTTGTTTCTAGTTGATTATTAGTTAGGAAATGAGTTTTATGTACCCGCCCAATTGCAAGTGCTTTTTTGTACCTTTCTTGGGGCGGGTACTTGCATCGTAGTTAAATGTAATTCGGTGGTAAAATAAAAATGAACTGAACTGAACTGAACTCCTGAAGCAAAAAAGATGATCACCAGGAGCACGAAAATGTATATTTTACTCAAAAGTATTGTTTGTACTTTGCTTAAAAGTATTTTTTGTACTTTGCGGTTAGCATTAGTACTTTAAGGGATGGTCGGATCTGGGAACTAACTATTTCTTAGCCAATCATGTCAAGTCTCTAATTTTCAAGCCAAGTTTCATCGTCCTAGCATGTCTGGAAGTACCTTAACTTGCGATCACCGGAATTCCGGACCCCCCCCCAACCCCCCCACAATACCCGAATCCGGTCCGGTTCTGTCACTGATCTACATAGGGCTTGTGCATGTTCTTCCCACCAAGTTTCATTCCGATCGCTCCACTCCAAGCATGTCACAAGGTTTCCGGACCCCCCCAGCTTCATCGGATCCGGTCTGGACTTGAAATGGGACATCTGAGACATGTGGTCTTTCTACATATCAGATTTCATTATGATCCGATCACCCGTTCGGAAGTTATACATACCTCAAAAGTCCGGATTCCCCCTCCCTCCACTCCCCCCACGATGGTCGGATAGCGAAGCTGACTGTTTCCAGGTTAATCTGGTCGTGTCGCTGATTTGCCTGCAAAGTTTCATCGTCCTAGCCCACCTGGAAGTATCTTAACTCCCTATGACCGGAATTCCGGAGCCTCCCTCCAACTCCCCCCCCCCCCACAGTGCACGAATCTCGTCCGGTTCTGTCAATGATGTACCTAGGGGTTGTGCTTGTTCCTCCCACCAAGTTTCATCCCGATCGCTCCACTCTAAGTGTTTAACATGATTTCCGGTTCCCCCCTCCGACCCCCCCCCCCCACATTCATCGGATTTGGTCCGGACTTGAGTTGGGACATGTAAGACTTTACTTTCTAAATATCAAGTTTCATTAAGATCCGATTACCCGTTCGAAAGTTATGCATGTCACTAAATTCCGGATTCCGGCTCCCCTCCCTCCCCCCACGATGGTCGGATCGGCCAAGTGACGATTTCCAAGTTAGTTTGGTCGGGCCTCTAATACGCCTGCCAAGTTTCATCGTCCTAGCACATCTGGAAGTACCCTAACTCGCGATCATCGGACTGACCGACCGACCGACTGAAAAGTGATCGGTATATGGCACTTGGCCGGAAGGCAAGTGCCATAAAAACGAGAAACCATGACAAAAAGGTCTACAGTCTGGTTCAAGTTCTCTTTATTTTAAACAAAATGCAACATAAAGAGCCAATTTGACAGGGAGAAAGCTCGAGGCCAAATGGAGGGCTAGGCCCAGGCTAGTGAGGTTTTCGTTCTCACATCTTACGAACTCCAAATAAAACTGATTCACTTCATAACAGACAGCAGGGTCGATGGCCAGAAGATCACCAAATCACATCAAACTTAAAGGAACAGTAAACTTGACTACGCAACTTTCGGCCATCGAATCGCCCGGGTGGCTTAGATACAGGGTCTTATTGTCGACAGGCCCCCCCTTCTTTGTTATCTCGAACCGTCTCGAACCCCCTCCTTAGTGTTCCCAAAGCTAGCTGGCAGGCCCTTGCCCCTTATGCACTGTAATTATGCACTTATGTACTGTAAAAGTTCGCCTTTTTACATGTAGACTACAGACTAACGATCTCCCCGACCAGACGGCCGGGGTTCGATTCCTAGTCGCGGCACGCAAACCTTTTTCTTTTGCAAACCTTTTGCCCAAAAGTCGAATTCTCGGAAACTGCCCGGAAAATGCAATGGTCGTAAAGAGAATTTTTCTTACTTTCAATATCGACTCAGGGTACATTCTTGATATGTTGGCTAGCTCCCCGAGTCACGTTTAAGTCAAGTTTTCTGTTCCTTTAATGCTCGCCATTCATACCCTTTATTTGCCAAAAGCCTACACTCACCAACAGGGGGTGAAGAAGACATTGGAGGTAGGACTCCAGTTAAAGGAGGGATAGCAACCCCAGCAGAAGGTGGTATAGCAGGGGGAGATGAAGACATATTAATGCCAATAACTTGGTTTGGGTAGGCTCGGCGCCCTCGTGCAGGTTTCACAGCATTAGCAGACGTCGCTGAGGCGTAGGCAAAAACAGGTGGATCATTCCATGCCTTATCATTATTTCCTACAAAAAACACAAAGATAAAAGAAATAGTAGAAGATTTGTGTCATATCGTGCCAGGTAAGATGATGATACATATTTTAATAGTAGCCTACACACGAACAGTAACTGGAATTCGCTCCGAGATTCGCTATTTTGAAAAGGATTCCTTCATACCAGCAAGTCAAGAGCAGACTAGCGAATTTTCGTAGACTCCAGCACATGACTGATTGATTTATTCCTCTTTATATCAAAACGAACGTCCTAAAAAAACACACATCCATTCCGCCCCTAAAAGTGAAGAATGTATTAGAACAAGGCGGAAATATCTATAAACGAGCAAACATTTAGATAATTTCGTCTGTGGTTGTGAATATGTACAAGGATCTAATTGACACATAGAATGCGCTGCTTGACACCTTTTGCAGTGAGGATTTTCTTACTAGAAAACGGTCAAGTAACAAAACACAGAGGCGGGCAAAAATTTTAAGTCCCTTCTCCAGTCCCCCATCAGACGTAATTATCTGGATCGTCAAGTAGAAACCTTCAAATATTTGCTTACTTACACACATGTTAACCATTTTTCAACACAAACTGTCCAACCATTATGTAATTGGCTCAATTAAGACAAAAAAAGCAGCCCCTCCCCCCCCCTTTACAGTCTGCAAGTCAGTACACAGTCCGAGGAAAGAATGATTCTGTCGTGAAGTAATACTCAATGGCCTGTTTGCTGGGGCCACCAAGGCGTAACGCATACTCAGTTTCATGCTAATCCGCCAGCTGAGTCCCAGTTATGCAATATACAAGATTTGATTTTCTCTTCCACTGGAAACTAGCCTAATTTACTCAGAATTTACCTGGACGGAGCTCAGCCATTCCACATCTGTTTCATAAACAACGATGAACTAAAAAATCAAGAAAAACAATTGGAATAAATCAATCTACATGTCGGCTTCGGGGTAGTCACCCAACCCAAACAGTGGAGATATACGAAGGAGTTGTTTCTAAATCACGATGGCGTCCAGAAACAGATACTATCAAAAAGAAAAAGCACTTTTAAAAATTCATAATAAAATCTGCTTTACTCAATTTCAACTCAAAGTTTAGGCCTATGCCAGGACAACCCTGAAACTGTTGGCTTAATACTGATATCAAGTTTGTTATTTTTTCTTTCCATTTAACTGTTCACAAACCCCTAATTTTTTGATACCTTACGCCAAACGCTGGGTAGGACTATATCTAGTGTTTGGTATGTCCTATGCCTAACGATGGATTCACTATGACAAATGCTGAATACTCAAACCCAATAAAATATTGATGATTTGAGTGAAGAAATCAACCAATGAGAACTACTTTATATTGGACTAGGTCAGGGTTAGGGTACCAACAGGTATCCGACATTTGGCATAGGGTATCCAGCCTTAAGCATAGGCTATGCCAAATGCCAGATATACCCAGTATTTGGCATAGAGTATCCAAAACTCAGGGGTTTGTGGTAGATTGACCAGGGTAGTGAAACAGTCAGAGAAGTATTCAAACAAGCATACCTCTACTGTATATCTCTACTATACTAAGAACAAATAATCAGATAGAACCTCCGTCTCCCTATCTCTGTAATATGACCATGCGGAGTCGAATATTTACCCGTACCCTGCCTGCTGCAAACAAGCGGAGGTTAGTAGCTTCGCGGAACACTGCGTTTCGTTATCTCTACAAATAGCTATATCGCTGTGAAGCCGCGTAGAGGAAAAGTAAAGGTCAAAAGCCGATTGGTTCTCTGGACGCGATCCAGAGAGGGTCAGCGCGCCTCCTGTACTTTTTGCTCTGCGATGAGCAACGGCGAAGACGGAAGTAGAGTAGACGGGTATCAACATAAGCTCCACGTTAGAGCAAATACCTCTAGCTCCGATCAGTTTTGTCGGGGTATCCATAGTCGCTGCATGGTACCAAAGACGGAGGTTCTATCTGATTATTTGTTCTTGCTATACTAATCTTATAAAAACCGGTTCACTGTACCAGGATCCAACAATGTTGTGAGCCAGTTTTCTAAAACATCTTATTTTCCTGCAACAGGGTCGCCGTCACTACGCCCACCCGTCAGTTCGCCCACCCGTCAACTCGCCCACTTCCAAAATCCGACAGTTCGCCCACCCGACAGTTCGCCCACCCGACAGTTCGCCCACCCGACAGTTCGCCCACCCGTCAGTTCGCCCACCCGTCAGTTCGCCCACCCGTCAGTTCGCCCACCCGTCAGTTCGCCCACCCGTCAGTTGACCTAACTGTCAGTTGACCCACCGTCAGTTGGCCCACTCCTGAAATCCGTCAGTTGGCCCACTCCTGAAATCCGTCAGTTGGCCCACTCTTGAAATCCGTCAGTTGACCTAATTCTGAAATCCGTCAGTTGGCCCACTCTTGAAATCCGTCAGTTGGCCCACTCTTGAAATCCGTCAGTTGACCTAATCCTGAAATCCGTCAGTTGGCCCACTCTTGAAATCCGTCAGTTGACCTAATCCTGAAATCCGTCAGTTGGCCCACTCTTGAAATCCGTCAGTTGACCTAATCCTGAAATCCGTCAGTTGGCCCACTCTTGAAATCCGTCAGTTGACCTAATCCTGAAATACGTCAGTTGGCCCACTCTTGAAATACGTCACTTCGCCTAATTTAAAATTCCGACAGTTGACCCAACTTTGCGGGATCATTAAATCCACGAAAAAGGGCCGCGACCCCAGGGGAATAATCAGCCCAACTCGACCCTGTCATTAAAGTCCACGAAAAAAAGAAACGCAATACCAGGAGATTACTCAGACGGGGACGACCTTTCTCGGTTAATTAGGGTCAACACGAGTTGCCTATGGGTGCAACTTTTATGTTTACGTAAAGAAGGATATGACGATGGGTGAAAAAAAAAAGGTATTCAGACAGGTTGTATTAAACATTTGAACTTGGTAACGAGGATGTTGCTAGTTCATACACACGCACATTGAAAAGTTTTTTCAATGATGTGGAAACAAAACGAAACAAGAGCTACGAGCTCATATGGCACTTGTTACGAGTAGGTGGTACAAGAAAGTAGAAGAGAACTTCACAAAACACCCCGCCGTCCAAAAATGCGGTTCGGACCTAGAATTAGGATATCTAGTTTCACTCAAGTCACCTCCAAGTCATCGCCAGCCTTCCAAGTTTAAACTCAAGAAATCCACTCGTTATGAAATAGGAATAATAAAAAATTATCCCTAGGCGTGCCCAGGATTTCCGGTTCCCCCCTCCGGCTTCCGCAAAAGTCACCGGATCCAATCCGGATTTGAACTAGGTCGCCTGAGACTTGGCATCTTTCGAAATATCAAGTTTCATTCAGATTCGATCACCCGTTCGTAAGTTTTTTTCCGGATCCCCCCTTACTCCACTCCCCCCAAGATGGTCAGATCAGGGATCTGGCGAGGTGCAGCGCGAAGCGCTGCATCGAGGGCGTCTAAGTCCCCAGCCACACTGACTAACCACACCCAAACCGCCTGGTGCAGTAACCACAATAATAGTTATAAAGTTGTTATTCCCAAACTGTTTTTTCATTTGTATAAACTTCAAATTGGCTTGTTTACCATGATAATCAACCCCGCCGAAGCGAGATAATACATCTGCCATAAGCAAAATTAGTTTCCCTGGGCCGGATGTCGGGACCGAAACTTTAAAAGGAAACGGGTATAAAAATCGTATCCAAATGCGGTTTTACGAAATTGTTGTATAGTGCTTATGGGTAAAAAATACCAAATAAAGCGGTAAATAATGGGTTAATTTGCTGGGTACATATGATCGTTTTTTACGGGTGGTTTCTAATGGTCATCATATGCACTTTAAGGAATGAAAAATCAAATCCTAGGCTCAGTTGCTGGAGTCATCAGGTAATTACTACAAAAGTAGCGGCACCATCCCAAAATAAATTTGCATGGGATCTCCAATAATTGTTTAATAATAGTTATAGCCTAGGGCAACCTCTGGTTTCGGTGCCTAACATCACGACCAGGGTCAACGCTGTAAAGAGTTTGCGTGGTCCGGAATTACAAATTCCGATTTGTGTGGGAATTACGTCGTGTTTCTAGCAGGATGGCTTCCTCCGTTTAGGAACGGTTATGAGTTCGGTTAGGTTCCTCTCTCCGCTCCAAATAATCTCAGGGGGTGGTGTATTCTTGGGTAAAGTGGGGAATCCCTGAATCACATTTTTCCAGTTTCACCTGAACACTTTTCTCACGTGTCCTTCGAAAGGGCGGGAATAGGGTAGCACTAAGGAAAGCTTAGTTCGCCTTTCTCTTTGTAACTTCGGTCTTTTTTCTGTTTTTCTGGTCTTATTGATCAAAGAGTACGTGGGGTTATGACCTAGTTTTCGGAAAAACTCGTATAGCTTAATAGCTTCGTCATAGTAATGTGTATCGTTTGAGCACAATCGGTTGAAACGGTGTAGCTGCGAAATGAAAATTCCCTTGAAAGTGTGCTGGGGGTGTTGACTAGTTGCATGGATATAGGCAGGTGGAGCGCATTCCTTCCTGTATAAACGTGTACGGAAACGGTCTTTATCTTTCTGGACTAGGACATCCAGAAAAGCGATTTGCTCATGGTGGGTTTCTTGACGCAAATCCAAAACTATCATCAATGTAAAACAGCAATGGTCCGAGACCTGTTGGTGGGTTGGCATAGAACGATTTCATTTTGTAGTGAAGGTAGCAAATTGCAAACACAACACTAATCGAGATGCCCATACCGGTACCTTTTAGCTGAAGGTAATGATTGCCATCAAAACTGAAAATTATTCGGCAGATAACTGCGGTCAAAATTTCCCGGTACAGCTCAGGTGGGGGTATTCTAAGGTTCAATACTGTAGAGAGGTATTCCTGATTCTTTCTGTAGAAATCGCAAAGGTATTCAATGCCTTCCGTGGTAGGAATCGAGGGGTAAAGGCTCACAATATCTGCTGAAAATAGGATGTCGGCTTTAGATGCATCAAGGGTACTTAAGCGGTCCAAAAAATCCGAAGAGTCTTTTACCGCTTCTGGTATGAGCTTTAAAAGTGGGGTTGAAATAGAGGTGACGTAATCATCCAAGCATTTCTGCTGCGAGTTTGTGTTAGACAGGATAGGTCGGCCTTTAAAGGTGCCGTCTTCTATTAACTGTCGGGTTAAATGGAACACTGGTCCCTAAGGTGTGAGAATTTAGTTGAACTATTTCAGTGTTTTTTTTTACCTTTCCTCAAAGGTTTCAGGCTATTCCCTCCGGTAAACACCACCGGCACCAAAAACTTCCTGCGACCCCTCCTATTGGCACGTTTCTAGACGTGCCTATAAACCTTTGGAAATAAAAATACATTTTTGGGATCCCAAAACATAAGTGGAGGGATACCTATGACATCGCAAAAGTTGTCCGTCTGTCCGTCTGTACGCTCTATAACTCTCGAAGGGAATGAGATATTTTGATGAAACTTGGTGTGAGGATTCTTTGGCTCAAGAGTAAGGTCAAGTTCGTAGACGGGCTCTGTAGCCCTACGTTTAGGGGTGGGGGGAGGGGTTTTAAATTAAGGGGCAAACAAAATATTTTTAAACAGCTAATTTGATAGTCGATTATGGGGTAAGAAGACATGCTGAACACGATGGTGAAAACCATTTTCTCACCGGACGAGTATTTCGCCCGGAGTCCGGCCAAAACCGGAAAGTTTGTTAAAAGTAAAAGTTTTATTTGAAGTTGATTAGATGTTCGATTTAGGGGTAAGAAGACATGCTGAACACTTATGTGAAAAGCATTTTCTACGCGGACAACTTGTTCGCCCGGAATCCGGCCAAAACCGGAAATTTGGCAGAGTAAAGCAGAAAGTTTCGATCAGTATCGTCAAAATAGATATGGCTTATAGAGGTATATCTGAACTTGGTTTTCTCAGATGATTAGCCTGGCGAAGACAAGACCCGATTGTCTGGACCAAATATCTAATTTTTGGGATCCCATCGAAACCTTTGGTCTTGTTTCATGAGAATTATATAGTGACGAGCGGCTAGCGAGCCACCGTGTCACGTTTAGATTTAACTCACATGTCCAAGATAAATCCGTAACTGGTCTCATCAAAACTGTAGTTTCTAATGAGATTTGCTTATTCCTATATTGTGTACTTTTTTTGGGGGGGGGACAAAGGTACCGAGGGGGGTCACCAGAGGATTGTTATCACCGCTGGGGGTCTAGCTGCCTCCTCTAAGCTTTCCAAACCATATTATATTTTCGTTTACAAAGCCGGTTGCTACTGCAAGAGCGATCATGTGCCTGACGTGCTTTGTTACTAAACTCCACTGCCGATGATCTGGGTAGACTGACTAGAAAAAATCCGAGTCTGTTGCAGGCTAAACCTGAACCTTCTTGAACACCATCTTTCACGAAGATTACTGGATTTTTTTTTTCAAGAATATCCTCTTAATATATGGGATCCCCAAACTGGCAATAGATGCTGCAGTCAGCAACCCTAGGTTTATCCGTGGTTAACGGCACAAGTAGCTCAAGGTTGGAAAATTCTGTGCGAATCCACGAAAATGCAAAGTAGCTTTTGAATATTCGGGTTGCTCGGTTGAAAGCCGTCGGCGAAAAAAAATGATAATTCTTACACGCCTATAATCTCATAATTTAGCTTAACACCAAATGTAATAATAAATAAATAACATTGATGACCTATTTAAATTCAGTTTGTGGGCTACGTAAATTAAGGAAAAAACATTTTCCCCCTAACAAGAGGACACTTTTCGTATAGATTTGAGACTCGTACATTGCAGATAGCTTGCAGATATACTTGGAGGTGGTACACGGAAGCTTGGCACTAAAGTCTGCATTATATTATTTTTATTCTGCTTTAACTTTCCATTTCCGTGTGAACTACACTGTAAAAAATTTCTCCGAATAAGGATGCAGTATTTGCTACTGGGGTTAATCTTATCTCTACTGGGATAAGATTAATCCGAATTTGGGGTAATCTTATCTTAATAAAGACAAGATTAATCCCAGTAGCAAATACTGCAAGATTTAAGTCGTATTGCCAATCAGAAACCTTCACTGCTCGTTACTCTAATTTTCCTTATTTTACTTTTCTTTTCATCTAATAGATTTAGAATCTCGCAACAAGCTCCTGACAGATATTTACGTAATTTTCGGCTCCTTCTGATTATTCCCCTGGGGCCGCGGCGCTTTTTCATATAACACCTTTTTTCCACCCATTGCGTAAACATAAAAGTTGCACCATAGGCATCTCTTGTTGCCCCTAATTAAACGAGACACGTCATCTCCGTCTGAGTAATCTCCTGGGATTGCGTCCCTTCCCGAAGACTGCCCGTGAATTCGTGTCACTGTCTTTTTTTCGTTGATTGTTTCCACATCATTGAAAAAAAAAAAAATCCAATGTGCGTGTGTATGAACCAACAACATCCTCATTACCAAGTTCAAATGTTTAATACGACGACCTGTCTGAGTACCTATTTTTCCACCCATCTTCATACCCTTCTTTACGTAAACATAAAGTTGCACCCATAGGCAACTCCTGTTGACCCTAATTAAACGAGAAAGGTCGTCTCCGTCTGAGTAATCTCCTGGGATTGCGTCCCTTTCTTTCGTCGAGTTCGGCTGATTATTCCCCTGGGATCGCGGTCCTTTTTTCATGGATTTAATGATCCCGTAAAGTTGGGCCAACTGTCGGAATTTTAAATTAGGCGAAGTGACGGATTTCAGGATTGGGCCAACTGACGGATTTCAGTAGTAGGTCAACTGACGGATTTCAAGAGTGGGTCAACTGACGGATTTCAGGAGTGGGCCAACTGACGTATTTCAGGATTAGGTCAACTGACGGATTTCAAGAGTGGGCCAACTGACGTATTTCAGGATTAGGTCAACTGACGGATTTCAAGAGTGGGCCAACTGACGGATTTCAGGATTAGGTCAACTGACGGATTTCAAGAGTGGGCCAACTGACGGATTTCAGGATTAGGTCAACTGACGGATTTCAAGAGTGGGCCAACTGACGGATTTTAGGAGTGGGCGAACTGACGGGTGGGCCAACTGACGGGTGGGCGAACTGACGGTAGGCGAACTGACGGTAGGCCAACTGACGTGTGGGCGAACTGACGTGTGGGCGAACTGACGGGTGGGCGAACTGACGGGTGGGCGAACTGACGGGTGGGCGAACTGACGGGTAGGAGAAGTGACGGGTAGGCGAACTGACGGATTTTTTGGGCCAACTGACGGGTGGGCGAACTGTCGGAAAAAGTGGGCGAACTGACGGAATTTTTAGGCGAACTGACGGGTGGGCGAACTGACGTGTGGGCCAACTGACGGGTTCCCGAATATTATTCGGTAGTTTTTTCGACAATTCGGCATAACGACCGGGATACGGTACTTATACCAAGAACAAATAACGAGACAGAACTGCTGTCTCCCTATCTCGGTCATACAAACATGCAGAGTCGAGTAAAATACGGCCGACTCCCGACGCAAATGAGCGGAGAATACTAGCTTCGTGCCACATCACGTTTCGTTACCTCTACAAATAGCTATATCGCCGTAAGTCGCTGAAGAGGAAATCTAGAAGTCAAAGCTGATTGGTTGGCGCTCCAGAGCGGGTCAGCGCGCGGAGTACGCCTCCTGCTAGCCTCCCTCAACACTTCTTGTGCGAGAATCAACGGTGAAGACGGAAGAGGAGTAAACGGGTATCAACATCAGCTCAAAGCTAGAGTAAAAACCTCCAGGTCCGTTAAATTTTGTCGGGGTTTTCACAGTCGCTGCATGCGACTAAAGACATAAGTTCTAGCTGATTATTTGTTCTTGGTTATACAGAACCCCGAACATGCTATTGGTCTAAACTTTGTCGGTATAATAACTGGGATTCGGTGATTTATTCGGTATAATTGCCAGGATTCGGGAGTTACCATTAACCTTGAAACTCGGAAGAGGTCGAGTGAAGCACTGGTCGCAGACAAAAGGACTTATCTATGATTTCATCGATAGTCCTTGCTTTTATCTGAATCCCAAAAAGAAGGTCTAATCATAAATGTTTCGAAAATTCCACCTGGGGCGCTTTTCGTAATATTCTCTATTTTGTGGAAGGGCGCATCATTTGACTGGGGTCTTAAGCCAGTTTTAGGATTTGGATGTCGAAACATTAAAAGCTAAATTTCGCAGGAAAAAGCTAACTTAAAAAAATCTCGCCTGCAGGGCTATTGACTAGACTACAGTAGCTGCTGCTGCCGGAACGTCGGAACTTCTAAGAGTCTCGGTATTTAATCCCCGGTTAATGATAGAATTTGTAAGAGAGCAGTTAGATTTTAGCACACAGAAAAAAAAAATCGCCTGCGGCGTCGATTTAATTTTCCCTTGGATATAATAGATAGAAGCTATTACTGCAATTATGCCCGGCAATATATTCTCCAAGTGGGCTTCGCCAAAACGCCGCTAGTAGTTGGCTTATCGTCTTTCATGCTTCCCTTTGATGTTACGCTTACTACGTAATCCTTTCATGTTCCATAATTTAAAGCTCAAATTCTCAGTTTCTAGGATTCTGTAAAATTTCTGAGATATTCGGTAAGATTTTGGCTCTGCACCCCCCCCCCCACCGATTATGCAGTTGCGACGCCCCTGGATATGGCTCCCGAAACAAAAAATACACCTTTCTAGGTACGACTACAACACAGCAGAAGGGACTCCTACCTAGCCTAAGGTAAAACACTAAAATTCGAACACATTGGAATTTGAACATGTTGATCGAACAATCCAAATCGTACACTTTCTGTTATTTGTTACTTGTTCTGTTATTTAGTCAGTGCATCTGCAAACAAAATAGAATAGCCAAAAGTTGCGAGAACCCAAAACTTGATTGCCACTAGCTTTTGGCAACACTGTAACCTTCTGATGAGAGAAAATTCTAATCAAAAGGTGGCCAAATTTTACTTTTTAATTGTTTAGAAACGGTTCCATAAAGAAATAAAGTTGCTGGGAAAAGGCCAATGTCTGCTCCTTCATCCAACCCAATGCATGAAGCCATAAAGGCAATGCTGTCCTCGCAAACGTTGAAGAAAAAAAAGAACATCAATATCTGTCTGAATTTTGATGTTTTACCTTAATTTTAGTGAACAGAACTGGGAAACTCAGAACTTCATCACAGTCGCCAGAGGCAAAGCTACAGAAAAGGTACCCAGCCTCAAACTTACATAACCTCCAAATTGGACTCAAAAATGTTAAAATTAAAAGGATATTTCTTTGCTACACTGTACAGTAGTTGACTGTAGTCTACAGTATTGAGTATGTACAGAAATAGGTCCTAGCTGTGAAGAAACAAAATCTAATGACCTAGGACCAGCCTAGGACCTAAGGCGTTTTTCCGTGCTCCCACAAACAGTTTGTGGGTCGATTGTGGCTCGAAAAGAGTGTTTCTGCGGCCTTTTGTGCAGCCCACAAGTGTGTTTCCGCGACCAACAAGATTTTCGTGGCTCGCTTTGTGGCTCAAAAACTACAAACAACTGAAGAGGTGATTGTCGATTTTGTGGCTCGATTTTGGCGGGAGATTCAAATTTTGCAGCAAAATAACGTCGAAACAATAAAATTAAAACTTTTCCATTTATGTGGAAATAAAACTGAAGAACCTTTTTGCACTGATTGGTAAGGACGAAAGCCAGGAGTTCTATTTATTGAGATTTTTACATGACTTTTATTTATATATTCAGACATTTGAATTTACCACCCAAAAAATAGACAAAACGGCGTTTCCGCGAGTTTCAACTTGTGGCTCGACTGTGTGGCACACAATCGTGTTTCCGCGAAAAACACTTAGAAGTGTGTGGCCCACAGTCATGTCACGGAAAAACGCCTCTAGTTAGGACAGTAGAGAAAATTTCTGAGGCCACTTTCAAGGTTGGGTACCTCTGCTATAAACTAGTTTTTAATTGTGTTGAAGTGGTTGAAGTTTAGTGAATGTGTTACAAGCTGGAATAGTGAACAAAATGGCACAAATGGTAGAGAATTTGTGGCAAGAAACGGTTTATGAACATGTTAAAACAAAACAAAATGCGGCTTAAATGTAATCTATCATATCATATCTGATTATACAGGATGAAAATATCTCACATTTGTAATTTTCAAATACCTTGCTAAAGCTGCTACTTTTTGAAAAATTCTTGAGTAGTTGTCTGAAAAATAGAATTTAAATGCGAAATAGATAAATAATATTAGAGTGATTTAGAAAAAATGCTCAAATTGAATTTAGAATTAAACCAGAACATTTGATAGGACATTTATTCCTTAAATTTGCCTTCACTAATGTTGGAAGCAGATTGCAGGGATTTTGAAGAATTCTTAAAACGTCCGTAAAGCGCGATTATTTTGAAATGTAAGAAACGGGACAGTTCCCACCAGAGCTCGAACAGGAAACAAACCCCTTGGATTGGATTGGATCAGAATAGTAAAATAAGTTCTGTGCCCTAGCTGTTCTGAGGGTTAGCGGTGGACCTACCAGAGCAAAGAGAACTCCACCAGGTAACACCAATAATACTCCTTTTCTGAGACAGTCAGGGCTACAAGTGCTTGACAAGCTTTACAAGTGCTTGAGGCATTATGCAAATTTGTTTGCTCTTCGGGCCTTACCTCAAGACTGTGAGTTAAGGAATGTGATAATTCAGTGTTAATTTTTAGTAGGAGACTATAACGTTGGACGATTGACTGACAGTTTATATTTGGCGGCGTTTAGGGCGAAAGCCGAGCGCATTCACACCCGACAAGACAAGACAGTCAGGGCTGCTGCTTTGCCAGTGCTTTGCCATTTGCCTTTGGTAATGACCCATTCTCCTTACACCTGCCTTACACTGCCACATACCCCTGAATTTTGGATACCCTAGGCCAAACGTCGGGTATATCTCTAGCATTTAGAATACTCTCTGCCTAATTCTGGACACTATCCAGACACTATCTGTCAGAATCAGATGACCTGTGACCCAGTCAAGCACAAATCCTCAATTTTGGGGCATGGTGCCCCAACGTCAGGGCATGCCCCAAGGTATGGGCATGGTGCCCATACATTGGGGCACCATGCCCTGGAGCATGGGCATGGTATGGTACTAGCATGGCACCCCCATGATATTTGGTTGAACTGAGATTGATTACACACCTAAATAGGGCTGTCTTCCTCTCCTAGACCACAAGATACTTGATCTTATGTTCTATCTAACCTCTTTTTCCAGTTTTAAAAATATTAGAGAACTTCCAAGAAATTTAGCCTTTAATGAAGACCACTTTTTCCTATTGGTTTACCGATCCATTTCCAGGGAAAAAGGGGAATTCGTTCATGGCTAAATTTCTTGGAAGTTCTCTAATATTTTTGAAACTGGAAAAAGAGGTTAGATAGAACATAAGATCAAGTATCTTGTGGTCTAGGAGAGGAAGACAGCCCTATTTAGGTATGTAATCAATCTCAGTTCAACCAAATATCATGGGGGTGCCATGCTAGTACCATGCCCATGCTCCAGGGCATGGTGCCCCAACGTATGGGCACCATGCCCATACCTTGGGGCATGCCCTGACGTTGGGGCACCATGCCCAAAAATTGAGGATTTGTGCATGACTGCTGTGACCCATCTGTGACCCCTGTGTACTCTACTGCAGGGGCGGCACTATTGGGGGGGGGAGGGGGGATACCCCTCTCGATTGTTGTCGGCCAGTCGGTAACAAATAGCCAAGTTGGCGCGAAGCACTGCGATTTTTTGTAGAAACAGTCGATTTTGTTCTTGGGAACAGTCGATTTTTACTTAAAAACAGTTGTTTTTTGTAAAAATAGTCAATTTCTTGAAAATAGTTGTTCTTTATTAAAATCAGCCGATTTTTTTTCAACACAGTCATTTTTTCTCAATAATAGTCATTTGTATCTGCAAAAACAGTCGGTAAAAATTACCAGCCAGTCGGTAAATACCTTGCCACCCCCCAAAAATTTTGGCTAGTAATGCCTCTGATCCTACTAACCCAGTTGCAAAGCATTGATGATTCCAGGCAGGGGTGTCACATATGGGGGGTGAGGAGGGGCACCCCCCGAATGTTGTTGGCCAGTCGGTAAAAAAATAACGGATTCAGTGCGAAGCGCTTCAATTTTTTTTACAAAACAGTTGATCTTGTTGTTGTTGTTGTTGTTTGAAGGTTGACGTCTCGTGAGCTTCAGCTCATTCACGCTCGTGCCACTAAGTTTGAATGACTTTTCTTTCTTTCACCACTTTTGATAATCAGTTTGACTATTAAGTCAATATACTTTTCGCCTATCGGCTGTCAATACTTTAAAATGAGGGGGTCTTTCTCAAGACGTCGTCTGAATCTGGGTAAGCGTTCCTCACTGTATCTTCTTATCCAATTTTCAAATCTCGTCTTCACTCACCAATCTACGACAATATCAAATTTCGTTAAAACATTAATTCCTCTGGGGTCGTCTAAAATACACATATTAACTATTTACAATTTAAGTCATCTTAACCTACAGTATCCTATACAACTTTGTACTTTTTATAAAATTTCCCAAATATATCACAGACAATTTTCTGGCCCATGCCGGGGCATTTGAGTGGCCAAGGGTTGACCGTAGGGTAAAAGCACCAAATTTTCTGATCATATTTCCTTTCAGGAGCACTCGTTGGGCATCATACTTTTTACACGCTAATAAGATGTGCCTTACATCTTCTACTACATCACATTCACTGCATTTATCGGATTCAGATTGGTTCCATCTGAACAAAGTTTTTCTTGTTTTTGTATGGCCAGTCCTCAACCTGAATATTGTTGATGCAATTTTTCTTTCTGGGTGGATCAAGTCAGCCGGGGGCTGTCTGCACTCATACAGGCTTAATATTGGGTTTTGAGATCTTCTTGCAAATTCTTCTTGTTCATTTTTTATCAGCGACAGCTTATACGCATTTAAAAACTCCGCAACTGACATTTTAGCTGAAACTTCTTCACCGTGTACACTTCCCCATTTGGCTAATTTGTCAGCCATTTCGTTGCCACTAATTCCAACATGGGCTGGGACCCATGTTATTATCACAGAACTTCCATTTTCTTTCAGCTCATTCACAGCACATTCTATCTTCAGAGCTATTTCTCCGGCTGAGCTCTGGGACTTCGACAGGTAATCAATCACAGACAACGAGTCGGAACATATTAACCATTTACCAACACGGCCAAACGATTTTATAAACTCTAATGCTTTAAATATTGCAATCATCTCAATAGAGAAAATTGATAATCTCTGGGAAACTTTAAAACCACAGGACAGTCCTGACCCAGGGATAACCACCGCACAACCAGCCCCCTCGTTCGTTCTTGAACCGTCCGTATACACGTGGGCAGTGGCGAAACTAGCCCATTTTCGTGGGGGGGCAAGCCCAGATTTTACCGACGTGGTTTGACAATTTACCGACGAAACACGCCGTTGCCGCTTCGCGGCAACAGCGTACCTTCCCCACTAACGCATTACACAAGTGTTGAAATAATCAATTGTATATATCTGTTGAGATATTTTTGTATATTTTTATTTTTGCTTCATTTACTATCTGGCATTGATGGTAGCCACATGGGCCCAAAAACATGCCGTGCAGTCAGAAGTCTAACGAACCAGGAACGTCGTGATAGGCAATGCACTGAAAACTTTTATGGAGAAAATTTTATGGAGCGTGTAACGTTCGGCTCGTAAGTGCCATATAGCGATCGTAATGTCTGTCCGCTGTCGGTCTCTGTTCTCTGACTCCTGATGGTACCACCAAAATTTTCTAGTTCGTAAGCTATGACTAGCACATAAGCTAGGACGTTGAAACTCGACAGTTGTACATGACTCGACCGCATACTATCCGAACATTTGTGGTGGAGGGGGCGAGGAGGAATCCAGGAACTTGTGTCCGAACCACATCCGATAACGGTGGGTGGAACTCGAGCGAGGAGGAGCCATGGAATTTCCGAGACAGTCATCTCGAACCAAAAGGACAGAATGACTGATATGAAACTTGAATCCCTAAAAAGTGCTCCGAATAGAGTGCGATGTACCATTCAGAGGCCCCGATATATGCCGTTGATTCGCATCCGACGACAGTGGGGACAGTTTCAGGGAGGTCTTGGTAGGGGCAATACAAAGGTGATGTGCCCTAGTTTGTAATTTTGAGCCCTGGGCCCGGTACAAATTTCTGTCGAGGTGGACTATTTCCCATATCCATTGTTTACTGAGTTTGTTCACCACAACGAAAAGACAATAAACTAAACAACATTCCCGATTTGCCGACAAGGCTTTTTCCGATAACACGGTGTGAGGCACTTAAACCAAAAAGGGCAGTTAGTGGGTTCAAACAGACAAATCACCTAAGAACGGAACGAGAAAGTGTTTGTCGGTGCTTTAACCCAAAAGATTTACCACTCAGGCACTCACAGTCACGGGCTGCCACCACGAAACAAGTCTTCTCACCATTTTTTTTTTTTTTTTTATTATTGATTTAGGCTACTCACAAGTTTTTTGTCTAGTCTAGAAGAAAATGGGAGAGTGTTCCCAGTCATCGGTTTGATATTTTTCGGTACCAGAAACGGAACAACAAAACAGAATTCGTTCGAACCATCGGACTTTTTAAGGTGACCGCATGGGAAAGTCACCAGCAAACGAAACAAGGGATCTTAATCTACCGACAAAGCTCTCTGATCATCTGCTTTACCTGCAAAGATTTCGTCGGTTCCGGAAACGGAACGAGAAACGGATTTGCCGCTGCTTCTGATTTACCGAGAAGGCTTTTTCTAATCATTATGAAGTAGCAGGATACATGCCTCGAATGTGGGTAGTTCGTGGTTGCTTACTGACAAACAACCATTAGACGAAGGAAAGAAAACTGTTTGCTGGTGTGGAGCCGATTTCCTCGTATGAAGTTTACTGATTTACCGACAGAGCTCTTGTCGGTACCAGAAACGGTATCCGAAACGACACTCTGTCGATTTCCCGACGAAAGGTTTTCTGATCGCACAACAAACTCTGCCAATATCTCGAGAAAACGTTTCGTGTTGCACGACAAACACTGCCGCTTTACCGACAATATGTTTACTGATTTATCAACGGAGATTTTACGGTACCAGAAACGGATATAGGAAAGCGTTCGTCGGTGCTTCGCACCGACAACCGGCACCAATTTACCGACAAGAATTTTCGTGGTGGGGCAGCTGCCCCCCCACGCCCCCCCTTAGTTTCGCCACTGCACGTGGGTATAGTCATTCAGTTGTCTTGCTAAATGAGTCCACTCGTTCTTGAATACTGCACTAGGCATATTATTTTTACCATCTCTACTTGCTAACAGTAGCCTAACTGTTTGTCCTAGCCCAATTGTAGTGTGTCCTTCCCCATCTATCAGTATATTTGCAGTCGGAAGTGGAAGCCCAACTTCTTCCATCATCTTTGTGAATTGAACTACAGCTGGGGCAATGCCTTTTTCGTATCTGATATCCATGTTTAGAGGACGGATTATCTCTTCTGTAACAAGGTGTAATGGTTGTCCCATCTTTTTCGTGAAATAAACAACTTGTAAGGTCTTCCTCCTTCTTTCCAGGGGGGCAATACCCAGTTCACAATATATGGCTGGGATAGGGGTGGACTTCAAACAACCTAGGGATCTCCTTAATACTGTGTGCAGTGCAGTGTCCAGCTTGGATAAACTATTTTTCTTTGCTTCTCTGTACAATAGGCTTCCATAGTCTAACTTACTAATAATCACAGCCTTCACTATTTGGGCAACAACTGAGTATGGGGCTCCTCTTTTTCCCATTGACATAACATTTATCAAGTTCGCCCTACTCTTGATACTTCCAATCAGGTACTGTATATGATCATTCCAGTTTAACTTTGAGTCCAGGATCAGCCCTAGATAGCAAACCGTCTCTTTTTTGGGGATTGGCAGGCCTTCAATATAAACGGTAGGTGCACAATTTTCATTTTTCTTCGAAAATAGAATGCATGCAGACTTTGCAGGTGAGAAAGACATCTTGTTATCTTCAGCCCAACTTGCCAAGTGGTCCATTGCCTTTTGAGTAGTCGCTCTTAAAATGTTCCGGTCTCGCGATGTAACAGCAGTGGCTATGTCATCAGCGTAAAGGTATAGCCTACATCCTAACACTGTTTCTAGGTTTATGTCCCTACAATACACTAAGAATAACAGGGGGCTTAACACCCCCCCCCTGTGGAACCCCTCTATCCTCTTTTTTAACCGGTCTAGACTTAGCATCTCCTAAACTAACTTCTATTTCTCTATTTGAAAGGAATTCTTTTATCCAATCAACTATATTTCTACTAATACTCAGCTTCCTTAACTTCTCTATCAATATCTCTACATCAACTTTCTCAAAAGCGGATGTCATATCTAGTACTACCACCATTGTATCCTTACCTTGTTTAAATCCCTGTTTTATTTGGTTTTCTAGTCTAATCAATGCGTCTGTTGTGCTTCTATTTGGTAGGAATCCCATTTGCTCTGGTTGGACACTATTTTCTATGATGGGCAGAATCTTCTTCTTGATTAGGTGTTCTAGTAGCTTGCACATGCACGATGTTAGGGCAATGGGTCGGTAGGAGTCTGGGGATTTTGGGTCCTTATCAGGTTTTGCAATTGGCACAATTGTGGCTTTTTTCCAGATCTGTGGGATGGTGCTTTCAGAGATTGACCTGTTAAACATATGTAGCAATACTTCTGCTGCCCGTGGGGGGAGATTTTTCAACATCTGATTGTGGATCTTGTCTGGCCCAGGTGCTCCACTGCTTAGTTTTTTTGTAGCTTTCTCCCAATCCTCGAATGTAAATGGGCTCTCATCGGCCTGGGGCTGCTGGTTGGGGCTACTCTCACCTGAAGGGTTATCCTCCACTGTAGTTTGCATTCCCTCGTTGTCTGACTGGTTACTGTTTGGAAGAGGGTCCTGACTGCTTCTCTTCTGAGGTGTGCTCTGAAACTTTTCTAGGAACAAATTCAGTTTTTCTTCGACAGTTGTGGCCATCGTGCCATTTTTGGTCATGATTGGAGGCAGTTTCCTTCGCCGTTTTTGACCAGTGTAGATCTGGAAGTTTCTCCATAGTTCTCTCACAGATGTGGATTTGTTGAACTTATTTTCTATCAGTTTGACCCAGTTGTTCCTTGTCTCTTCTATGATTGTTCTTCTTAGTTGGGCCTGCGTCCTATTCATTTCGGTCTTGTTTTCAGCTGTTGGATTTCGTCTGTATCGGTTTCTTGCTTGTTTCCTATGTATGTATGCCTTCTGACATTGAGAGTTCCATCCAGGGGTAGAGTTCAATGTCTTCTTTTTCATATTTACATAGCCAAATATCTTCTCACTTGTTTCTATGATGATTTTTGTTGTTTCATTGCACAATTCGTCCACAGAAACGTTGAGGCGAGGTTGAGGTCCGTTTTAATTAATTTCTCTTCTACTTCTGCTTTCCATGTTGGCCAAAGGTCGTCTCTGAATCTCCATATAGGGACATTACCATATCTATTCGTCTGAGTAGCTATTTGGAGGATTGAAGTTATTGGGAAGTGGTCTGAATCAAACTGTCCTGGGATAAATATATCTGAATCCTTAGCTAAATCAACTGATGACATTGTTAGGTCGATTGTAGATGTTTTTCCAGTTGAGGGATTCATACGTGTACCTAGATTTTTGGGGGTTAATAAACAAAGATTATTAACTGGGTTTATAATCAGGTCTGCTAGTTCATTTGAACGGCCATCTTCTGGGGAAACCGTATCCCACATTTTATTATGGAGATTAAAATCCCCGGCTATAAACTTTTTATCGCAACATTTATCAATCATGTTGATCTTTTCATGAAAACAGTTGGTTTATCTGAAAATCAGCCAATTCTTCATCAAAACAGTGTAAAATGGTCAGTTTTTCTGAAAATCAGTCGGTTTTTCATTAAAACTGTCATTGTTTTTCTTAAAAACAGCTGTTTTTCTTGGAAATAGTCGTTTTTTCTGCAAAACAGTTGTTAAAAAATTACCAGCCAGTCGATAAATACCTTGCCCCCCTCCCCCCCCCAAACATTTTTGCTGGTAACGCCTCTGATTCCAGGATTATTCGAGTGAAGCTCAGAAATCAATAGTCAGTGAGTGCATTCCAGAAATTTATTATAACTTACTAGGATAAGAGCCAGTGGAATGAAGAGCCAGCTCTTCATAGTGGTAGTTACCAATGCTCTCTGGAACAAAAATGATAACAGTGTAAACATAAATCCATCATATTTCACCAGTACGACCACATGGGAGTTCCTGCTGAACCAGTAGTTATTATCACTTATGGTACTCCTGATCATCATATGTAAATTGCAGTAGCGTATAGGATAGGATGGGCGACAGCTCAGTGAAAATATTCGGCCGAATGCCACCCCCTTTCCTGCCGGAAGGCCGACAAATTTTCGGCGATTTTTTTCATTTTTTGACCGTTTTTAACACTAAAACACCTCTAGCCAGACTAAAATTCGACTCCAAATGACGATTTTGTTAAAAACGAGGTGCAAACAACACCTTTTAATCTTGTAATCATTCACATTACGACTCAAAAACTGTTTCTGAGATCTATTACTGAACCGTGCAGTAAATAATTTTGATTGATCTTCTCAATTTGTATTTTAGCGTACGTTTTTACCGTAAAATCTCCTTTTCCGAGAATTTCGGGTGAGGATCGCCCATGTCACCCGTGTTTCGCACACGTTTTTCCCACTAAAAATCCCTTTTTCAAGAATTTTTCGGGGGGGGGGGGTCGATCGCCCCTGTCGCCCCCCCCCCCTAATATACGCTACTGGTAAATTGTAACAATCGTAATGTTGAGGAATGAAAATAATAAGAGGGATGAGCTAATTTTCTTATCACTGCGGCTACTGGAACCAAAAATAATAACAAGAATTTTAACAGTTGTAACTAACAATAACTTAATGGAACTAGAATTCCTATATAGAGGAAGAGTATATAGAATGTCAAATAAAAATAATAAGAGGGATGAGCTAATTTTCTTGGGCTGAAAAAAAATATTTAGAGGAGGAGGTCAAGGTTAGAGTAATGCACCTACAGATACCCAGCATTTGGCATAGGCTATAAAAAAATCAGGAGTTTGTGGTAAAATGTAATGAGCCCAACCCAAGAAAACAGCCTGCTGACTGCTGAATAAAATATTACACTTTTGTAAATGATTACAAGAGGATTGCCAACCTCAAATTAGAGAAAAATGTTAAAATATTTTTTCAAGCAGTTCTACAGCCTGCTAACAATTGGCTAACGGTCAAGAAGCAACATCTGAGCAAATTGATGAGTGTGATTCTCCCTAAATAGAAATTTACTATCTGATGTTCTTTTTGCAGAGAAGGTTAACATTGCAATCATTTCTTCATTTACAGGTGTGAAGATTCTTTAGTGCAAAGAATACCCTATTTCTCCCGTACACAAGGTTTTTCCTGGAAACATGGACTTCCGAGTCCTTCAGGAAGCATTGGAGGACAAATCCTGTGCTGCTGGTGGCTCAGATAGATTAAGCTCATATAAGTCTAGACCGGCACCAAAAAACCAAGAAGACAGAAGAAGACAGATCCTTGAGAATCATAAGAAGTAAGCCTTTCAGGACCAGTCCGTATTCTCAGTCTGTTCTTAAAGTGGAGATGAAACACTCTTTCATAATCTCTTCTCAGTACAGTAGCCATTGCCCCTTCAGCTGGCCTATCCTCAAAATACTAATTAGTTGCAGGTGCGACTCGTCCAGTAATTACAGCAATATGTAGCCCTGCTTCAGTTGAACATAATCATATTATTGTTAGGTTTTTTTTGAATCACCTAACACTTCCTTAGCAGCAACTGATTGAGACCACCTCGTGGGTTGCATGCTTTGCTTTGTCTGTGCTGAGCAAGAACCAGAGCAATCAGAGCACTACTAGAAATGTCATCTAGACTTATTCCATCCAATTAGTCCAATCCATCTTTTTGCAGTTTTTTATTTATTGTGAGATCATTTTTGTAAAACTGGGGGTCCTACAACAACGAAAGTCAGACGTTCACTCTATCAAAGGTCACTTAAGCAATGCATGACGGAGAATCAAACGTTTACTTTCGCCTGGGAGGGAATTTCGAGAATAAATTGAATTGAATTGAACAACTCAGCCTTTTTTCCTCATAGCATGGAAGCTTCCTTGCTTCATACTATACACCAAAGACACACAAAATTACAAATTGATTTCTTGTCTTTTGCTCCATTGTGGTAGCCAGCCATCTGTTTGTTTGGGTTCTGCAGAATGTGTGCTCTTAGAAGGTCCCCTTGCTTAGCTCTCCCCAGAAACAGGCAAGAAATCAAGACCCGAAAATATTCCCATTTTTTCCGAAAGTAGTCCACGCAGGAAACGGACCCCATCTAAAAATGTTCTTGAACAGCAATGTCCCCAGCTGGAACAGTAGCCTACACAGCCTGTTTTCGGAGTCAAGCTTTTTCAGACCCGATCTTCTCTGATAACATATTATTTTAAAGTTTGAGGACCATCCCATGAAATAAAGATTAGGATCTGAGAGGTCTTCACATTCAGTTGCAACTAAGTATTTGTTAAGTGGTTCTAGAAAACCAAAACAAAAATATGAGAATGCTGAGCTAAAGCAGGGCTACTTATTGCTGTAATTATTAGACCTGTCGCGCCTGTAGGTAATTAGCATTTTTCTTCGACTTGGAAATGTTTACTGGTACACCTCTGATGAATAATGCTACGTACGTAGACGAACTAAACTCAGATATGATTCCAGTAAAACTGGTAGGATAACTCCACTGTTGTCGCTGGAGCTGCAACCAATTATTATTGCTATGCCAGCATCTATGTTCTTTCAGTTGTTTGTAAGAAAGCGACAGATGAGCAAATGTGAAGGGGTCGTTCTGCTTTCATGGGCTCAATTCAAAGCCAGCTGCACTGACAGATAAATAACCAGCGCAAAAAAGTTCGAAAGAGAAAAAAGACTATGTTCATGGAGGAGATTTGGGCGTTGAAATTGTGTTATCAAACGTTGAGAACCAAAGGAAACATCCAGTAGCCTTCAGATGGAACATATGAACTTGTTATCTGTGATGTATGAACGGCACTCATCCAGCCTGTACTATTTGTACAGGATGCAGCTAGTTTGCAGCAGGATGGTTTCAGTGCAAACTTTTGTAAACATATGAGAAACAAGGAGATAACAGGGTGCCAACTCTTTTATGTGTTAACTTAAAACTCTCTGCAACCCCTTAGGTTAGCAATGGTGCTCATCCAATATCGGATTGTATTGAATTATTTCATTGTCACAAAATTTTGGCTGCTAGGTTTCTGCATCGTCGTAGATTCTCACACGGCTGCTCTCGAGAAAAGTGGTTAGTAGGAGGCCATGGTTTTTTAGGGATTCTTGAGTGTCATTGCAATTCCATACAAGAAAGAACGTGGCTTCGGTTATGCAGGTCTTGTGTTTTGATTTCTAGTTTATAATTTTAGGTTCAGAGAAGAAGCTTTCCAGAAGCTTCGGGGGTTCGCAGAGGAAGGCAGTGAAAGAGAAGGGAATGTAAGTTCTTAATTTTTGATTTTTGGATTTTATTGTTTGGCCAAAATATAGCTTGTTGGTCAAAAGCGATAGGCTATCATATCTATCTAAGACTTGCCCCCCAGATTATTTGCTATAAACTTGACCCATGACCACCTGTACGTTACCTTGTAGTCAGGTTTTCGCGAGCTCGATAGCAAAACTGAAATCACTTTCCGTTGATTTTTGCATTATCACTAAAAATCCCGCGGCATTGTACTATGTAAACTGTTACAAATTTCCCAGAAAATGTTTCCAGAAGGCTACTGGAAATCCCCGCGGAAAGTTGCAAATTTTACAAAAAAATGTTAAAAAACATGGCAGGTTTCAATAGAAGTGACGGTGATGAAAAATAATAATCTGCAGGATTCTAACATAGAGCTACTACCTGATAATAATCATAATAAATAATAAGATTTTGCAAAAACAGTAAGGCCACAAAGTCTCTACAAAGTTCTCTTAAAACATTTAGGGACATTTCGGTTATAAATATTTCGTCTATTTCTTTCTTGAATCGGCTCAGTGATGGAGAATTTGCTGTTTCTTCGGGCAGTTGATTCCAGCGAAGCGGGACTCGATTTCTGAAACTCCAACGACCAGTGTCTTTGAAGAATCTCTCTCCGGTGAGTTTGAGGCTATGGCCACGCAAGTTGTCGATATTGAAGTTGATGATGTCGTCAGCTTCGACGTTTTCATACATACCGTGGCATAGCTTGTATGTCTCAATGAGGTCCCCCCTGTGGAAACGGTATGGCAGCGTAGGGAGTTTCAGTCTTTCAAGCCTTTGCTAGCATGGGAGCCCGTATGGAAATAATTCAAGTCGTAAACGATCGTAAACGATCGTTTTTTTACGATCGTATTATGGGACATTCCGATCGTAAACGATCGTTTTTTTACGATTGGAAACAGTTGTTTACGATTGGAAACAGTCGTTTACGATCGTAAACGATCGTTTACGATCGTTTCCAATCGTAAACGATCGTATACGATCGTTTTTTTACGATCGTATTATGGGACATTCCGATCGTAAACGATCGTTTTTTTACGATCGGAAACAGTTGTTAACGATCGTTTTTTTACGATCGTATTATGGGACATTCCGATCGTAAACGATCGTTTTTTTACGATTGGAAACAGTTGTTTACGATTGGAAACAGTCGTTTACGATCGTAAACGATCGTTTACGATCGTTTCCAATCGTAAACGATCGTATTTTTACGATCGTAAACGATCGTTTCCAATCGTAAACGATCGTATACGATCGTTTTTTTACGATCGTATTATGGGACATTCCGATCGTAAACGATCGTTTTTTTACGATCGGAAACAGTTGTTAACGATCGTTTTTTTACGATCGTATTATGGGACATTCCGATCGTAAACGATCGTTTTTTTACGATCGGAAACAGTTGTTAACGATCGTATTTTTACGATCGTAAAAAAAACGATCGTTAACAACTGTTTCCAGTCGTAAACGATCGTTTTTTCCCAATTGTATTATGGGACAATCCGATCGTAAACGATTGTATTTTTATGATTGGAAAGAGTTGTTAACGATCGTATTTTTCCGATCGGAAACGGTTGTTCCCAATCGTATTTCCAGTATGATTATGGCAGATAATTCAAGCTGAAAAAAAAAAAAATAGTAAACGATCGTTATTATCGAAAACAGTTATTTCTAAGATTTTTTTTTCAATACGAGCATTGGGCATATTTCCCGAGGGGCTACCCACTCCCCGGCACCTGCTGTACACCTTTTCCCGGCACCGGCCGGCACCAACCGAAATAGGCGGTGCCGGCACCGGTGCCGACAATAAATTGGTCGATTCATCTTTCAAACGCTTCCAAAAATGGTTATTTTGTTGATTTAACACGTGACAACCGGTGCCGACGGGTTTCAGCCGGTGCCGGCACCGACCGGGCATCGCGGCACCGGGCACTTGCTGTACACTAAAATCGAGAGTGGTCAACCCCTCGATATTTCCACACTGTATGTAGTCACTTCCATTTTTATAACTGAATTAAGCACTGATATTTCCAGATTTTTGTAAAATATGCTGTCATGAAGGCATTCCACTTCCAGCTGGTGAGGTCCTGAAAGATCTGCGACCATAAGAAGACATGAAGATTCCACTAAGCCACCCACTAGAGTAGAAAAGATATCATTCTCAGCCAGTTCTACATTTGTTCAATTGTTTGGACAAAACGAATTAAAAGGTGCAAAAACTAACGAAGGGAACATTTATCCGCAACACCCCGAAGAAATGTCACTCCCTGAGGCGGTCGTGGTCTGAGGCGGTCGGCGCTGATTGGCTTGTTGCAGAGCGCAGTCACAGATCATGCTTTGCGCACGTGAGGTCAGCATACCTCTGGGAATTCATTGTATAGGAAGACGGCATTTTCGGTATAACTTGTCAGCACCAAGTTATAGGGGTGAATAATGGTATACGTAACTTTTCAGAGTGGGTAGAATAATAGGGGTTAAGTGAAAAGGAAAGGTAATCAATTGGTTAGGTATGATCGCCTGGCAATGGTCGCTAGTGATCCGTTAACCTAACTACCTCAACCTAATCCTATTCTAACACTATCCCAACCCTACCCCTATATATAGCTATACCAAACCTCCCAGCCACTAAAAACTAATCAACTTTCTTATCGTCTTGAAAATAAAAACAATTGCTTCCGATCGAAAACAGTTGAAAACGATCGGAAACAATTGAAAACGATCGTCAAATTACGATCGTAAAAAAACGATCGTAAAATTACGATCGTAAACAACCGTTTACGATTGGGATTTTAATTTCAGCTTTTAGTTAAACTATTTGGATTATGCAAAACTAAAAACTAATCAACTTTCTTATTGCCGTTGTTAGAAATCAGGCCTGTATTTATTGTCTTGAAAATAAAAACAATTGTTTCCGATCGAAAACAGTTGAAAACGATCGTAAACAATTGAAAACGATCGTTAAATTACGATCGTAAAAAAACGATCGTAAAATTACGATCGTAAACAATTGTTTACGATCGTTAAATTACGATCGTAAAAAAAACGATCGTTAAATTACGATCGTAAAAAAACGATCGTAAAATTACGATCGTAAACAACCGTTTACGATCGTAAACAATTGTTTACGATCGTTAAATTACGATCGTAAAAAAACGATCGTAAAATTACGATCGTAAACAACCGTTTACGATCGTAAACAATTGTTTACGATCGTTAACAATTGTAAACGATCGTTAACAATTGTAAACGATCGTTAACAACTGTTTACGACTTAATTATTTCCATACGGGAGGTGTCTCAGTTTAGGCGGGAATTTCGTGAGCCGCCGCTGAACAGTCTCGAGGGCGTCAATGTCTCGGTTGTAAAAGGGTCGAACCGAGCAGTGCCCATATTCGAGAATAGGCCTTACCAACGAGGTGTACAGCGTAGTAAGCATATGCTCGTTGTGAAACCGAAAAGGTCTTCCAAGTAAGCCAGCAACTTTGTTAGCCTTAGAAATGGTCTGTTCATACCTGATACAGAAGTTGTTAATCCTAGACTTCTGACTTCCCGCGGGTTTTTTCGAGAGATAAAATTGAAAGTACGGTAATTCCGGAAACAGGTTTCCGTGTTACGCTGCACTCGTAGAAGACCCTTCTTGTTTTCGAGCATAAATGATTTTCTTGTTTTGCAGAGGAACTATGTGTGCAAGAGATATTGTGACATTCTCATGCTGTCAGAGTGGTTGGAGGACATTCCAGACGAGCTAGAAGAGGAGTGGTACACTATTATTTGCCCCAAAGGAAAACGCTGCTTGGTGGTGGCCTCCATGGTAAGACACTAAGACCGAAACTGAACTGTCCCATGTGATCGAGGACGTTAGTGAGCCCAGATGTGAAGGAATGAAAGTTTTTATTACCCACTCAGAAGATTAATAGATGAAAAGCAGAAGTAATTAACGAAAAGAAATAAAGAACACAAAAAATCAATGGGTACAAACTGAACAAGGTTAGACATAGCTATATGTCACTTCGAGATAGATGATATGAAGAATGGGCAGCCGATTACGCTCTTTCCAGGCTCTCGCGTTCTTCTGATTTGCCGTTAGCAGTCTCGATAATGTGAAACCTCTTTCATTCTCGTGTTTTGTAAACATGACTCCTCCACCTTCAACCAATTAAACTTTAGACAAAAAAAGTAGCAAGCGTTGCGGAAATTGCGTAACGCTCGTGTAAAGCAAACCGAGAAAATTCCATTCCACCCATATTTGTCTGTCCCTGCCGCCTACCGTTTTTGTTATCGAACGGTAGTGAGCACACTGACAACTGTTGGAATTTACGATAGCCTTACCGATGTCGTAGATTACACTTAAGCCTCTTGCCTTATCGGTTATGACCCCCAAAAGATGGTCCGAATGTGCAGTTGGCGGAAGACCGAGTCCTTAGATTGCTTCCTACATCAGATCTCACTGGGAAAGTAAAGTGCGAAACTTCACTTTTAAAGATTTTGATCCTGTTCGAGCAAGAGCAAACTATTATGTTCAAGTTTTGAAGGCAAACATGCTGATATCAGTTTTTTTCAGGGTAAGACAACAGCGTATTCACGATCCGGCTGGTTCCTTGCCTCCCATCCCTCCTACCTTCCTCATGGTCAGAGGCATTCTGAGTCGGGAGGAAGAGCTCGTGGGTCTCTGACCCTTCTTGATTGTATATACTCGGAGACAATGCAGACTTATTTTGTCTTAGATGTGTTGATGTGGAATGGACATGCTGTAGCCGAGTGTGACGTAAGTAAAAACGGCGAAGTATACTATTGTTACGCGTGAGAGTGGTTTGGGGGAAATGCTGTTAGAGCAGTTGCTTCTCGTATTGATTTCTCGGGGCCAAACTGTCAGTCGATTCAGGGAGCAAAGATTTGTGAAGGGACATCGTAGGAATGTGTCTGTCTGATTCGCTCATGCGCCCTGAGGTAAGCCGTACAGTTGGCAAAGAAGCTGTCCAAAGTGAATGTATTTATTTCCAGACTGAATTTCGATTCATTTGGTTGGCTTCCAAGCTCGAAGAGACGAAAGGACTTCATAGCCCGTCCAAGGTGAATCCGTACCCTTTTATTGCTGCCCCATCGTTTCCATACGTCGCCGATACGCTTGGGCAACAACTTTCATCATTGGAAAAGGTAAGTTTACTCCGTTCTTTGCTTAACCAACTTCTCGGTATTGTTCTCTGTGAATTTGCGTGCGACTTTTGGTATGCGCTCGTAGGAGTCATGCCCACAGAACGTAACGTAGGAAGAACCATGGAATGTTTTTGAACTGTCCGGCGTCACGCCACCGGTGGTTTCTGATGGAAACGATAACTAAAGTATTTGAGCCGCTGGATGGAAAATTTTCGTACCTGATCTTGCTAAACAAAAGTCTACACCAGGTGACTGCCAACGGCCGGAACGGAATAGTTTTGTTTTTCACAACAATATGGCAGTTATTGAAGTAGCGATTCGCTACTTACGAGAAGTCAGCAGTGCCAAAGTTGAGTGCCGAAATAGATTGGCACAGGCCATATCGCAGAGTGTCGTGTCTTCCGACCGATTGCTAATCGACTATCCAATTCGTTTGAACGTTTTACCGACTGCCAACTGACTATCTGAGGACTCGCCCCGACTGTCCTCAGCTGCCGAAACTTTTTAACCTGCCAATGCTTTTGTGGCTATGTAGAAATGCTGATCAATGAAAATTTCCGAGAACTCGCTGGACAACTTGTACACGAAGAAGGTTTGTAAGACCGTTGTGCCTAGAGGCATTTATTATTGTTATCAAGAAATACTCAATTTCGATTATAAAACTTCCCAGGGCCCAGAACTTTGGTATGCTGTTAGTTCAGTTTTTACATTTGACTGTTTTGGTCCTTCGCTTTAAGATGGTTTGTCGTAACACCTTGCCCCGATTCTACATTCTGCGCCCACTTACCCAAACCTAATGTAGTCTGACAGTATAGTACCTTAGCTAGTAGGCTAGTCTTTGATTGTTCACCGTTGCCCACCCCCTTCAAAAACCCTATGACTGAAAGGAACCGGAGGATAATGGATCCATAATATCATCAGCCTCACCAAGCTCCCGCCAAGAGAATATAACGGCCTACCAACTAATGTGCCTAAATAGCAGTCAACCTCGTGGCAGTGAAATTGACCATGAAGAATCTTGATCCTTTTCTTCGCAGAAATGGGGGGCGGAAAACGTCGATGGTCTTCTCTTTTATCACCGGAAGATCCCCTACATTGCTGGACCGACTCCTCTCGTTGGCTGGCTGAAGCCTTATATGCTACCTGAACGGCTCAACATGCATGTGTCAGCATCCCTTTTGGCGTCGATCCCTAAAGATTATGTCAACTTTGCTGAGCATCTGAAGAGGCATTCGGATGACTATAAGAAAGAACGGAATAAGAGAGAGCAGAAAGCGAAGTCGACCCTCCAGTCGATTGACAGTTGGATGGACGACAATGAAGACCTCCAGACGTCGCCGGAGGTATGTTGTTTTCTTATCTGTATAACCCTAGCCGCTGATATCAGGCCGCCATTTCATCGTTACTTCGTTTGTTCGTTATCCCAGATGATCGATTTCATCGAATGAACTTATTCTTTCGGAGTTGAGGCACCTGTATGTGCTTTGTATCGATGTCATCGAATAAACCTATTCTTTCGGATTTGTGGTACCTCTGTATGCTTGTCCTCTACGCTTGAATTATTCCCTAACTACTAATGTAAGCCATTGCCAAAATAAATAAAAAATGCCTGATTCCTTGCTAGAAATATCCTAAAATCATTTTCTTACTTTTCTGCAGCCGTAACTTTTCCGATGTCAGCATCTTTAGCCCTGGAAATGCAGGCCTTTGTTCAAACTCAAAACCTCCGCGTCTGGATCAGGCGCGGTTCGAAGGGGGGGGGGGGGGGGGGCTCACCCCCCATGCTTCAGAGAATCGTACTCTCAACCGTATGTTTTGGGCTTGTCTGTATGATTGTCGTATGTTTGAGCTTGCCAGAATCACATAAAAGCAGTAACCAAAACCTGAATTTTGCCTGCAAACTATATTTTCTAGTCACATGGCTAGGAAGAGTTGTATACTTTGAGCCTGTCAGGTTCACAGTTGTATGTTCTAAGTTTGTCTGAAGCCGTTCAGTCGTATGTTTGAGCCTGCAGAATGAGAATGACACCAAATCGTGAATTTGCCTTCAAACGACCCGTCTCTTGTCTTGTTTAGAAAGCGATTTTCTAGTCGTATCTTAGAGACAGTCGTAAGTTTCGAGATAGTTCGAATGACAGTTGCATTTTTCGAGCTTGTCAGAATCACAAAAATGCAGTTATCAGATGGTGGTTTTCATCCAATTTTCACAAAATTTGAACTCAACTGGTTTTGTACCAAAACTTCTGTATTTTAGCAGAAAATGTGCTGATTTTCAAAAATGTCTGCCTGCGGCGCAAAGAAACTGCAGCCTACCTGGTTTTGTACCTTAGAAAAAAATCTTATTTTAGCACAAAATAGGTTGATTATTTTTGTAAATGTCTTGCGCAGTTTTTACGTAGTCGTTAGCATAAACTGGCCTTGCAAGCAGTGTAATGACGGGCCTGATGATTGCACCTTTTTTTATTGTAAATTCATTAGCCTGCAAATCTGCTTCGTATTTCTTTTTCCACCACTTATTTCGGAAGGCGCCGAGTGGAAGCACTGCCATGTACCAACTTCCGGCAAAATATCCCACTCCGTTTGGGAGTTATCGGGGCGAGAGTTGGAGAGTTATCCGTTTGGGAGTTATCGAGATTTGGGATATCATAGACAGCCCTTACTTTCCCTTACCTAAAAATTTCACCTGCAGCGTCTTTCGTAGTAGCCGATTCGCTATCTAGTGGGAGGGTGCGTCATTTAGGTGAGGTTTTAGGCCTAAGATTTGAGCCACGTTTAAAACTAGAATTATTAGTGCTGGAAGTAGTAAAGCTTTGCCAGATAGTAGGCAGATCTTATAAAATTTGCCCGCGGCGCCTTTCTTAGTAGCCTATTGTCTGTTTAGCTGAAGCGTGTGTCGTTTCAATGGGGTTTTAAGCTTGAGATTTTGGGGTCTGGGCAACAGTAAAGCTAGAATTTTTATGATAAGTAGTTTTATTTTGCCAGTAAAAAGTCGGATTTAAAAAAACTCACCTGCAGTGCTCAGTTTAACTTTGTCTTGAGTACATACCTTAGAAGCTGCTGCTTGGGGATCTGAGCCACCTTAAAAGCAGGATTTGTATGGGAATTAGTTGAACTTTGCCAGAAGAAAAAGGCGGATTTGAAAAATTTCGCCTACGTCGCCATTCGTCTACCTACCTATTATCTATTTAGTTGGAGGGTGCGTCATTTAGTTGAGGCTTTAACTTGAGATTTTGGGGTCTAAGCCACATCAAAAGCTAGAACTTCTATGAAAAGTAGGTCAATTTTGCTTTTATTTAAAAAATTTCGCCTGCGGCGCTCAGTTTAAGTTTCTCTTCTGCACATACGTCAGAAGATGCTATGATACTGAGGCTTGGCTCTCTTCAAAGTTTATATGAAAAGCATGCTGGAATTCGAATTATTTATTTATTTATTGTTTTATTTCTGTAATTGCCTTTTGCATCATCTTCTAAAAATGTATGTTAATACTTCCTGAACCTCTGATCCTATGTTTTTTGTCTATTGTTTTCTAATCGGTATAATTGCCGGACATTAGCCAGTCGTATGTTTTGAGCATTGACGTATTTAGCTGACGTATCCGTTTTTGCACTGTCAAATATGTTTTGAGGTCTTCACGAGGGTCTTCACCCCCCCCCCCCCCCGATGCCCAAGCACTTCGAACCGCCCCTGGTTTGGATGAATTTTGGGTTGTCGTGCAAGCAGCGCACAATTTGATGGTTATTAGAGCCCCGGTTGAAAAAATACAAAATCCCTTAGATGAGTCAGAATATTTCAGTGTATTTAAATATAAGACGTGAAAATAAGCAACCTTTTCAGTTAAACTTAAGAAGTGAGCTGATAGTTACGCAAATGAATAGTTACGGTTATGAATCGAGGTCTACTTCCCGAGATCGTGACAAATCTCGATAGGGTTTTGATCGAAAGCCTCAGAGGGTGTTACCCCTCACATTCAAGGTTACCCCGTTCTACGGTATTCTGTCATAAGGGCAGGCCTCAAACCCCAGCTCACGGCGTGCTCCAGTGAACTAAGACGCGTGACTCTTGCGTTTGCTCATTATGGTATATTCAAAAACTGCTTTAACTTTACCCCAAAAAGAGCAATTAAATTTGCGTTTGGTTAAAAAAAAAAAAAATCTAGGATGGGGGCCCAAAATGAGTACTTGCCCCCCCCCCCCCGAGGTTTACTGAAATGGCGCCACTGACGGCAAGTCAAGCTTAAACTAACTGGACAGACATAGAGATTGGCGTAATAGTGAAGCAGTGTGATCGCGATTTTGGATTCACACTCGCAGTGTCCCGAAGACCAAAAATGAAACTCACTCTTCGTTCCGTCTATATGCGTTCTTCACGAGTTCCGGTTTCCCCTTTCCTCCACTCGTCATGGATGGTTAGATCCAGAGAGTTGTAAAGTCCCGTTGGATCAGGTCGCGATCACAGTGCACGTGTCAATGTTCGTCTTCCTAGCAGATGCATCTTTTCCCGCAAGAGCCTTTCCCGATTCTCCCTCCCCCCCCCCCACGGATCATTCAGGGAGAACTCCGAGTTGTCTTCGATACATGCGTGGTTCTGCATGGCCCCTCTCGTAATTCAGTAGATTATTAAGTTGAAGAGCGTGGGCGATAGTACGCATCCCGTAATCAGCTGTAGAGCATTCCGTTATTACGTATGTTTTTACGTACGCCGTGATCAGTCACAAATTTTTTTTTTATATTAAAAATGGTGATCTCCTGTCTCACCCTCCGCCCGCGAATGTGTGGGTGGGGGTCCAAACGAAGCGGATCAGGTCCCTAATGTGCCTGCCCAGTCCCCTTAGTTCCCTAGTTCTTGCTTTTCTGGAAGTACCCGAACGCGTTGCCACAGGGCAGACCGACCGACGGCTAAAAATACTTGAGAAGGAAGGTCGAAAGTGGTATCAAAAGGGTACGTGCGGGGGATTATTATTAACTTTTTATTACAATTTTAGCCATAATTTAACGCTACAATCAGATCATTGTTATTCTAAGTGTGCTATCAGCTCCCTGTCAATCAGTTAGTGATGACCGATATTTTTGAAAATGTGTATTTTTTGCACATTCGACTAGCCTTCTTTCGATGGTCTTAATTGGCACTGATTAGCTGAAGCACATTTTCTTTTTGAAGGTTGCCGCCTGCAGTTTCATTCAGTGGAGATGACCCGGTTATTATTCAGACGAGTGATTGGTAGTGTCACTCCTAATCTGACCCTAATCAGCGTAAGTAGTTGTATTTTACTGAAGTCGAGTTGATTTATTTTATTTTGGTTGTGCGGTCTTTGATTTGCTCGAATTAGTGGTTGATTTGATCTATAATTTGACATTTGTTTTGTGAAAACGAAAGTTCTGCATCGCTCAGCCCACCACCTGAAACAATCAGGTTGATCAGCTATTCCATTTCAGTCACCAGTGCTTACTTGGATGGATGAAAAGGCGCGTCCAGGCTGAACAAGAGTTTGGCCCAATTGTTCTTGCGACGTGAAAAGTAAAACTTTGCTGACCATTCCCTATGGCGTGGCGAACGGCGCCGAGTCTTTACGCCTCTTGATTTTCTGAGGCAGTGCTTTCTTCATCAGCAACCTGTGAGCATCCCGGACGCGCCGCAATTGTACAAAGTGATCTATTAGTAAATGATTATTATGTAGTGTACTAGTTCCTTCTAATCTGGAATAAAGAAAATGTCAATGAAGGACGGCGACAAGCCTGTCTACTATTTCGGAGTGCGTCCCGTCGACGAATTTTCCAAGTTGGAAGTTCGTTGCGTTACGAGACGTAATAGCGGAGGTAGTGCCGCAGTGTCTTCGACTGACTCAGACGGCGAGTCGGAAAACTCCTCCCTGGAACAGTGGAAACCTACCGACGCACACATCCACCTAATGCGGAAGCTCCATCAGCAGCTCCTCTCGCACCCACAAGTGTCATGGAATCCGCGCTGCGATGATTCGAGTAGCCACATATCATGTGATGGCTCCACCTCAGAAGAATCGGAAAGCTCCTTCGGTGGAATCAAGGATATTTTGGATAGAGACCCGTACTCGACCATTCGAAGCGGAAAAGGCACTGTGAGAGGCGTCCGAAACCGAGTTCGAGCTGGGATTGCAACGTTCCTACAGGACCCATTGGCAAAGGTAAGCGTTTTGTCGCGTCTGGCACATCCGGTCTTTATCAGATAGTCTTGAGCTTGAAACATTGTTCGGTGGCCTCATGGGGGGGGGGACTAAAGTCCGTACCATATTGTGTTTTCTAACACCCGTTTAATATTCCCGCCGATTGTCTGCGATCCGCCAGAGACATATGCAGCGGTGAGGGTTATAGAGGAGGCTACACTGTCAGAAGTTCCACAACAGATCATAACAGACTTTTTTGTTTGCCGTCGTGATATCGGAAAATTCAGCAGATGCTTTTTTTACGGTCTTTCGGCTCTTCCTGGCAATGCTTGTTATGCATAACATTTATACATGACGTTTGTCGCGACAACAGATTACATCCCAAGTGCTGTCTGTGTGTTATCTGTTATGAAACTTCTGACACTGTAGTTGGGCTTTCTGTGCATGTATCGATCAAGCTAAGGCATACAATCTACTTTGCTATCACTGAATTCATTCCAAACTCGTACGGTATTTTCTATACGCATTTGACAGATTTTCACGTTTCTTTTCTGTACCTCCAAAGTCTCGCGATGTCAGATGGTTGGTGAAGGAATAAAACGAGAAGCCGTAGGCTATATTATTGCTTGGAAGGAAGGTTTGGATATGTTAAATCATCCTCTAAAGTCGAACTTGAACTTGAGTTGGAGTTGAAACAGTATTTTATGTATTTACTTTATTGCTATCCGCCGAAATCGGCAAATACGTCACTAAAAGAAGCACAAGAATATGCATATTAATACAAAAATGCATTCGTATTTTCATATAAATAAAAACACTTAGTCATAAATGTTCCTTAAAGATGACAACTATTTCTTTTTTATAACGATTTTCAGATGGGAATGAAATCATCTTACGTGTCAAGGGAGGGGATACTATCGGCGTCTTGCCGAGTGCCTGGGAATGGAGGCTTGAGCGTGTGTGGGCTTATTCAGAAATTCTAAATTCTTGTGATCCCTATTAAAAAATCTTAGGGAATGGGTTTGATGTTCCATGCTTTATTTCACTTCTTTTCAGCATGAAAATACATTGCGAGAGATGCTTACGTTTATAGACTGTGAGCTTTGCTACTAACTGAAAAGCTTGCGAATTAAATTGATATCATTGCGAAACCGCGAACGTCACTTCGTTTTAACTTTTTTTTTCTCACACATTAGCGACAGTATTTTGGCCGCAGTAAAACAATGTTCCTGAAATTTGGACTTCGGGCTGTGGTTTTCGCTTCAGAGCATGTAATAGATAAATCAAGTCAGCAAGATCTTGTGCAACAACGCACCATATGTTGAGGTGTTATGACCAACTGACACAGTTACCATCACCAGAAGGTGATATTTTGAATACTCATATTTGTGGCGTTGATTATTATAACCAGATTAAAACCGAAATTGTTATCATTTCTTTTTGTGACTCATCGTAACCGGGAAAAACCGCGGAGTATGAATAAACAAATGAGTATTTTGACTGATAAGAGATTCTATTTCAAATCCCTCGTTTTCACCTTGCTTGGGCCTTTATCTTTGCGTATTGGAGCTACTTTGCGTCTTTTTTTGAACGGCCCAAAATAGTACACAGCATTGCATTTGTCGTAGTCATAAACAGAGTGGTCAGAGAACTTACCAACCGTTATAAATGTGCTGACGACTTATCACTGACAGTATTCCGACTACTTTCCGATGCTCCGCGAAAAGACCCAGTCATACAGGTTCTAGAAGAACTTAAATCAGAAGCTCAGGCAGTGAAACTCAAGATAAGCAAGGAAAAAACAACACTTTTCCGAGTTAACTTCTTAAAAAGAGACATACCTGAGCTCACATCTGACGAACTAACTACAACCCAAAACATCAAAATCCTCGGACTAAATGTTGACAGTGACTTGAGGTGGAATTCCCATGTCAAGTCAGTGGTCTCTAAAGCATCTGGCCAACTCAAGTCTTTTCAAATCTGCTGAAATTTGGCCTTAATAGGTGAACACTGTTGACATGCTACAAAATGTATATCAGACCCCTAACAGAGTATGCATGTCCTGTCTGGTACAGCTTACTCGCACCGAAGACCAACATGAAAAACAAGACCAAAGTTTTCGATGGGATCCCAAAAATTTAATATTAACTACGTCTTGTCTTCGCCAAATCCAGTCTTCTCCAGGCTAATCATCTGAGAAAACCAAGTTCAGATATACCTGTATAAGCCATATCTATTTTGACGATACTGATCGAAACTTCCTGGTGTACTTCTGCCAAATTTCCGGTTTCGGCCGAATTCCGAGCAAACTACTTGCCCAGCAAAAACAAAAGATAGTTCAGAAACGAGTTCAGCGTATCTCCTTATCGCTATAAAGAACATCTAATCAACTTCAAATAAAACTTTAAATTCTAAAAAAAAAATCCGGTTTCAACCGGATTCCGGACGAACTATATGTCCGGTTAAAAAATGATTGTCATATATAGATTTAGCGTTTTTTCTTATCCTTAAATCTATCATCTAATCCACTTCAAATAAAAATTTTGCTTTTAACAAATTTTCCGGTTTTGGCCGGATTCCGGACGAACTATTTGTCCGGCAAGAAAATGGTTTTCACCATCGTGTTCAGCACGTTTTCTTACCCCTAAATCGAATATCTAATCAACTTTGAATACAAATTTTGCTCTTATCAAATTTTCCGGTCTGCGCCGGATTCCGGGTGAACTACTTGTCAGGCAAGAAAATGGTTTTCACCATCGTATTCAGCATGTCTTCTTACCCCTAAATCAAACATCTAGTCAACTTCAAATAAAACTTTTACTTTTAACAAACTTTCCGGTTTTGGCCGGATTCCGGGCGAACTACTTGTCCGGCGAGAAAATAATTTTCATATTCGGATTCAGTGTGTCTCCTTACCCCTAAATCCACTATCTAAACAGCTTTCAAAAAATATTCTTTTTGCCCCTTAATTTGAAACCCCTCCCCCACCCTCAAATATAAAGCTACAGAGCCCATCTTCGAACTTGACTTTTACTTTGACCCGAAGGATCCTCCCACCAAGTTTCATCAAAATATCTCAATCCCTTCGAGAGTTATCGTGCTAACAGACGGACAGACGGACAACTTTTGCGATGTCATAGGTATCCGTCACTAACGTTTTGGGATCCCAAAAATGAGCAGATCCGAAATTATGAATTATGAAAAAAGCTTGAAGATCTTAGAGATCACGTCGTTAAGACAAAGGAGGTTAAGACCATGAGATTTGGCACAAAAATATTAGCTTCCGAATTACATCGGGACATTTTGCCCGAATTCTCTAAAACAAGAGCTGTAAGCTCATATGGCACTTGCAAGGGTTGAGATGTATTATTTGATCAAAAGTTATTTTCGACTGTGCGGTTCAGATGCGCACTTTAAGGGAGCTAGAGAAAAAGTATTTTATCCTTGAACTTGGCTGTAATGATGCGCACTTTAAAGCTACTAGAAATTCATCTGTAAGGAAGACCCTTGAGGCAAAAACGATAGCAGGCTCTTAGGGATCATTGATATATACGTATGATCAAAAGTATTTTTTTTTCCACTAATGCGGGTAAAATGCGCACTTTAAGGGTGCAAGAAATTATTTTTTTTTGCAAAACCCTTGTGGGACAACTGATCATGGGTTCAGATGTATCGTTTGATAAAAAGTACTTTTCGACCTTGCGGTTAAGATGCACACTTTAAGGGAGCTAGAACTTCATTTGTAAGCAAAACCCTTGAGGCAAAAATGATCATGAGCTCATGGGGATCATGGAAATGCATGTTTTGCTTAAAAGTATTTTTCTTAATTTGCGGTCATGATTGGTACTTTAAGGAATGGTCGGATTTGAAAAGTGGCGATTTCTAAGCCAATCTTGTCGAATTTCTAATATTCCAGCCAAATTTCATCGTCCTAGCACATCTGGAAGTACCTTAACTCGCGATCACCGGAATTCCGGACCCGCCCCTCAAACTCCCCCCACAGTCGCCGGAGCCAATCCGGTTTGGTTTTGGACTTGTTTGTTATTCCCACAAAGTTCCATCCCGATCTCTCCAGTCCAATCCGGTCACGTATTCCCCCCCCCCAATTGTTGTCGGATCCGGTCCGGACGTGAAAAAGATCACCACAGGCACGCCCTCTGTTCAGTTATTAAATTTCACTCGAATCTGATCACCCGTTCCAAAGTTACGCATGGCTAAATATTCCGGATTCCCCCTCCTTCCGATCCCCCCACGACTATCGGATCGTGTGAAATTTTATTTACAAGTCAGCTTGATCGGGTCCCTGATACGCCTCCCAAGTTTCGTCGTGAAAATCCCAAAAACCGTCATCACCAGAATTCCGGGAAACTCCCCTCCACCTCCCCCCCCCCAAGTGTCCGGGTCCAGTCCAAACATGTAAACGATTTATCTGGAGCAGATTCTTGTTCTTCCCAGCAAGTTTTACTCCGATCCCTCCATTATAACCGTTTCTCGAGATTTCCGGTCTTCCACCACCCGAACTCCCCCATAGCTGTCGAATCCGGTTCGGACTTCAAATCGAACATCAGAGATATGTCATTCATTCAGGTATTAAGTTTCGTCCCAATCCGATCACCCGTTCGAAAGTTACACAACACTCAATTTTCCATATTCCCCCGCACTGCACCACATATACAAACCCCTTTGACCCTCGAATGCACTAGCTCTTTCCGATGTTAACAGAGTGGTCCGATGCAAAGAGTGACGTCACGCCGCGCGCAGACCTACTAGTGTGAAGAAAGGGGTAGGGGTTTTACAAAAACTACTAAATTCTCAGGATTCCCCCGCCCTCTACTCCCTCCACGGTGGTCGGATCGGGGAAGTGACTATTTGCAAGTTAGTTTGGTCGGGTCCCTGATATGCCTGCCAAGTTTCATCGTCCTAGCACATCTGCAAGTACCCTAACTCGCGATCACCGGACCGACCGACAGACCGACCGACGGAAAAGTGATCGGTATATGGCACTTGAGCGAAGCTGCAAGTGCCATAAAAAGAAGTTGCCGAAGCACAAGACTGACCGAAAATCTCACAATAAATCAGAAGAAGCAACTGGTTCGTCCTCCAACATATTCATCAGAGCGCTACCTAAAGTCTTTTGTACCATACTTTGTTAAACATTTTAACTGTTCCTGGCTACGGTATGTAACTTTGACCAGTTCTTTTGTTATTGATGTAATTTTTAGGATCCCAAAACGTTTAAGTGGAGGGACACCTATGACGTCGCAAAAGTTGTCCATCTGTCTGTGAGCACGATAACTCTCGAAGGGAATGAGATATTTTGATGAAACTTGGTGGGAGGATCCTTAGGGCCAAGAGAAAGGTCGAGTTCGTAGATGGGCTCTGTAGCCCTACATTTAGGGGTGGGGGAGGGGGTTCAAGTTAAGGGACAAAGGAAATATTTTTAAACAGCTAATGAGAGAGTCGATTAAGGGCTGAACACGATTTTGAACACGACTATGAAAACCATTTTCTCGCCGGACAAGTAGTTCGCCCGGAATCCGGCCAAAACAGGAAAGTTTGTTAAGAGTAAAAGTTTTATTTGAAGTTGATTACATGTTCGATTTAGGGGTAAGAAGGCGTGCTAAACACCTATGTGAAAATCATTTTCTACGCGTAGTTCGCCCGGAATCCGGCCCAAACCGGAAAATTTGTTAAAAGCAAAAGTTGTATTTGTAGTTGATTAGACGTCCGATTTAGGGGTAAGAAGGGATGCTGAATCCGTATATGACAATAATTTTTTGCCGGACATATAGAAGTTAAACTTTTATTTGATGGTTATAGGGGTAAGGAGATATTCTGAATTCGTTTTTGAGCTTTATTTTTTCGCCGGACAAGTAATTCCGGAATTTCGCCGAAACCGGAAATCTGGCAGAAGTAAGGCAGGATCGTTTCAATCGGTTTCGTCTAAATAGATATGACTTATAGGTGTAAACACGCTTGCTGAATCCATATCTGAACTTGGTTTTCTCACATGATTAGCTATTTGGCCTTAATCTGTTTCAAAATTATAAGAGTAAAATGTTCAAGGAGTCTAACGTTGACTGGATCTGGCGAAGACAAAACCTAATTGTCTGGATCAAATATTGAATTTTGGGATCCCATCGAAACCTTTGGTCTTGTTCAATGAACTGAGTGCTTTTATTTAAACGACATATCCAAAGCTATTTTTATACATTTAAAGATAATACGGATTAAATCATCATTCATTCATTCATTCATAGTACAGCAGTTATATAATAGCACAATTTATAACAAATAGTACAACAATGCAACAACAACGATAGTACAACATTTAATAGTACACAGTATTTAATGCATAACGTTTTCAAAATCCTAACAGATAACATCCCAAGTGTTGTCTGTTGAAACCGCGCATCCTTGTGTTATATGTTATGAAACTTTTGACAGTGTGGTTAAAAAAATGGTTGATGCAGACCTCAATTTATATAGTACTTAAAAACATTACCAGTCGATTGGGAGTATCACCAGTTTGAAAACAGCCGATCCTGGTCGTCTGTTCGTAGCTTTATGAAAACCGGCTTGAAAACAGTTATACCCAGTTTAGCTTATAGCGGATCTAATCGAAGTTTCAAGATGTCATAATTATTACGACAGTAGCCTATCAGACCAGAGGATATTATCCTCATCTTAAACCGCAACGGTCTTGGAGGACACAGTTGGAGACTTCTTGTTGAGAAATTTTGGAAGAACGTTGGAAGGTGGAGTTTTAAAAACAAAACGTCGGACAGTTGGAATCGTCTTCCTGAAGGCGTTGAACGCAGAAATCGCAAATCGTAACGCAGGCGTGAGCCTTGTCTGACAGATTTAACAGCCTTGTCAGTTTAACAATGTCGGGGGAAACGTGCAGACGCAATAGCCTGTTTTCTGTATTTATACTATAATATTAAAATGTGAGGCAGCTTCAAGGCCATTAGATTTTACTTTTAGTAAACTGATTATTCGTTATCATTGAATCGGAAAAATAGGCGAATTGGCACAGATCGTGCCTCCGCACAATTATGTGCGCAGGTAACTGTAGCTGTAATTGCGACTGAATTGCGTTCTTAATTGCTGGGGTAAAAATTAAAAGTTCGCCGTTTGACCTGTGACCTCGAAACTTAAATTTGGTCAAGGTGTTTCCTGTCATCGCTTTTCCTTTCTGTTAAAGGGCGTAAAGTGCCATAAAGGGCAGCAAGGAACAACTCAATGAACTTCAGCTCAGGTTAATATAATACCTTCAGACCCTGACTGTTCCTGACCATTAGCTACAAACTTCCACAGGGAGAGAGACGATTTTGTTGACGAGAAAAGTTAACAGATGTGAACCGGAAGTGCCCACAGAACGCGATTTTTTCTGCTTAGGAACCGAGACGCGAATGAAGTTCGACTTGGAGCTGAAAATGCGCGTCGCAAATTTTGTGGCCTGACGGCGTGGATTTTTCCGCTTGCGATGCCGAATTCGCCTAGCGAGAACGTGAATTTGCGTTCTGCGGGTACCTAGCTTAAAGCTTTTCAGCTTTCTAAAGCTTTCACCTGTCCTAAGAGGGCGGCCCACAGTAAATAGTCGTAATGTACTGTTACGCGTACAACAAAAAACAAGAACGGCAGGAGAGCACCATACAAAAAAAAATGTATTAAAATTAATAATAAAAAAAAATCAATTCCAATACGAGATCCCTCACCCTGGATCACTTCCCTTAGCCCATTCCAGCTTAAGACCTCGGTGCAAGACCGAGAACCGAGGACGTGTGTACTTAACCGAACAAGATTCCCAGTAGATCTCGTATAATGGGTAGAGATTGATCAGTGAGATTGACATGGTGATTGATCATTTACTAATCGAAAAATAATGTATGAAACTCATGTAGGCGAGAAGTGCGGCGAATGCACCGATTGGGACATATCTCGAATTGAACAGGTAACCGGAGCCATGACTTAAAACAGGAAAAGCGTGGTTCTGCAGATCTCGGATAGGAAGGATTGATGGGAACGTCCCATCCAGACACTAGCACAATACAGGATGTATTGATGGACAATTAAAAAGTACAGCAGACAGAGAACAGGCATAGGAAGAATATATTTTAATTCTCGTATTATGCCTACATTTCTAGATAATATTTTCAACTCACGCAACATAATTCCTAAACGAAAGGGTCTCGAGACCCTTTCATTTAAAATCGATCGTTTAAGATAATCATCGATTCATCCAACGATAGTCGGACTGTGTGAGACTACTGATCTAATAATCCTGTGTCAACATCTTAGAGGTTTCACCGTTCGTTTCGAATGGAAACCAGACCCTCAGGAGGCACATCTAGATTCCGGAGGCTGAAAGTATATCAAGCTACGGTAGGATATATCTGGCAATTTCCGAGTTATGGCCTCACGAAAACCAGGCCAGCTGCGCCCAGTTGCCCATACGGCTGTCCTCTGCCAAAACCTAGTAACTACAGAAACAAGACCAAAGGTTCCGATGGGATCCCAAAACCGAATATTTGATCCAGACAAATCGGTTGTGTCTTCTCCAGTGTCAGCTAGACTTCTTGAGATTTACTGTTAAACTTTGGAAAAGGATTAAGGTGAAAGAACTAATCATTAAGAAAGCGAATTTTAGAAATCATGGTAAAAACAAATATAATATTTTCATGATTCACCGGATTCCGGGCGAACTACTTGTACGGCGAGAAAACAGTTTTCATATTCGTCTTCAGCATGCCTTCTTACCCCTAATTCGAACATATAATCAACCTCAAATGAAACTTTTACTTTCAACAAACTTTTCGGTTTTGGCCGGATCCAGGTGAACTAACTGTCCGGCGAGAAAATGATTTTCGTATTCATGTTCAGCATGCCTTCTTACCCCAAAATCAAGCATCTACTCAACTTCAAATAAAACTTACTTTTAACAAACTTTCCGGTTTTGGCCGGATTCCGGGCTAACTACTTGTCCGGCGAGAAAATGATTTTCATATTCGTGTTCAGCATGCCTTCTTACCCCTAGATCGAACATCTAATCAACTTCAAATAAAACTTTTACTTTTAAAAAACTTTCCGGTTTGGGCCGGATTCCGGGTGAACTACTTGTCCGACGACAAAATGGTTTTCATATTCGTGATCACCATGTCTTCTTACCCCATAATCGATTATCACATTGGCTGTTTAAAAATATTTTGCTCGTCCCTTAATTTGAACCCCCTCCCCACCCCTAAATGTAGGGCTACGGAGCCCATCTACGAACTGGACCTTACTCTTGACCCAAAGAAAGCTCACACCAAGTTTCATCAAAATATCTCATTCCCTTCGAGAGTTATCATGCTCACAGACAGACAGACGGACGGACGGACGGACGGACAACTTTTGCGATGTCATAGGTATCCCTCCACTTACGTTTTGGGATCCCAAAAATCGATTTTGAGTTAAACATTGACGGCCACTAATTCCACCATGGCGAATCCATTGGCGTGATCAAGATTTTTCTAACATAGTTTCTTCGGTACAAGCCTAAGGCGTATTCTCGCCGTTCCTCGAGGACTCCACTTGAGGAGTCCCCGCGTTTTTGTTTGTCCCGGGGACTCACTCCCCGTATTCTCGCGAGTCCCCACGGACGGGGAATGCTCCGATTATCATCACCATCATCAAAAAGTACTCCCTTTCAGTTTTGGAGGGGGAATCAATTTTGAAGAATTATGTTGCGTGAGTTGAAAAATATTATCTAGAAATGTAGGCATAATACGAGAATTAAAATATATTCTTCCTATGCCTGTTCTCTGTCTGCTGTACTTTTTAATTGTCCATCAATACATCCTGTATTGTGCTAGTGTCTGGATGGGACGTTCCCATCAATCCTTCCTATCCGAGATCTGCAGAACCATGCTTTTCCTGTTTTAAGTCATGGCTCCGGTTACCTGTTCAATTCGAGATATGTCCCAATCGGTGCATTCGCCGCACTTCTCGCCTACATGAGTTTCATACATTATTTTTCGATTAGTAAATGATCAATCACCATGTCAATCTCACTGATCAATCTCTACCCATTATACGAGATCTACTGGGAATCTTGTTCGGTTAAGTACACACGTCCTCGGTTCTCGGTCTTGCACCGAGGTCTTAAGCTGGAATGGGCTAAGGGAAGTGATCCAGGGTGAGGGATCTCGTATTGGAATTGATTTTTTTTTATTATTAATTTTAATACATTTTTTTTTGTATGGTGCTCTCCTGCCGTTCTTGTTTTTTGTTGTACACGTAACAGTACATTACGACTGTTGGTGCAATGTAAAACTAATTAAAAATGATCAGAATAAACAAAACCAAAAATAAAGTGAATCCAGACTAGTTTTGTCAGTTGCATATTTTTTATCAGGAACTAAATCCGTTCTAGAAGCATTCTCCGTGTTCACGCTGTTTTCTGTACGCGGAGTCCGCGTGGAGTGATTCCCACTATATTTCGATTCCCCGAGGACTCCTCGGGGAACGGCGAGAATACGCCTCTAGTATCTACAGTCGCGGGACACATTTTCACCAGAATCTCAATGCCAAAACTAGTCCGTAGGGGAGAGGGGGGCCATACCGCACGGGGGCGAAACCGAACCTTCAATTTTTTCACCACCTAGCATGCAGCTTTTTCACTCCAAAAAATAACGCTAGATGGCCTCTACCTAGCGCCCATTTGGCGGACGTTTCATATCAGTTGGACAAACTGTACAAGTTTTGGGAGCCCTTGAAGTTTTTTTGCTCTCGCTGGAAATCTGGACGTAGCAGGTCGGTGAAAGATAATTCAATAATTGTGACAGCTAAAATTCCGTGCTTTTGCAGGCGTTTAGACTAGTATTTGTTCTCTATCCTGTGTGATTTTCATTTTGATCGGCCGACGGGTTTGACCATGGCCGCCATTTAATTTTTTTTTGTCTGTCTGGGGCGATTCCGAACGAAAATTTAGGGGCTATTCCGAATGTATTTTTGAACGTTCGGTTTCGCCCCTTCTTGACCAAAGATAACTACGACCTTCAACTTTGCAGATTCTGAGGTTTATATGTCAATACTAATGTTAGGTGATGAGGGTGCCCATTTATGCTTATATAGTTGAAAATCTGGTCATTTTGCGTTTTTACGTTGCTTTTCAAATAAATAGCTGAAATTTTTTCCACCCTCATCACCTAACTAATGTTAGGTCATGAGGGTGCCCATTTATACGTATATAGTTGCAAATCTGGTCATTTTGTGTTTTTTACGTTGCTTTTCAAATAAATAGCTGAAATTTTCAACCCGTCCGGATTGGCCCCTACCCCGTCCGCTTTCGCCCCGTGGTGGGGGCTATCCCGAACGACTGAGAGACTGCTGGTTTTAGGGCTGCAAAGGGTTTACCTTGACTCCTAAAATTTTCATAAATTCACCATAGAATGCCCAGTGTCTGCTCTCCCTTGACCGTAAAAACCGAGTATATTGGTTAAAAAATAAGCTTCCAGCAGCAGAAAAAGCAAAAATCGTTCGGTATGGCCCCCCTCTCCCCTACTTAATTGGTCGCACAAAACCTAGCATTTATGTTTATATTAAATACTAGCGATTTTGTCTTTCTGAATATTTTATGTAATTTCCCGTTTTTCCTTCTTATTTCATTCCTCCAGGAAGTAAGAAAAACAGTTTTTTGCGTTTCCTGAAAAACCATTCAATATGCAGTTACTAGGCTTTGGCAAAGGACAGCCGCATAACCGTTAAAATGTGTGGGTGGGTAAGCGACTGAGCAATAGAATACACAGCATGGTACTTCGGATCCTAAAATGAGGTGCTCACACAGTCCGATTTTCGCAGTCGGGTGCGATTTTCCTCCTTCACTCCAAATTCCGGACGTATCACATGCCTGCTTCGGTCCGATGTGACTAGAAAATTCCTATTAACGGGCCGAATTAAACACGAACGAAAATTGTCTTCTGCATCCAGAATCACACAGTTATCATTAAGACACAGATGGGACTTTTTTAATTTTTTTTCGCAAGCGAAACGTAGTCTGATCTTCTCGGACCATGTCTGGGGTACTGGATGCCGCTTAGTAGGCCAGTTCACAAATTACAAAATTAACGTCACTTGACGGTCTTTTCCCTAGGTAATATACGAGAAGGAACATGGACGGCTAGTCTTGTACACGACATCCATGGGAATCGTGCGGGACACTTTCACACAGTGTCTGAAAGTCAGAAGGATCCTAAAGACGCTGTTGGTCAAGTTCGAAGAGAGAGATGTATATTTGAGTTCCCACCACCAAGAAGAAGTCAGGAGACGATTGGGCTGTGACAACGTTACCGTCCCTCAGCTATTTCTTGATGGGAGATATCTAGGGGTAAGTTAGTGTTTATTTCGAAAAGGACCCAAATAAAGTAGTATAGTAGACTAGTAGTATGCAGAGGCGTTACTAGCCAAAATGTTTGGGGGGGGGACAAGGTATTTACCGACTGGCTGGTCATTTTTACTGACTATTTTTGCGGATAAAAACGACTATTATTGAGAAAAAACGACTGATTTAGTCGTGACTGAATCGTGTCGCGACTGAAAAATCGGCTGATTTTAGGAAGAAACGACTATTTTTAAGAAAAAATCGACTATTTTTACGAAAAACTGACTGTTTTTTATTGTTTTTAAGAAAAAACGACTATTTCTAAGAAAAAAATCGACTGTTTTTACTAAAAATCGCGGCGCTTCGCGCCGACTCGGCTATTGTTTACCGACTGGCCGAAAACATTGGGGGGGGGCGTCCCCCCTCCCCCCCCAGTAGTGACGCCTCTGGTAGTACGATCAGGTGAGTTGAAACAAGCGGTTCTAATACTTCACCATCCTTCACGCCTCTGTCCTTGACCATTTTTCCGCTTGCTATCTTGGAAGACGATTTATAGGCCCGATGAGAATTTCTTGTTCTCTGTTTGGATATTTCATTTTGCGCATTTACTTCGTTACTAAAAGCTCATGGTAATTTTTCGTTTCCTTTCTTTGTACTCTGCTTTTTATGGCACTTGCAGCTTCGCTCAAGTGCCATATACCGATCACTTTTCGGTCTGTCGGTCTGTCGGTTTGTCGGTCGGTCGGTCGGTCTGTCAGGCCACTCATCTCGAGTTACGGTACTTCCAGATGAGCTAGGACGATGAAACTTGGCAGGCATATCAGGGACCCGACCAAACTAATTTAGAAATAGTCACTTCCCCGATCCGACCACCGTGGGGGGAGTGGAGGGATGGGGAATCCGGAATATTGACGTATTTATAAATTTTGAACGGGGAATAGGATCTTAATGAAACTTGATGTTTGGAAAGACCTCGCGTCTCAGATGTCACATTTCAAGTCCGGAATGGATCCGGTGATTTTGGGGGGAGTTGGAGGGGGGAGTCGGAAATCATGTGACATATTCAGAGTGGACGGATCGGGATGAAACTTGGTGGGAAGAACAAGCACAAGCCCTAGATACATAGTTGACAAGACTGGACCGGATCCGAGCACTGTGGGGGGAGTTGGAGGGAGGGTTCCGGAATTCCGGTGATCCCGACTTAAGATACTTACACATGTGCTGGGACGATGGAATTTGGTAGGCATATTAGGGACCCGACCAAACTAACTTGGAAATAGTCATTTCCTCGATCCGACCACCGGGGGGGGGGGGATGGATGGAGGGGGAATCCGGAATGTTGTCGTATTTATAACTTTTGAATGGGGAACCGGATCTTAATGAAACTTGATATTTGGAAAGATCGCGTGTCTCAGACGTCACACTTCAAGTCCGGGATGGATCCGGTGACTTTGGGGGGAGTTGGGGGGGGGGGGGGCGGAAATTGTTTGACATGTTCAGAGTGGACGGATCGGGATGAAACTTTGGGGGAAGAATAAGCACAAGCCCTAAATACATAATTGACAAGACCGGACCGGATCCGAGTACTGTGGCGGAGTTGGAGGGAGGGTTCCGGAATTCCGGTGATCCTGACAAGACGCTTAGACATGTGCTAGGACGATGAAACTTGGCAGGCATATCAGGGACTTAACAATTTTCACTTAAGAACAGTCGGATTTTGCTTACAAATGATCACAGCAGTTAAACACACGCATTGGCGAATTCCTACTTTCATCATTTTACCAAGCCTTGCAAGTGCCATATGAGCTTACAGCTCTTGTTTCTTTTAGTATCGGTGCGTAACAAAAATGTAATCATTATCATCATTATACTTTAGAAGACCGTTGCCCGTAGAAATGGTTAAAAGTCCAGCGACCTGCCGATAGTTCCTGCACCGATTTTTTATGGCACTTGCAGCTCCGCTCAAGTGCCATATACCGATAACTTTTCGGTCTGTCGGTCGGTCGGTCTGTCAGGCCACTCATCTCGAGTTACGGTACTTCCAGATGAGCTAGGACGATGAAACTTGGCAGGCATATCAGGGACCCGACCAAACTAACTTGGAAATAGTCACTTCCCCGATCCGACCTCCGTGGGGGGAGTGGAGGGAGGGGAAATCCGGAATATTGACGTATTTATAACTTTTGAACGGGAATTCGGATCTTAATGAAACTTGATATTTGGAAAGACCTCGTGTCTCAGATGTCACATTTCACGTACGGAATAAATCCGGTGACTTTGGGGGGAGTTGGAGGGGGGAACCGGAAATCGTGTGACATGTTCAGAGTGAACGGATGGGGATGAAACCTGGTGGGAAGAGCAAGCACAAGCCCTAGATACATACTTGACAAGACCGAACCGGATCCGAACACTGTGGGGGGAGTTGGAGGGAGGGTTCCGGAATTCCGGTGATCCCGGCCAAAGATGTTTACACATGTGCTAGGACGATGAAACTTGGCAGGCATATTATGGACCCGACCGAACTAACTTGGAAATAGTCACTTCCCCGATCCGACCACCGTGGGGGGAGTGAAGGAAGGGGGAATCCGAAATATTGACAGATTTATAACTTCTGAACGGGGAATCGGATCTTAATGAAACTTGATATTTGGAAAGACCTCGTGTCTCAGATGTCACACTTCGAGTCCGGAATGGATCCGGTGACTTTGGGGGGAGTTGGAGGGGGGAACCGGAAATTGTGTGACATACTCAGAGTGGACGGATCGGGATGAAACTTGGTGGGAAGAACAAGCACAAGCCCCAGATAAATAGTTGACAAGACCGGACCGGAACCGAGTACTGTGGGGGGAGTTGGAGGGAGGCTTCCGGAATTCCGGTGATCCCGACTTATGATGCTTACACATGTGCTAGGAGGATGAAACTTGGCAGGCATATCAGGGACTTAACAATGTTAACATAAGAACAGTCGTTTCTCCGATTTGACCATCGTGGGGGGACTGGAGGGAGGGGAATCCGGAATCTTGAGGTTGTCCAACTTTTGAACTGGTGATCGGATCTTACTGAAACTTGATATTCGGAGATAACTCATGTTTCAGATGTCCCATTTCAAGTGCGGACATGATCCGATCAATGTGGGGAGTCGGGGGGGGGGGTAAATTGCGTGACACGCTTAAAATATAGCGATTGGGATGACACTTGATGGGAAGAACAAGCGCATGCCCTAGATACATCAGTGACAGAACCGGACCGGATCCGGTCACTCTAGCGCCCTTAAAGTGCACATCATCACAGCCAGGTGCAAAAAAAACAACTGTTTTTAGCCAACGACATATTCTCGTGATTTCCAAGGGTTCGTCGTCATTCTTATCTCAAGGATTTTGCTTACAAATGATCACAACAAACCCACGAATTGGCAATTTCCCACTTTCATACTTTTACCAAGCCTTGCAAGTGCCATATGAGCTTACAGCTCTTGTTTCATATCCGCCCACAGGTCCGACCTCGATTTTTTTTTTTAGAAACAGTCCATTACTGAGCAACGTTAGGGGTTTCCAGAGAAGTTTCATTCCTACCTCGACTTCTGCAGAATTTCCCAGTAGCCTATTAGAAACAAGACCAAAATTTTCGATGGGATCCCAAAAATTTGATATTTGATCCAGACAATTGGGTCTTGTCTTCGCCAGATCCAGTTTTCGCCAGGCTAATCATCCGAGAAAACCAAGTTCAGATATACCTCTATAAGCCGTATCTATTTTGACGATACTGATCGAAACTTCCTGCTTTACTTCTGCCAAATTTACCTCGATTTTTTTTTTTGAAACAGTTCATAGAATATAATGAGCAATGTTAGGGGTTTCCAGAGAAGTTTCATTCCTACCTCGACTTCTGCAGAATTTCCCTGTAGCCTATTAGAAAAAAGAAGAAATTTCCGATACCATTTCAGGAAAAATATAACCGACAAAATTGTCAAACTTGTACTGCTGTGGAGCAAGGGAAACCGGTGAGCCATGTTAGACTGGTTGGTCGCGGTAGAGATGAACTTTGCCCCCCCCCCCCCCCCGGGAATTGTGTATTAAGTTATCAGACACTATGTTAAACATGCAATTTTTACAGGATGCCGACACTGTAGAGCAACTGAACGAAATCGGAGAGCTTCGGCGGATCTTACGGATGCAGAGGGTGAGTTTGAGGATATTAATTCGCTTCCGGACGAAACAAGACCTAAGGGATTTCTTCAAGATAGGTACTGAACTAGAAACTATGAAAATACCACCCATCAAGTTTCACTTGAATCGGATCATTTCCGGAAGATATCCGGTACCAATAGTAGTAGTGAACTTAAAAATGAAAATGCGCCTCGAGCGGGATTTGAACCCGCAACCTTCGGCTAATAACCTTCAAATCAAGTCTTTGGTCTTCCTTTGATGTTTCCATGAGGCCCGGCCGGGCTCTGGCCTGTCTTCAAGGGGTCTAGGCTAAAACCCCCCCGGACAAAACCCCCCCGCCAAAACCCCCCCGGCGAAAACCCCCCCGTGACCAAAACCCCCCCGGCGAAAACCCCCCCGTGACCAAAACCCCCCCGGCGAAAACCCCCCCGGTACCAAAACCCCCCCGGCGAAAACCCCCCCGTGACCAAAACCCCCCCGGCGAAAAACCCCCCGGTACCAAAACCTCCCCGGCGAAAACCCCCCGGTACCAAAAGCTCGATTCATTTACATTTAACACGAATCCAAAAAATTTCACTTGACTTCCCGTGATCTTGGTCTAATTCAAATGGAATTCTGGTACAACAAGACAGTGAAGCTTAGTCAGTTCTCAGTTGTACTTCCACTGGAATTAGTCCGCCCCTTGCGACGAGGACGCGCTCACTGGGAAAATTGTACAAGTTGCAGCAGTGAAAGTTGCAATTCATACTATTAAGGGGCATTTTTTTTTTTTTTTTTTTTTTTTTAGTTCCAAGGGAAAACATTTTTTTTACAAGTTTAACAACTAGGCTATTACTTCGGTCCAATTAAGGCTAGGTACAACAATAAGGCACTTTTTCCGATTATTAAATATGTCAAAAGGTCAAACCCAGAAAAAGTCAAACACAGAAAAGTTTCTAACTAGCGATATTATAGCCGATCGATTTTAAATAGGAAAGCCGGTCGCGATTGGGGTAATCAGCCACGATGCTGAGCAATCTGGCATTAAGGGCGGTGGTATCTCGTCTTGGAGGATCGGAGGAATGGCCGCCGTTCAGTTGGGCCATGATGAGGAGGGTGAACGAATGCTCTTTCTTCAGCATTTCAAGGAACCTCCAGAAGTTGGGATGATGGCAAGCAACCGTTGCTTGCATTCTGCGGTGCCATCCCTCAACCGCGTTGTTTGTTCTGGGTAGCTCACAGTTCGACCGGGAACAACGGAGCAGTTTTGGTACCCGTGGGGTTTTGGTATGGGGGGGTTTTAGCCGGTGGGGTTTTGGTACCGGGGGGGTTTTAGCCGGGGGGGTTTTGGTCACGGGGGGGTTTTCGCCGGGGGGGTTTTGGTCACGGGGGGGTTTTGGTCACGGGGGGGTTTTCGCCGGGGGGGTTTTGGCGGGGGGGTTTTGTCCGGGGGGGTTTTCGCCGGGGGGGTTTTAGCCGGAACCCGTCTTCAAGACTCCCTAGACCTCTAAATAAAAAATTGCTTTCTGATTTATTTGGCACAGAAAGTCCCTTGTATTAGTCGATCAAGTTTTAATCGAATCAGAGCACTTTCAGGAAATTTCCGGTACCCCTGCCAACTCCCTTTATCGAGATCGTATCCGGTCCTGACCTCACAGTGCGTCATTCAGGGCACATTACCTTTGTACCGTCCAAGTTTCATCAATCACAATATCTCCATCCGTTTGCTCCAAACGTGTGTCATACAGTTTTTGGGACATCCTCCCCCCCTTTGGTGGTTGGTGAGTTTCAATCGAACTGGAGCTCAGAATAATGTAGGGTGTCCCCCTCCAACTCCCCCGCCGAATTCGGATATAGGATAAAGGCGCATCTTGATCCCGTGACGTTTTTAACTACCGAGTTTCGTCCTCATCCCTTCATCTTTTGTTCCCTTCACGTGCTACAGTATTAACCCTCCCCCCTGTCCAACCCTCCTCACAGTGGTCGGATGCTGTTACGCCTCGGACATCTGCTCCTACCATCCAATTCAATCCAAAAATGTAGAGCCATCACTGGATCCAAGGTAGCTGTCGGTCCCTTTCGGCCTTCCTGTTTATTAGCGCAGCATAATCGCGTCTATCGGTAGATTCCCATCAAGTTTCACCCGAATCCGATCTCCTGTTCACAACTTATGCAGGTCAAAAGATGGGGGATTCTCCCTCCCTCCATCCCCACGGATGATCGGATCCGGGCAAGGAAGGTTTCCTTGAGCATTGGGTCCTTTGTATGCGTGCCATGCTTCATCGCCCTAGCTTTGTGGAAATGCCCGAACTAGCAAAAGGACATACCGACAGACATTACGGTCGCTATGCGGCCGTTGAGCCGAAAGCTGGAAGTGCCATAGCCATTGGCCCTGCTGCGCAGTCGTGAAGGAGCGCACTAAATTGGGGCTGTTAGTCCTTCAAATAACGAAAAGTCACCAAAGTCATTTGTTTTAGTCCAATGACCTTACAGGCTTTAGTTGCGCAAGAGCTTAGAATTTCCTAGGATATTTTTGGAAGGAGTGACAGGAATAAAGAGGGTTGGAGTTGAGAAAATTTGCCTGCGTCTCCTGCTCATACACTTTTCCTTTACCGATCATAATTTCCGTAATTTTGGCCATGAGTCACATAAATTGGAATCTAAAGTCCCTTTATCTCAACATCACGATGATATCAGCAGTATCATTTCAGAAAATTTGTCTGGTGTTGCTGTTAACAGTGATTCATGTTGATAACAGTGATCCATATTAACCTGTTGTTTGGTTCATTTTTTGGCCATTCTTTGTCACTTTGGGGTTTTATTTAGTAATTTCCGTATTCCCATTGACTGAGACGTGCCGGTTACTTAATACAACCAGGGACCCATAAATTTCCTGTAATGCCTCGCCATTCAGGGGCTTGTCGATAAGAGATTTCTGATGCTATGTTGACCGAACGGAAGATAGTTCGAGAAATACCCGCGGTCCAATAATATCACGTCCAAGGCCAGATAGACAAAATTTGGGATTGGCTGCTGGCGCCTTGAGGGAGGAGTCTCTTTGGCGATCACGTCCAATGAGGCAAACAAGAATGCCGATTCGACCCAAGTGGGATTTTTGGAAAGTAGGCAAGGATCGGACAACATAGCAACACAGAAGCATAGGAAATGACAAGCCCCCTGTAAAGGAAATTTACGGGTCCCTGATAAAACCGAGTTCGATCCGAAATCCTTCGCCAATTTCCACTCGACGTATTGAAGGCTGACCGTCGGGTAAAAAGTTACTGTGACTCGTGTGAGACTTGAAAAGAGTCATGGTTAGACAAGTGGTTCCGAAACTCCGCTTTAAACCTTCTCTACGTGTCCCCTCTTAAGTTCAAAGATTTTCTTTTATTTGGCTTCTCCGAGCCCGTAAGAATCTGAGCACCTGCAGCTGAGTCTAGAAATAGGTTGCCGTCTACCAAGGGGGAGCCAAAAGCTAGTTTAGCCCAGCGGCTCGATGAAGCTTATTTTCGCCATCCGCTGTCTCTCCATGTTTAGTATTTTACAAGATGGTAATTGGTTTTGCGCTTGCCTGGGCCCTTTGTTTCGCAGATTGAGGAGACAATATTGTTTTGACAGTTAAGTTTTTTCTAGAAATAATTTATTTCTGCACTTTATAAAACCAGAAAAAGCGATTGGGCTAGTGGCATAAGCATAAAGCACTCAGTGAATGCCCCAAGTTCCGTACGCTGTCAGTGAAGTTAGCAACTGGATGCGCAACCTCGCGTTATATGTCCAACATGTCCGCAGTCAATCAAATCATCATATTTATTGCTTAAAATCAGTTCTACAACATGATAGCATAGGACTGTCAATATTGTATATTAAAGACAATCCAAGATTTTGTATTGATTTTCGCCAACTATTCAGCATCGCATAAAGTCTCGAACTACCACTTAATAAGAGATACATAACATTATTAATATAGACAATTCATTTTAAACTACGAAATCTGAACATACAAGTCAAAGTTTGCACAACTTCACAACCTTAACAATCCAATTCGTTTCGTAAATCAAAACTGTGTGGACGGATGCCGAGAGTATTTATGAAATGACCCATTCAAGTGTCGGGTTTCGGATAAGATTAAACTTCTGACAATGCAGAGGTGACATGGTTTAAACGGAGACACAAAAAATAATCTAATTTTCTTCCAGCGATCTTCGCCTGTTCGAGTTTGCCAGAAATGCGGGGATTACCGTTTCGTTCCCTGCAGTGCGTGTCATGGATCGAAAAAATCCGGATTCCGGCCGCAATTCAACGACTTGGTGATATCTCTCCGGTGCATGAGCTGTGACGAATCTGGGCTTATCCAGTGTGATCAGTGCGAGGGAGATGCCAGCTAAGCCAAGTGAGCGGGGACTAAAACAGTGTGCAGTACCGATCTTAATACTATCCGTTACGACAGTTTTCGAAGATAGCTACAAAAGGGTATGACCCGTGTGTCCGTCACCTTCAATTGAAAGTGACAGGACTGGATATGGGCGAAGTTTGTTTACATCTGGTAATGACCCAGTGGCACTCTGAAGCAATGGTGTGGTTAGATTATTTTTCTACGAGAGACTGATTATATTTTTATGTACTCCACATGTGTATTCAGGGTGGTGTCATGGTTGCGTATTTCATCATTTTTTAGTCATCGGTATGGATAAACTTAACGTGACCTCGAATGTGTCAAAGTATTCTTGAGTCACTCGAGCGGAACCACCGAGTTCAGCCAGGGTGAGACATTATACAGCCCGAAGCCTTCCTTGGTCTCACCTTCTATGGGCTCATCTACTTTTACTTTGTCTGGTTTTTATTTTGCAGCCATAAATTGCTCTTCGCCTTCTTTTCGTGCAGACCCTTGCCTAGATATGACACTCTTGAAATTTTAAATTAGACCTTGGGAAATAGGCCTTATTAGGAAACAGTGGGATCGAAGTATCTTATCGTATCTGGTCAGTCTGCAGGAACGAAGGTGAACGACTAAATCTGTGAGTGTAGCTGTCTCTTGGTTGGGTATGTTTATGTGTTATCCAAAATGTCAAGTAGGACACTCCAGCCGTTTGAGATGAGCAATCGTTTTGTGCAGTATTTTCTAGCAAACTTCGAATTTAATAATAAAAAAGTTTGAAACAAAATCTTTCTTCTGTATAGGTATAAAACATTCTTCACTAGCCGATCACCCGATCAGTGTTCTTCTGAACAATATACAATGTCAGGTCTCTGACGCATCAAATTCTGAACTCACGAAGCAATGGGATGTCAGCTGCCGTCACTATTATCTTCTCTTGTCACCCGTCTTCCTAGTAATTCTCGGTTAAGGAGAAACTTTCACACGATTCGACTAAACTGAATAAGCCACAGTTTTAATTACCGTAAACATTTTGTGGTCAATCCACTTATAATGTTGGTTATTAACTTCATTTACTGCAACAACTGTCCAATCAAAGATTATTAATGACTGGTTTGTTTAAGCACTGTGGAATTAGCGAGTAGTTGGCTACAGACGACCAGTCTCAGAAAACAACTTCCCAAAAAAATTGCTGGAAGTTCTTGTGCCACTTGCACAAGCAGGACGAAAGTACACGCAACATATTTGAAGTGCAACGAACTGAATGTTCTTCAAAGAAAGTCCTTTTTCGTTACTAGTCATCATTTGTGGAGAGCTATAACCGATCTAGTTATGTTTGCCTAACCGAACGCTTGAATTTTTCGTATTTTACAATCCATCTACCATCCTATTCTACCTTCCAGAAGAAATGCAAAAAAAAAATTACAACCGCTTTCTGAGGCTATGTGAGTTTACGAACCCAAAGGCTCTAAGACACTGTCTCTATTTAGTCCGTCTCCGTCAGCTTGCTTAGCTTTTGCATTTCGAAGAAGAAGTAAAAACAGCTTCCAAGGTCGACTCTTCCACGACAGTCGACTATTCCACGGCACAAATATCTTGATTCTATCCCTCCCGATTGCAGAGTCGGTGTCTACGTTCACTCAGAAAATGAAGCGCATACCAGCAATGCCTCCTATTATCGCGAATGGACGAATCCATGAAAGCATGTACGTCCAAGTGTATAATATTCGGTCCCTAGCGAACGGGCCAGATTCCCCCAGCCTAACCCGCCCGATAGCTGGTTTCGGAAAAAAATCCGGTTCACATCAGAACCTACTCCTCCACTTGGTTTCGGATACAAAAATCGCACCTCTAGGGAATATCATGTTTCTACCCACCCAATGTCACATCTATCAAACCACCAGTTCGACACTTACGCGTATCACTAGCCAAGCAACCGTTCGAGTGGTGTACACGCTAGGCGAAAGCCTTATTATTGCAATTATATTATTATTATTATTAGAGGGCCCAGGACATTTCGGGCCCTTTGTACCCAGCCCCAGAGTTCGAATTCTGGTTGAACCACAAAATGGTTCATTTAGGGAATACGAACGTTCTTACTTTCATATTTCGAGCAAGGTCTATCGCGCACCCATCCAACTCTGACAGCACTAGCTGAACTACAAACGGTTTATCTAGGACACGAACCTTTCCGACCAATTAAGTTTCATCTGAATACGAATCACCCACTGTGAGTTAAGCTGTTCACCCTGTTCCGGAACCCCCTCATCCCACCCCCATGGACGGACGAATCCGCGAGACGACTTCACAATGATTCTCAGGGCCCTAACATGCCTGCCAAATTTCATGGTCCTGGCGCATCTCGAAGTACCCCATTCACAACGGGTTTAGGTAAAACCGGGTCCCAGCCATTTCTGAAAATTATTCCGACACCCAATTTCCGCTCGGGTTTTGCCATTCCATTCCGAATGAAACACTATGGCCTGCGTGGCAGTACCAGCTGAGACTGAAACTTCAAATAATTTCATATAATTTTAAGTTTCAAGGGTAGACTACAAGCCAATCAAGATTATTTGCGGAATTTTCTGATTTATCCAGCGCTGAACCCAAGTGAACATTTTCCCATTTAAATGGAAATAAATTGGCTAATTCACATTCGGTTTCCAAAACAGCAAGGTAGGATTTGAAATTTGAATTTGTTTATTCGGCACTAGCCAATCAGAATATCCCGGAAAATAACTGGACTGGCTAGAACCATCAAAACTTTAGATTTCATTCAAGGACTGAATTCAACTTTGGTCTTAGACTAACTGGTACCTGAAACTGGAGCCAGTCTCCATACTCTCCATCGCGAACTTCAGAAACCAAGACTTGGTCTCAGAGAGATTTTCAGAACTGGCTGGGACCAAGTTTTAGCTACAACGCGTTGTGAATGGGCCTCAACTCGTACCACCGGGCCGACCGATAGACAGGCGGGCGGAAAAGCAACTGGTATATGCTCCTGGGACTGCAAGTGCCGCAGAAAGCCTACTAGCATTTTTTTTAAACAGCGAAGGGACCTACTTGTCACAACGCAGCACAAAAATCGAAACAATTCTAAGAATTCAACCAAGCTTATTCACATTGGATAGAGGAAAAAAAAAACATGAGTTTACTAGGCATTACCCGTATAGATCGGCCCTTCATACTGGTAGCTAAACTTAATCAACAGGTTCTTTACCAACAGCAGCCTAACGTTCAAAAGGATATCTTTTGCTGTTGCTCCGTCTTTCTCGGTCGTAGTCTCGCGCTTTCTAAAATATACAAACAATTAATCCTTCGCATGTCCACCACATTATACCTGTACGGCATCCCTACAGCCTACTCATCAAAAGCGGAAACTACAATCCCCCTCCCCTACAAACCGGGAATCTAAAACTGGCCATCATATAAATATTCCTTAAGCCCAAGCTGACTGCGAATCATGTCTGAAACTGCAAAACGGATACGTCAGCTCAGGCCCGTATCCAGGAATTTATTTCGGGGGGGGGGGGGGGGGTGCCCACGGGCCGGAGCAAAAAGTACAAAAAAGGGTTCGAACCCCCTAACCCCCCCCCTGGATACGGCCTTGCGTCAGCTTCATTTAGTTCAGCTTCATTTTATTCTTAAAGTAATTGCCCAGCCTGAGCCTGAACAGGACCCTTGCCAAGAAGGGCCGAAATGTAGCTCTAACAAAATGTAGATGACGTATCCGTTTTGCGGTGTCAAATAGTAGCCATCACTTATATAAGGTACAATTTCTGTAAGTAGGCTTACAATATCACTAAAGTGGAGAACTCGTCCTAGATACTGCTAAACGTTCGCTGGCCATGCACAAAAGCAGTGAAACGCTGGTAGAGGTATGTTACTTTAAACATCGACAACTTAGAACGGGGCCAAAGAATATGATGAAGATCAGACCTAGCAAATATTCATGCAGAGTAATTGCGCAAACAGTAATTAAAAAAAAAAAAAAAACAGCCACAAACTTTTTGAATATTTTGCTCTGTTAATCCTGCACCCTTTCCCCACCTGGTTCGTTGTTCTGCATTACTTTCATGGCCATCCCAACAGAAGAAAAAGAACACTCAAAGGATTTTGGCTTAATACTTAAAGCTGGAAAACTTGCCTCTTAGCAGATGTTAAGTTCTTAAAGTATTTAAAAAACATATTTATAAAAATTTGAATATTTAAAAAAATAAATAAAACCATTTCACTGTTTAGAGGCAAAAAATAGGGTAGCCCAAAACTTAAGTGTTCAAAGAAGCATATCTCTACTGTATATTAAGCCCTTTGGGATTTGTCAAAATCACGCAGGCAACACAGATCCGTTGGGTATGGCGTCAATCGTTCTCCGGTTATGATAATGTCAATAATAATAATACACATCTCAAAAAGTGAATGGTCGTAAAGAGCTGAGTTACAAATCTTATCTATAATATAATACGCCTGAAACTATATTAACTGATTCAGTTTCGGTAAGGCAGTTTCAAAAACCAAAAGTTACGTTTGCAAAACTCCACTTGTACACATCTTTGTGGAAACGTGATGGTGCAAGCTTGAACGCGTGCCCCCTACGACGAGGATTATCTTCAAGCACGATATCTAGTGCTCTTCAATTCGCGGTTAGGGATAATTCACTATTATAAGGGCTTACCTTTTTGCTATCTGATTTCTTGTCCGCCTCAGTACCATTGGCAGTTCGAGATTTACCTAGAGAAGGACATACAATGTAATGTGTTCGTTTGCTTGAAAGCTTCCCCGTTCACGAAGAATGTGAGGATCGCGATTTTATATTTGCATTATGTGTACTTTGAGAGTCAGCAAACAGCAAAAATAGTCTGACAGATTACTGATAGTTCGCGAAGTTATGTGGGTCAAGTCTTCACGGAAATAGCGGGGATTCGACCTTGCCCACCCCCCCCCGATAAGTTTATCGGATAAGTAATTCTCCCGATGCTCCGCAGTCAAAAAATATTCAAGTTTGCCCCTTACCCCGCACAACCACCACCATTCGTGCCACCAAACTGCGTTACTAGCGGCGCTCATGCCGTATTAGTCTTCAGCGCCTCTGGTAGTACAATTTTATGTCATCAGTTCCCAATTCGGGCAGTTAAAGTATGGTAAGCGACATTTTCCCCATTTATCTTATTTCAAGTCAACCTTGAACGAGAGTAAAAGTCTACAAACGACATGATGAACTGATTTGTGGAAATTAAGGTAGTAAATAATTTGGCAAACGAAATTAAACATTTGACAGGGCCCCGGATTCTTCGTGAGCAAGAGACGGCTTGAACGAAGGACATATATAAACAAGGCTACTAATGTCCATGCTACGTCTACACCTTGCAGCTCAGCAGCCTTGATCCTACTATACAACTCCCGGCCTAAATTAGTGCTTCTGCACCCACAACTGGTGCACTCCCATGTCCATGCGATGTCCAGCACACCAGCCCTTTGCTTCAATATTATCAAAACCAGATGACGAAGAGAACCTCGGTCTCTCAGGAAGTCCGACAAGCACAAATCCGCGATCTTATTTCGTAAATATTGAGCGGGTCCTTATGCAAGAGACTTGTTATACCGTCTCTTGCATAGCGTGGTATGGCTAGTGTACCCCACTTTGGGGTACATATTATAAAAACCAGACCCCACTTTGGGGTACGCTAGTTTTTTGTTCGTTTATTCAACTCGGAGCGCATTTGAACGTAATTTTTATACTATTTATATTTTATTAATGGTATTTTATTATGTTATAGACCATATTTATGATAAGACGTTGGTATATAAACGTTATGTTTTGACATAAAAACAACACATCGTTTCGTCCGTTATATGTTTTTTAGGTTATATTGAATTGAAACTGAAAATTGATTGAAATTATACTGTCTCTGAGTGTACCGAGCATTGCATAGACGCTGAGGGTCTGAAGTTGCGGGTACAGTAATTTTGCTCATTCGGATCGAGAATCTCCAAGTCGGAGCAAGGATGTATTCCGAGAAGGGAGAGACTGAAGTTCTACTAAACCGTAGTATATACTGACATAATGCAGATCATACTAGAGCCAGCGGGTCACATACCCCCTTGATCTTTTATGGAACATTATCACGGATTTGCGCATAATGACTTTGCTTGATGGTTGTTTTGGTCATGGTCGGTTCACCACCAAACAAAACTACTACTTTCAATGGTAGCGTAAACCCTCCGTGGCAGTCGCCACACGAGTCCAAGGGAGGTAACGACACGAACTTACCTTTTCCATCACTTTCTCGCTTCCGTTTCGGTTCGACGGAATCCTCTGCACCACGGTCCTGGAAGAAATGAAATGCTATACTATGATACACGACACAACTAAACCCTGAATCGGGGAATGAATGCTCACACTTTCTACAGACGCTTTTGTTAATGATTATGTTGACATGAAATGCAAATTCGGCATTATTGCTGTGAAAGCCATTTTTAAATTAGATTCTACTCTTCTACTCTACAGTGATAAATAGATATTTACTTCACTGTTTACCGAATACCCAATGAGAGAGCAGGAACTTCTAAAGGCGATCGACAAAAAAACCTAACACAGTTCCACTTTGGTGAGCGCTTATAACGAATATGCTATGAAGTAACACGTTATCTACAGTTTGTTATTCTGGTTCTACATTAGAGCGCAGTATTTTACTTCGGGAGCGCTAAAAGCGCAACGGGCATTCAACCCGTACATTTTTATTTTGTTAGCTCTAAATGAAAGGCGCTGCAAGCAAATTCGCATTCTGAGCGGCAGCCAAAACATCAACGGCACCGTACACTGCGAAGCTAAAACAGATTCAACTCTTGCCCATTCAACACAATCCGCAATCGGCGGGGCTTCCACCACCACATTTTTCCTGAAAAAAAGCGGATAAACGAAAGCTTTGTGCATTCATTTGTCACGGTTTTTAATGCCGGGTCCACAGTATTACCTGCGTTTATATTTGTCAATTGTGCATACTGATATTTCGATTCAGTTATTTTGGACTGAATTACTGTTATATTTATGAACAAAAGAAAAACAATAATCGGCTTTGTCCGTCCCATATTTTTTGAATAGAGCTAAAGAAGACGTTAAAAGGCCTTAAACGTGGCAGGGCAGCTAAGACAGTATTATCAAGGGACCATGATACTTACTGACAACCTTCGCCAAGTTCACCATTATCCTCCTGCCAGATAGCTGACTAGAAGATTTACCATACCCTTTTCACATGCAGCCAGATCCCAGACACAGCTGGAACCAAGCGGTGATATCCTAGATAACTGATTCATCAGAAAAACAGCAAATTGGCTATCTTAAATTACAATACGCAATCCGACAATCTCACTCCGTTGCAAGATTCCCAAATCGGCGATCCAAGAACGAATCCGGATTGTCAGATTGTCAGTGAAAGCGATTTTTCATAATCTGGATTATCGGAGAAAAGCATTTTGGAGAATCCGGATTGCGAATCGTCGATCTGGATTGTCACGGAAAGAGCCATTGGTACTACTAAAGAAGAAAGGAAATGAAGAAAAGTGAACGAAAATTTGTAGGCAAATCTGTTTAAAAAAAAAGGTTACTGTGACGCAGATCGCATGGAGCCAAACAGTCAGGGAAGGATGAACGGATCCAAGCAATCAGGGCAGAAAGCTTTTATACTAATTACAATTAAGCAATCAACCTCTTTATTTCTCATTTTTGTCATTTGCGTCGCAAAGGATGGCTGGTCACTGGACCGCAAAATACTGTGTCAAATGTCTACGATTTCTATTATTTCGCTGAATACTAAAAGGCTACTTTCATCTCCCTAAAAATCGAGCACGTCAATGAATTTGAAAAAGAAGCTAAAAACATGCCAGTCAGCAAGACGTTTCTACCCAGCGACGCCTTTTTTATGTAAACTGTCAACAACCATGAAATGGCTCAGGGCAAATATTTCATAATGCTACCAAAGCCAGTATTTACTGAAGGATATAACCGATTTCAGTGTAAATTAACATCGATGATTCTGACATTGACATCTGGATTATTTAACTCAGTGGGTGTTTTCAAGTGAAGGTTCGCACAAAAATCACGCTTGTTTTTTTCAGTTTCATTATTCAGTAAGTCGCAATGTCGAGGTCAACTGCAGAAAAAGGTTTATCATACAGGGAAGAGGACAAGGATCCGCATGGCTGGGCGAGCGCGGACAATGGAGTGCTAGGCCTATACAATACCCGAACTGAAGAATAGGCATTGTTATGGATATGAGAAATTGAAATTTTGGCCTTACAATTACAAAAAATTTTACGTAAAGGATTCAGTGACAGATGAGTTAGCGACACCGAAAAAAAATTACTGTGTCCATCTCAACTAAGCCCAGTTCGTTTCTTCCGCCATTTTTTGTCAAAGGAAAAGGCGATTAAGTGATATTAATCATTGTAATTTTATTGACAAGTTATGTGACCTGACAGAAAAATGGCCAGTTATAGGCCATAGTGTGACATGTGATTTAACTCGATATATATTATGCAGTTTCAGATATTACAATTTTAGTATATATGTTGCTGACGTAAAATCAACTAGTCGGCTTACCGCCGTTTAAGATTTTTAATGAATAAACTATATTGAACTGAAACTGAACTGAAACCAGGCAACCTCCAGACGCTGATTGATTCAATTATGCAGTTCGAAAAGCAGCAACTGGAACTTTGGCACGTGAACGACGCAATGCAATGTGAGCAGCAGTGCTCATGTTTCTTCCAACACTACCTCAACCACGACAAATCAAAGGAGTGACATTGACAAACTCGGTGGCCCATCACACAGGTAACAGCGAAACCAAACCTTTTTGCTATTTGCTCGCATCAGCAATTTTGCAAAATCGAGTGGCTGCAAAAATCGGTCATCCGACGTAGAGTCAGGAAGGAAGTCACTCTGCACGAAGGCCGTCGTAAGTTGTCAACTGGAGCAACAATCTGGTTCAGAAAATTGACTTGTCTACCAAACCGATTTCTTCGCGAGGTGGCACGTCGAAAATCTACTTAATTTTTAACACTGAGGTTATCCGGACAGCTGGTAAATGGGTACTACTCACGAAAACGGATACGTCTACATCATCGTCGAAAAAGACGGAAAAACACATACTGCAACCTTGTGAGCTCTAGGACTTTCCGACCCTTTCTTGATTGTTTGATCACTGTAGTGGCAAAGAGTTTAATCAGAAATGAGGTCCTGAAGGTTTCAAACTTTTACGACAAAATAATTTTCGCATCCTATTGGTCCGTTTCTACACGAGTTTTCTACTTGGTCGTACTGTCCTGTTGACTCAGATTCGTTTTCATCGGATAGGTGCAATCCCTTTATACTTCACTACAGGCACAACCAACTTCTAAAATCTGTTTCTTAATTATAAGTTTCTAATGACAGTCACTGGTGATATGGGCTTTACCGTTATCGTAATTTTCGAACTGGTGTCATAAACAACAACAAAAACTAGCTTTAACCGCGATGACCTTGATGGGCGAAATATTGGAAAACTGTCGCAGAAGATTCACGGTATTCGGATATGGTAGACTTACCCGTTTTCTTTCACGTTTTCTCTCTTCTCTTTCGTCGATCATTCCTTCCTCGTAGTCATCATCATTGGCTGGCTGGGTATTTCTTCCTTTCTTGCTGCCGCTCCTCGGGGATTCAACCTCCTCCTTCACCTAAATTGATTGAATAAATACAGTCTAGTGGCACCAAAGAAAACACAACATGTTGGCGTTCTCCACCCTCTCAACCATTGTCGATCCTGAAAGCGGGACGGAAACCGGCAACACCGCGATCTGATCTGAGAGGAGATGGGGGGGGGGGGTGCGTTTGCTGGTGCTCTACCGTCCGAACTAGATTCACTTGGCAGCCGTTCAAATGTTCCGGCTGGTCCGCGGAAACGCGCCTCGTGGTTGCATACGATAGTACATGGTTTTCAGGCAGGGTGTACACATGCATAATTTCTCATCCGAGCATTCCGAATCTCCCGCTCTCCATCCTTTTTTATAATAAGCCTAGAGAATTCTGCAAAACAGCTTTGCGGGTGAAAGCGTCTCCATATGCGACCTCCACTTCCCGCCTTAAAATGAGTGGAGACTGAGCCGAAAACACTGACTATCAAAGCAAAATATGCATACAAGGAATCGCACTGTTTTAATGATGGCTGATCATCAACTTGTTATTGTTTTGCCATAGGCGCAAAACCTTTTCAGAGCTGTCACAAAGATGATCAGTAAGTTATCGGATCCGCTTCAGGTAATCACGCGAAATTATCGTCTGCACGCAATACCGACTTTCAAGTTTTGACAGAACCTTATAGACGTGGGATGATGATGCAGAAAGAAAACAAGAAAGTTGGGAAGCACAGTGTAAAAAAAAAGTAACCTGAAACTCCGAATTCCTGAACCTTACCTGCCTGCAGGCCCGTGAATCTCAGTTCGTCCCTTGCAGTTACAAGCCCCTTAGGATTTCGGAGGTCATTACAATGTTCAAACGTCGTTTATGGGTTTCCAAACTATTTCGTCACTGTAATCCTCAATTGTTCTTGGTCAAACAGAATCGTTCTCCCAGTTTCTTCCTTACGGTTTGCACCGGACGGCTTTTCTGTCAACGTCCACTAAATAACCCGGGGTAACTGTTCTGCTTCACTGTTATTAACTTCACAAAAGTCGTAGTAAATAACAAGTTCGCAACAAATCAGTCGTGGCGTTGTCCAAGCAAATTTATGGGCTGCAGATTGAGCTGAAAGTGAGAATTTTGGAGCAGCGGGGTCTCCAATTAGACTTCTTTCTGAATATGGATTCCGATGGCCATGGAGGACAAACAACCCATATGTGTCAGCTTCCTGGCGTTTTGCTATCTCATAATTATTACGCATCATCTCTCGTTGTTGTTTCTTTCTGAGCTGGCTCTCTTTCTCGCCAGAACTACTGGGAAAATTCGGTCGTTTGGTATCTCGCAGGAATTCTCGTGTCGTGGCGTTTGCTGGTGCGCTGCTGTCGGAACCCTCCTTATTTGGTGGCTTTTCAAGTGCTTCGGCGGAGTCAATTCCCTGTGCCCTGGGAATCTAAATCTCCACAAAGCATGTTCCCGTCTTCTTTTATAGCTCTTAACAGAACTAAATTGGTTGACACAGCAAAAGCTTGTACCTGTGTTTCTTGTACTGTCTATAATGGCTGAACATTGGTGCTGGAGTCGCTGATACTCGATACTCCCTCGCTGTTTTCTTCTGTTGGCGGGACCAACGGTGCCTCCTTCTCGATGATATTCTCTCATCACTATCGATTCGGCGTTTGCTTCTGTCGGCGGTGCCGTTGGTGCCTTCTCCTCATTGCCAGCCTATACTTCCGATGATAGAAGCAAATGTGGGCAATTCAACACCTGCGCCGTCAACAGACCCCTCTATCGCTGAATTTAGCACGCTGGTCATCTTGGCTAATCGACGGATCTTTAGCGCGATAAAAGCTGATCTCATGGCATTCCTGACTTGGTCGGTGGCGAAACATTGATGGAAAGTGTCGAGCAGCACTGGCAAATGTTGGGGCATATTTTTTTTGGCATGTTTGGGGCAAACATGTTGGGGCATGTTTTTTTTTGAATTCCAGACCATGAGTTTCCCTTGCGTTGGCAATGTGGTCTCAAGGTGGCCGAAGAGCTCTCCTGAAGTTGAACTGGACATAACCGATCGGTCTTTTCAGGGACTTTTCTTGCAGAGGATCCGACCTGAAGCTTTTTGCAGAAGCCTGACTGTTGGTGATCATCTACAGTTCCGGATCGGTGGCGGGCGGTACATCTTGCCAAAAGACGAAGACACAATATATAACAAACGGCGATCTTCCGGTTTACTGACACCTCTTAAATCTGGGCGCAAAGTGATTTTTCGACCTTCAGCAATTCAATCGGCAAATACGAGAATGACAAATCGTTCTTTTGACACGGAGGCGATTTAAAGCTCTGGAGCATCTTGCTGGATGACTTCCTTCTGCAGTATTTTAGTATCGGACAAATAGCGCCTTCAATGAGACCCGACATTCCGTATGCACTATCCCAATTATACTTGAACGGAGAACGTAACAGTCTTTCATTATTTTTCAGAAGGTTGTTCGATCTTTTGTTCCAGACCAGTTTTTGGCAAGACTTTCTTGCTTTCTTTGTACTCTATTCAGCATGTAATTTACATTATCTGGGACTGTCAGATGCAGCAGCTGCTCTTCTCGTGCGAACTGGTTGAATGGTTTTTCCGCTTCTTGAAGGATCTCAATTGCAAATATCCCACGACGCGTCACAGGATGACATATTTTCCCATTGGCTGACAAATCTTCGTCAACGAATCTTTTGAACTTTACCAGCTACGAGACTGTCCAGGTTTATGCAAGTTAATGTTAACGGTGTCACATAAACACTACATCACTTGGTTGCAGCGCTACGTTCCGCAGCCGCAAAGCACCAAGAAAGTTCCACTATAGCCCTGGCGGTTGTTCCCACGTATGTGCCACCATCACCGGAGACGGTATCAACCACGGATAAAACTTTCGAAGGTGTATGTCCGGTTTTCACTAATTCAGAAGGTAGGGCGACTGCGTTTATTCCGGGCATCTCCCATCAAGAAAATCAACTTTCCGGGCAGGTGCTCCTTCCAGTATTAACACAGCTTTGTTTGTTACTAACCTTCAGTGTTGAGCGACGTTTCTGATCTGGAAAGAAAAAGGAATATCACAAAGCTGGCCTGTGTGGGTACGTTACGACAAGTCCGACTAATACAAACACTTTTCACTACACGCTTCATGAATGTATGCATTTCCCCTTAACTGGTCAAGAAGCCAACTTCAAAACTGATCACTTGACCTTTCGTATAAAAGGTATGACATTTGACATATATTTATATATGTCAGTCAATATTTAAAAGGTATTTAGCTGGTTGAAGAACAAATTGTGCCATGCGCAGTAGCTCCTTGTGTCACGTCTTGGATGCGATTTTCGTTTACTTATTCATTTGCATGTCTGGGAGTGTCAGAGGTCAGCCGAAGGTCTTAGCAGGCTTGTTTGGTGACATGACACCTTCACGCAGGGTCAAAATTACTCCACAAAGGGCAACACGGTTTCTCTTCTCTTTCCTGAGTTTCTCCGCGCTGGCAAAATGTCTGTCTAAAGCGGAATTCACACAGAGGGCTTCTAAATTTTGTCAGGCAATCGCAAGGTATGACAGATGGGGAGCGAATTCGCCCGAAATTTGTTTCCACAAATTTGAACAGAATATTACAACACGCAATTGTGAAAGCCGGCATGTTCTAAACGGCAGAGCAGTAATCCACAGTGCGATCTTTTTAGCTGTTCTACATCTATCGTTTCTGTGTTTCAAATTATTTGTCTGGCGCTGTGAATTTTTCGGCTCGGAACCGAAGCCTGGCGAAGCGTCTTTTTTACCTAACGATGCGTTTTTCGACGCCTGACGTGACGGATATTGCCAGGCGTGGCGAAATTCGCTCTCTGTGTGAATTAGGCTTACGGATTCTTCGCACTATCCAGCGTTTCTGCTCAGATGGTCTGATACAGCTGACCACTTACAACTAAGCTATGCTTACAGAAAATTACACACGGCTTGGGCTGTGTTTTAGCCTCTTTCCATGTCCCTTGCCTTGGATGACAATCTTGGCAAAATCTGCAAAACCGGTTTCTGGACGCATAAGCTCCTCGGAATCAATGAGTGGGAGCATGATACGTCACGTAAAGAGAACAAAAGTGCCAAGCGTGATAATCTGTGTATTGCCAATAGAGAAACAGACCTGGAGAGTGGAGAACAGCCGTACCTACAATGAATTTGCTACACAGATGATACTACCTGAAGCTATTGATCTATGCTACATAGATCAAAAGCTTCAAGTGTACACTAGGTAAGATTTTCTACACTGCTCGGTCTGATTCTTCCCAGTTTTATCAGCCTTTTTCATGATGGGATATGCTACAATATCCGTCGGATCGGATTCCGACGGATCCACTGCACAGATTCGTTCAGTGCAAGGAATAGGAATAAATTTATCAGATGAGTCACAGATATTCGAGAGCCGCTGGAAGTGCTATGCAACTGACGAACCAAGATTAATAGAATACAAGGTTATTAAGGAGGCGAATAGTGAGAGATATCAACCTCTTTAAATGTGTGTTGTCTTTAAAGAGGGAAAAAACACCACGCTACCTTTGTCCTGGTCTAAACTATCCCCTCCATTAGCCGAGGGGATTTCACCATCTTCCACTTTCTCGATTTTCACTCGCTTCTCCCGAGGGCCATCCTCCGGTTTGCCAGACTTGTCTCGGTCCTCTCGACGGTCCGTCTTTCTGTTTTCCTTTCTGCAGAAAAAGGGTAATGTAATACATGTGTTAGCAAGTTCATCCAAACAAATACAAGGTTTCAAATATTATATGACAACCAGACATAGAATGGACCCCCCCCCCCCTTCCTTACGGCGGTGGGCACCATAACCAGGTCCCAAGCGCGGGCAAACTTTGCAGACATTTCCAGAATAAAGAAAACAAACATGCACGATGCACAAGTAAAATTCATTCCTTTCCTCAAGTGTTGGTTACCGTTCGCAGTGTCAGACAAACTCATCAGAACATACCCACTGTCAGAAGTTTCATAACATTTAAGCAAGGACAATTATAACAGATATGAGATACCACACTCTCCTCTGACGTTACAGAATATTTCCGTAATGAGGTATTTTTTCGCTAAAAGCAACGCTGCATTGTTTAATGTTAAAGAAAAAAAACATTTACATGCCTGTAATACAATTTTTTTGTTTAACATCAAAGGATAGTGTGTTATTCCTTTAAAATCGGGCATCCTTGTATAAAATTTTACAGAACTTCCGCGATTATATATAGATTTTCCTTCAGCTCAAGATATTCTAGATATTCCGCGAGCCCTCCCCCCATGGCATCCAACACTGCCAAACCGAGAAAGTTCTCGAACAAAGCTCAGTTACTGTCACCAATAATATCCTCTACGTACACCGTTTCTGATTTCTCAACAGACTAATTTCACACATGACTGGATAACAATTAAGAAAAACTTACGCTTCTTTTCTGATCGCAGCAGTGGCTTCTTTTAGGCTGGCGGTGCCATTGACTGGAGTCTTCTCGCCTTCTGATTCTGCAAAACGGAAGTTTCGAGATTATCTATTCAAGGACTGTCTCATCCCGTTACGAAGTTCATGGTAAATAGTGAGATTGCCGAGGCAGTTCAACTACATACTTGCTTTACTGGTCGAACCGATATACCAAAAGAGTAAACACAAGTAGCCTATGGACAACTAGGTGATAGCAATGGTCATGTTTTACTCTGCTATAGCCCTCGGGCTTTTAAAACAATAACGGTTTTATTATTATTATTATCATTATTACAATGTTCCTTATTTACAATCTGCCTTCTGTACGATCCGCGTCAAGAAATTCTGATACAATTTGTTCTACAGACTGCTCTTTTTGAGGTCGTAAATGGTCCTAGGTCATTCGAATTGATTGTATGAAAATGCCCCATTCCAATTCAATGTGAATATTAAGTCCAATCTGGTCGAATACTAGCAGGCCAACTTTCCGTTCGGAAAAAGCCTTTTTTCTCCACTAATGAAAGCATCATACAAAAAAGATTGACAGCTTCAAGTGCACTGTGGACAGAATTTCTGGATCCACTCGGTACTGTCGTTCCAAATTTCTTCGTGATCTGTAGCCTAAATGCTATTTGCATTGCACTTTGTTCTAGATCAGGGCCCTTTCGGCTTTAGGGCTACTGTACTAGCACACCGCCAATTTCAAGAGATTATGTGCCTTTTACAATACCTTTCTTTACTGAAGCAACAGGGGTTCCACCATTCTGTTCAGCTGCAGGTTCACTGGAGGCCGGCTTAGCTTGGGGCTGAAAAAAAAGAAACTTTTATAACTGGCTTGACAGCCGCTAAACATTTCTCCTAGAAAAAAGCAATGCTGGGCGAGTTTCCGAATGAGTGCACTATAGGCTAACGGTATAGTTCTTTGAACTTTTCTAATTTTAGACCACCTTGGTTTTATCGACCCTAAGAAAGTCAAATGGGAATGATAAATTAAGAACTTGGTATTACATCAACTAAGACTGAGAATGAATCGAACTGATCTCTTGTGAATGTTTTTCAAAAACTGGAATACTTCGTATGGTAACGAAAGTAATGAAAAACTGTTTGCGCACGGCGTAGCATGGAGTGCGGAACAAGTTGAGCAAAAAAGGCAAGACATAAAAAGAATAATAATTTTTCCAACGCAAAGATTTAATTTAATTACTTAATTAACCAAAGCAACATACATGTAGTACTACACCAAAGCTATAAAAAATCCAAACCTAGCCGATTTCACAGACTTATACGCTTAGAAAAGACGGACGCCGCAGCTGTCCAACCATTTCAACTTCTGAAATGCTCTCGAGAAATGTTCCCCCCCCCCTAATCCGAGGGTTGGGAGGGGGGGGGGGGGCGAGTAGATAAGGAAATACTGACCCTAGGGGGCTTGTTGTGGAAGGCCTCTTCTCTGATCATGAAGCTCTTCCTCGCTCGAAGTTGTCCTAAGTAGCTAAGTGCCATGGTGAAGAGATCGGCTCTCTTTTCCTTTTCTCTCGTTTTCATTTCTTCGACCTTCTTGTCTAAATGCGTGTAGTAAGATATTTGAACGGGGAACTGCTCCAGTATGCTTCTAGCGATGATCAGAGAGTTACGCTCGGCAACGTAGTCAGTGGATTCGATACCGATGAGTAAGGCCTAAAAACAGATAGCAACATTTTAAAAAACACCCTATTCTTGATGGATGATATACAAGAAGACGCCCCAAATTAATTTATGCAAAAAGAGATGTGCAACTGAACCTCTCATTTCACTCTTCTGTCGCTGCGGCGTCTAAGTTCCCTTCGGCACCACTAAATGCTAGGTGCAAGGATCAAGAGGCACTGGAATTTCACGTAAACGTTTCTGGCTGAAGAGGTAGAATGATTGGCAAAAGCACTATAGGTACCGTTCATTAAAACCTATCAACAGGTGAAAACCAAAATATGAGACCTTCCCCCTTTACTCCGGAACGAAGAGTATTAGAGTTCACTAATATACTAGAGCAGTCTGGGTAGAGTCCCATGTCCTATTTTCCGAATATTATTTATTATTGTTATTAGAGGAATACTCACCTTTCCAATTTTGTGATGCCACTTATGGCAGACGTGCCGGTAGTTCTCATAATCGACCTGGTCTGCAGAGTCGGCACCACTTTGATTTCCAGCGCGGAACTTTGTGATGAAGCCAGGATAAGAGGAGCATTCCTTCTCGAACGTCGATTTATCGCCGTGCCAACGCATGACTGTCTGAAGCATTGAGGACAAGAAACGACCATACCTTCGACATTCGTATTCACTACACGAGTTGATGGTGTGCGTGATATCACAGAAGAGCTGGAACAAAAATTGACACGGTGTCAAAAATACCATAACCTCCTTTTCGAAATGCAAGTTAGTTTCCTTGTCCAGAAGAGCTAATGCAACTACTAAAATCCAATCTCCCCCATAGCTTCACTTTGAGAAATATAAAACTTAACGAACAGAGGTTCGCCAGCCCTGTCGCTGCGATTTCATTTTTTTGTGTGCAAGATATGCAAAAAAAAAAAAAATCAGATTTCTATCCAAGAAGGTCAGAGATATTCCGGAACAAGAATTTCAGCTGACTAGTCCGTTTAGCAGCATTAAACGCTATTCAACTTTTTTACGTTTTGTTTGACTTAAATTTTTTGCTCTGAAATCTCAGCACAAATATTCCCTAAAAACTAGTTTCAGTTGCTAGAAACTTCTTTCAAATAATTGCAGGATTATTCTTCTAGCTACAGCCTGAAGATGACCCTTGCCGAGAACGGCAGAAATCTCACTAACGCTCAGCTGACTTAACACATTTAGCGCGATCAACCACGATTTGCGGTTATTTTTTATTACTTCTCTTTTATTTAACTTTCATATTCACAAATCCCAGTCCCTGCGATTTAAAATTTGACAATAAAAAAAATCAAAAGAAATTGACTTAATTTTTTTTTTCTTCAAAAAAACCCACCCTCTAGAGACAAATTAATTTCGAGAAATACGGCAAATCCTTCAATATTTCATTTTATTTCAGCAGGAAAAGGCGCTAGACAAGGTGGCATTTTATCCCCATTCATTTTGATGCATGTCTGTAACACTGTCTCCGGTCGCTCAAAACTTTTTTGATACATTTTGCACGTAATGTAATGTTTTTGGCGTATCCTGATGATATTATTATTTTAAGTCAGTCAAAAGACAAAATTAATCGAAAATATTAACCTTCTAGTGTCTAAATTGGGGGAAAAGGGTCCAACAATTAGTTCTGAGAAGTGTAATTATTGTGTGATCAGTAGTTTGCCGTCACTGAAGTCCCCTATGGATTGTGGTGGGGGGATAGTTTTCAGCCCTGTTGAGAGAGTCAAGTATCTTGGAATCCCTTATTCTTCTAACACCAGGGGGTGGAAACTTATCCTTATTCAACTGTTCAAGACAAAATAAGAAGAGCATTCGGTGCCGCCTTTACCCTTAGGCCTCGACTGGGGGGGGGGGGGGGGCAACGACAAATACGAGAGTCCAAGCGGCCGGTGTAAATTGTGGTAATGGTTGCTAGCCGTGTTGTCTTGCTCATTACGATCCAGGTGTGACTTTGATTTCTTTTGTGTTTGACTGCAGATTTAGTAGGCTAATTTGTAGGCTTCGTCAGCTGTTTATATTCATGAAAGTGTGTGAGTTTGACCAGGGACCCATAAATTTCCTTTACAGGGGGCTTGTCAATAAGAGATTTCTGATGCTATGTTGACCGCACGGAAGATAGTTCGAGAAATACCCACGGTCCAATCACGTTCAAGACCAGATAGACAAAATTTGGGATTGGCTGCTGGCGCCTTGAGGGAGGAGTCTCTTTGGCGCACACGTCCTATGGGGCAAACAAGAATGCAGATTCGACACAAGTGGGATTTTTAGAAAGTAGGACTGGTTCGGTCAACATAGCAACATAGAAGCATAGGAAATGACAAGCCCCTGTAAAGGAAATTTATGGGTCCCTGGTTTGACTGATATGTTGTTGTTCAAAGTTTTATACATCACTCTTCAGTTTTGAAGGATTCAAACAAATAATAATAATAATAATTAACCCTGGCACTGCGATTTCTAGTTCATGAGCTCCAGATGTTAAAAAATAACAAATGGGACAGTCGAGCTATTAAAATCTCCACCCGTCAAATTTATTACTATGATTTTTTTTACTATGGTTTCCAAAAATCCATCTTCCCTAATTTCGAGAAGTGCTGACATTGAGGCGTTGATATCCCTGTCACTAAGATTTCTAATTTGAAAACTGAATAAAAAAAATACTTTTATCAATACTCCAAGACAGCTAAATTTCGAGAAATATTGACATGAAAACACTGACATTCACAAACCCTGTCACTGAGATTTCTAACTGAACAATTAAAAACAAATCATTATTGTGGATGGAGATAACTTAATTTCAAAAAAATACTATTATTGAGGCACTGTGGTTCACTAACCCTGACACTGCCATTTCTAATTCATGAGCTCCAGCTGTTCAAAAAATAATAAATGGGACAGTTGAGCTAAAATGATGCTATAAAGCGTCCACCATCGAACAAAGCACTATAATTACTTAATTTCGAGAAATGTTGAGCATAGATGTCCTCGGTGATATCCCTGTCACTAAGATTTTTTATTCTGAACCAAAAATAAGCCTTAAAAATAATCAACACTCCAAGACATCTTAATTTCGAGAGTACTGACATTCAAGGACTGGTATCCAAAAATCCAGTCACAGCGATTTCTATTTGAACTATTAAAAAAAACAAAAAACATCATAAATATAACTTTTTTCATAAACCCATAGGTTTATGAAAAAAGTTATGAAAAAGGTAAACCCATAATTTCTAGAAATACTAGCATAAAGGCACAATGGTTCACTAACCCTGCACTGCGATTTCTTATTTATGAGCTCCAGATGTTCAAAAAATAATAAATGGAGCAGTTGAGCGAAAATGATGCTACGAAGATCTACGTCGCTCGAATTGGAAACATTTTCTGCACGAACGTACCAATTGATTAATTATCCTGTTGTGACATTAACTACTAATTGCTACTTTAACAATTCAATTAAAATTCTGACGCACGCGCAAGTACGGCGTGAGTTGTTTTCAGCACAGTCGAAGCATTACGAATTGTAAGGAACTTGTAAGGAAGTTAAGGAAGTAGCAACACCACTTCGAGGATGACTGGCGTCCCCTTACCGTCAATATGTCTCGACACAGGCAAAAGGAAGGAAACGTAAGAGAAAACGGACGGTGGAGCATCCAATTTATCTACAGAAAAAGTGGTTTAATATACTGTTTCGGGGCACATTCTGGCCGTGAAACATACTATTATGTAAGTACAATACCCTCCCGGGGAAAGCCTTATAAGGCTTCCCATCATAGAAGACGAACTGGAGCGCTCCCGAATCAGCAATGAAGAACTAAGCCACAGCCACTATCGTACCCAAAAAGTTCAACAGCTTAAGGTAAATCGTGCCATATGGTGGTTCGGTGGATCAGGAGATCGACGAAGGCTATGAAAGTAATATTATTATAACGATGATGAATTTGTATTACGCATTGGATAGGAAAAGGTAAATAATGCAGTGCAAAATAACATGAGTTTTCAATAACGAGGTTAATTCGCAAGATAAAAAAAAAGAAAAAGATGAAAACAGAGAAAAATTAATCATGGAGCCTAAAAAAGATTAAAAACTAAAAAATTATTGCACTCCGCGTACTCACCCTGTCGTAGCAAATGAGGGTTGCAAAGTTCGGCGTTTTAAGCTGGTGCATTTGTTCAATCAGCTTGGCAGAGTAGGCTGCATCTGGCTCCGACAACAGGGACCTCGGTATGACGCATTGGCTAAGTACGTGAATTACAGTCTCTGTTTTGTACTTGTTCGGGGAACTGTAGACGAACCACGACTCTTTCTCCTAAGGAAACAACAGCTAAAGAAAGAAGAATAAAGGCACACAACAAAGGAACATTTTCCCGTCATTCGGAGTATTCCAGAGAAAAGATTAAATTAAGTCAAGCGCAATGAAAACCTCTTTCCACGCCAAATACAACTTGATGAAACAACGAGTGTAATTTGCGAATTCTATGACTGAAAAGCCAAAATGCTGAAAAACAGGGTAAGCCAACCGTGCAAAGTTGGGTCTTGGCAACTTACAAAACTGGACGGCCGAAAAGCTCCCACGGGACAGTACTGCCCAACTAACCTTGTAAAACCAGTTACATGAACAATAAAGGGTAGCAGCTAACTGCAAACAAAACAAGAACCACATCTTCGATCTAACCGCCGTTAATTAATTATGCTCTTTAGTCTCTTAGTCCTTATCCGTGACCTGGACTTTCTGCTCCTAACGTTTAAGTCTTTCCCTCATACAAACCCACCATCTGTTGCAGGCAAACGTCAGACGAGAGAAATTTTAGAGGCATAAAAAATTCTTATCGTATACGGAAAATTGATGAAGACACTGAAAATATTTGTAAGGATGAAGTCTGGATGAAGTTGAAATCTAAGACTCAACAGCGATTCATTACGCTAGGGGGAGGAATTTGTTGCGTCGCAGATTCATGCACAAATAATAGGCGCTGAACGATGGGGTAGAGACACTGCAATGAACCACCGAAGGAAATGAAGGAACGCGTAACTTTGTTACACTTTACGTAGTATCACGATTCACGAACAAGTTGCGATTACGTAGAAACAGCTTCCTGTGGGGTCGTCTCAAGCAAGTTTATTTTGCACTAAAGCCATGCTGTCATTGCAAAACACAAAAACAAAAATACGGATCCTCTTAAGATTGGATTTATCAAAATTTCAAAATCCCACGGCATGTACACATAAATTATTCAAATTTCAATCGGCAGAACCAATCACTAACAACTTAATCTCAATTGTGCATGTTGTGTGTTTTGTATCATTGTCTTCTTTGTGACGCGTCCAAACTATCTTATAATGATATTGGCAAAAATAAATTGATTGATTGATTGATTGAAAAAACAGCTAGAAGCTCATATGGCATTTGCAAGGCTGGGCAAGAGGATGAAAGTAGGAATTTGCCAATTCGTGGGTTTGTTGTGATCATTTGTAAGCAAAACCCTTGAAATAGGAATGATGATGGACCCTTGGAAATCATGAGAATGTATAGTTTGGTAGAAAGTATTTTATTTTTGCACTTGGCCGTGATGATGCGTACTTTAAGGGCACTAGAAATGTATCTGTAATTAAAACCCTTGAGGCAAAAATCCTCATGGGGATCATGAAAATGTAGATTTTGCTTAAAAGTATTTTCTGTACTTTGCCGTTAAGATAAGTAGGCTACTTTAAGGGATGGCCGGATCTGGGAAGTGACAATTTCTAAGCCAATCTTGTCCAAGCCAAGTTTCATCGTCCTAGCACATCTGGAAGTACCTTAAATCACGTTGATCGTGTTGAAATGCGTTACCACTCTTTTTTTTTGTCTGTACTGTGTAAATGCCTAATTTCTAATTAAGTTATGCGCGTAAGAAAATAATCATTCTTTCATACATGCATTCATAGGTCCAACATTTCGCGAGAGAAAGTTAAAATAATCCGACCAAAATTCTCTCGTGATCACCCAACTCTCAACAGTACGGAATATACGATATTGGGTAAAATAGTTTACTCACGTGTCTTAATCTGGCCGTTACCCTTTCAACGTGTTCCTTCTGTTTCTTTTCTTCTTCTGCCAGTTTGTCAGCCAGCGCATGCAGTCGATCGCTTTCTTTCTTTCGCTTTACTTCTGCCTGCAAAATGAAATTTAGTCATCTTATTTATTTTATAGAACGTTAATAAAATAAAAGTGTTTTTGCTAAATTACTAAAAAGGGTGCCCCGACTCTTTTAACTGCCTAGGGGGCCTGGATCTCTATGTCTAGGCTTGCAACCCCTCCCAGCCCCCTCAACCCTGACTTATTTCCATTATTTCAGGCTGATCAGATTGTTACAAAGGGTGTGCTCCAACCAAAAGCTAGTAAAAGCAACAAGCATCGCCGTTCCAACTATGCAAATTACCCACTGGAGTTTCTATTAAGTATTTCATCAACTCAAGCTGGCGGCAAATCGTAATTCTTAGCGCTAATCGGAAAAGTTATTTATTCTAGCGATATTTCGACCCTTCTTGGCAAGTCATCTTTAGGTTCTAGCCAGAAACTTTTCAATCTGTTGAAAATTTAACTGGCAACTTTCTCCATTGCTCCAGTAATCCACCTTCCTTCGTCACCAGAGATAAACAGAAATCCGCGTCGCCGCATCATTCGCTGGTTCTTCTTCGCTCTACACGCTGGTTCTCTGAAACAGAACCTCGTTTCGTTCGCTAGCAACGAACTGAGCGAATATATTGCTAGCGCAGACCCTATCCTCTTGTTTTTTTTAGCTCTAGCACCTAATTTTATTTTCCAAAACTTTACTGTTTGGTTAATGAATTTGTACTTGCTTGCTTCTTCTTACCTGAGCTCCCAAGAGGACTGGAAAGTGGTACCGATACATACAGATAAGAAAAGCAAGGAGTAGGATAATTACCATTTCTTTGTTATCAAGCGCGACATTCGCTGCCTTCCTGGCTCGTTCAATCTCTCTTTGGTAACTGCTTGTAGGAACGTAAAGATCGGATAGACTAAGAGACCAGAAGGTGGCGAAGAACTTAGGGCTGAATTCCTCCCAGACCTTTTCGGACAGTCGAGGCCTAACCATTTCCACGACAGGCCCCATGACGCTCTCAACAATAGCGATGTATTTGCTGTTCTTCTCCGCCTGTGGCGCAGAACGGAGGGCTCTGTCTGACTTCCGAAGCTCGTCCCATTTTGACTGTAAGGAGTAAAGGATATGAATGTTACTTCAGGCCGTGATGACTGTTCACTGCCGCGTTTCGTACGGAACCGGACGACAAGCCTCAGTAACAGGACGGACTAGGAGACTAGCAATAATGAAGTCCTTCAATTTAATCAGGCATGATTGATTGAGTCCTCTTTCCGAAAAAGGTTATTCGCTCAAAGGCAATAATTTTAATGAAGAAGAATACCGTAGGCTCGAATTGCCTCATTTCCTAAGCCAGATCCCAGGGGATTTCATACCATTGTCTTCCTTGGATCGACACATAATTGTTTGCAAAGGTCGTCTGACGACCAAACTAGGTATGTCTCGAGTCGAAACAGGAAGCACCGAAGCTTTCGAGGTCGCTGATCTGAGACATTTCTCAGAATCAGCTTGGAAAGACGAGCTGTTGACCAAACTATTTAGCCTACTAATAATTTCCTACAAATCTCCCCCAACCCAGCTTTTGGATTCGTTTGGCTAGGAGCTTGAGCACAGAGGACCTACGTGAGGAAATATTTGGACGACTACAAAGAATAAATGGTGAAGTGTGCAAGTATGTGCTTTCAGGGTATTAAGCGACTGTTAAGGTTCCTGGATTGCAAAAATATGACTGAGAGTGCACTACTTTTTAACTTTGACAACTTTAACTTTTCCTTTAACTGCATTATGAAATATGCAGTTATACGGCAGAAGGACGCTTGAGTTGAGTGCTCTGTGTGCAAGTGCTCGAGGTAATACTTTTTACAAAATAACACTTTCAAAAGCGTTCGTCGGAGTCATAGGTAACGGTTCCAAAATTCAAAATTTTTCCGGGCCCAAGTCTAGAAAGTTTCTGAAGGTTTTACACTGTACACACACTATTTGGAACTCCAAGAAACTGGAACAGAGTGATGTCGGTTGTCCCTCACTACTTTGCGTCAAGAATAATCGGCAGTTTAAAAAAACGACTTACCGCTATGGAATGGGAGATTATCGGTCTGTATAAAAAGAAGGCACTTCCAAGGTCAAGCTGATACTGCTCGCACAGCACATCAAGTTTCGGAATCAAGTTCTGGTACTCTTCAGGAGACAGCGTAGTGGCTAAGAAGTTTCCGAACTGCACGAAGGTGTCCTGACACTGAAAGAAAGATATTTTCAGCTGCATGCGCCATCTTCAAGGGTTCCGCATTCGCCCAGTGAGATAGTTCGACCAAATATCATGAGTGAATGTCTCGAGATAGAGGACCTATGGGTTAGAATATTTGGAAATGCAAGCAGAATAAATGATGAAGTGTAGTCCAGGGTCCATACGTGCTGCCAGGAAATTAAGAGACTTGTCAGGTTCGCGAGGCAGCCTTTGCCCACACAGAAGGTTCTCTTTAGTTCTTTCGTCCAGCTGATTCTTTTCGCTCAAATGTTTATTATTATTCTTTTGTAACGATCATTGCAGTCCAGAAATGCCGTGAGGCCAAGTCACGTAATAAACTTATTCATTACGATCGTTGCCATGGTCTCGGGCTATTTTTTTGCTGACAAACTGTTATTAGTATATTTAGATGCAGTTGATTTGTAGCTTCCTGGCATTCTGCGTACTATAAGCCCAACCATGATTACGCGAGGGGAAGTGTACATTGACAGAAGTTGGAAAGAAGGAAAAGTTTGTTTGTTTAAGTTATTTTTTTCATCTATTTTGTGAAAATATCCGTTGGGACTTTAAAAGTATACTGGTCTATCTATCTATAGGCATCTGACGAATAATATCATCCTCCATCGTTTGACGCATCCATAAAAAAATGAGACAATTTACAACAGTAACAGAAGCAAAACGAGAAGGACCAATAATCAAGAAGCCAAAACTTCAGGAATTATATTTTGGGTGTAGGCCTACTTTAGTACAACATAAAACATCTTCGTGACAGAGGCTGGGGATGTGTGCCCCCATAACACCCAATCAGAAGAAGTAACTCGCTTCCTCATACATAAGAGATGGCGGTGCGTGGGCCGAATACAAATATAACAAGACCAAAGATTCCTACATAGTTTGGGTAAACATAATAAAATATTACATTGAGATAAGAAGCAGGTCCTATAGCGTGCAGCAAACGAGTAAAACAACAAAAAGCTTACCTGATCATATAGACGCTGGACTAGCTTCGCATGGGCGTTGGTGTTTTCCTCGAAAATAGTGCAATTCAGCTGCTGGGAGATCAGAGCACAGAGTGGGACAACCAATTTTGACTCGATCAACGCGTCTTTTAACCGCTGAGCAGTTTTCTTCGGGTTTCGTTGTTGGTTGAAAAAACCGGCAGCCTGATATTCAGATAAAGGTTTAGTCATGCAGAGGAGTGAGGACACATTTAGGGAAAATCAATCAGTGACAAGGCCATCATCGTAAAAAAAATCTCATTTCGCTTAACAAGCGAAGTTCTACAAAGGTACTAGCCTAGGTATCACCCCTCGCCGCACTGAAGATTCGCATACTAGGCATATGTCTGCTACGGCCCGTTGTAACACTAATGCTGGGTTTTCACTTGATCCAAGCGTATTTCAAATATGTGCGTACTTTGCGCTTGATTTTTTTGCGCTAGAAAGAACTGAACAAACTGAAGGAATTAAAAAAAAGTTTAAATTAGAATTGATAATATAGGTTATAAATAAAAACTGCAGTTTGATTTTAGATTATGGAAAGAATTTGTGGTTATCGTGGTTGTCTGTCTGGTGGAGACACATTGTTGCAATTAGATACGGCTGGAATTCACATTTGTAAATGTGATGATTTAACAGGTTTGCAGATACGAAAAAAAGTACAAAAATTATTCATGAAAATAAGAGTCAGTCATAAGAATTTTAGTAGAAATGATTAAAAAAAATTCTTTGGATTGGTAACTGAAAATTCATAGAATAGTTTAAACAGTTGAAATGGTGATCAGGGTTTTGAAGTCCAAAGCTTGTTGAGAAAACAAGAGCTACGAGCTCATATGGCACTTGAGTCTTGACACGGTACAAAAGTAGATGAAAAGTTCACAAAATACACCGCCATCCAAAAATGCGGTTCGGACCAAGAAATACGATATCTATAGTTTCACTCAAGTCTGAGCATGTCCGGCATCGCCTCGGATCATCTAAAGGCAAATGACTTTTCTACCTTCAATTTTAAAACCCAGTAGATCCACTCGTTTGGTCCCTAGACGTTCCACACAATTTCCGGTACCCCCCTCCAACTCCCCCTACCGCGGCTGAATCTGGTTCAGACTAGTAAATGGATCGTCTGAAGCATTTTCCTTACCACCTATCAAGCTTCACTCAAATCTGAGCGTTTTCTTGAACTTCCGGTTACTCTCCCCCCTCCACCAACGTAGTCAAATCCAGTTCGAACCCAAAATTGTGTCATCTAGGGCATGTTTCATTTAAATAGTTCATTAAAATAGCTCCACTTGTTTGACCCCTAGGCGAGCCACAACATTTCCAGGACTCCCCTTCCAACTCCCCCCACTGTGGCTGAATACAACTCCGCATCTCTGACATCCCTTATTTCCGTCCGCCAAGTTTGACTGGAATCGGAGCATAGCCTATCTGCAAATTTCCGGTTCCCACTTCACCCCCCTCCCCTGCCGCGGCCAGATCAAAACCAGACGCCAAATAACAAATAAAGGCAGCATAAATTCGGTACTGTCCAAGTTGCATCTCATTCTGCCCATCCGTTCGGTTTGTTTGCAAAGTTTCCGGACCCTCCTTCCACCCCCCCCCCCCCTCATCCAACTTTCCCAACCGTGTCCGCATGTGGCTCGGACTCATGTTTTGCTTGTCTATAGGTCATCAGTTCTTATCACCCATAAAGTTCCACTCAAATCGGACAACCCGTTCGCAACTTACCTAGAAGCCAGTGATTTCCGGAATCCCCTTCCCTCAACTCCCCAAAGATGGTCAGATCCAGGAATACAAGTTTTCCTATGGCATTATGTCGGGCCCTTAAGTCATTAATACGCCTGCAAAGTTTCATCGTCCTTAGAATATCTGGAACTGTCCTAACCAGCGATCACCGGAATTCCGAGAAACACCCTCATAGTTCACCCACAGAGCCCCGATACGATCTGATTCCGTCAATTACGTATCTAGGGCTAATGCTTGTTCTTCCCACCAAGTTCCATCCCAATCCCTCAGCTCTAAGCGTTTTACGAGATTTCGGTGTCCCCCTTCAATCCCCCCCCCACCATTACCGGATCCGATCAGAACTTGACACGGATCATCTGAGACGATGGATCTTTCCACTTGCCAAGTTTCGTTCAATTCTGATTACCCATTCAAAAGCATGCCACTAGATCCTGAGCTCCCCATCCCTCCATCGGGAAAACGACTATTATCAAGTCAGTCAGTTCGAGTCCCTGATACGACTTCCAAGTTTCATCGTCCTAGAACTTCAGGAAGTACCGAACTCGCCGGATTACCAGAATTCCGGACCCCCCCTCACAGTGCCCGAATCCGGTCCGGTTATGTCAACGATGTATCTAGGACTCGTGCTTGTTCTTCCACCAAGTTTCATCCGATCCCTTCACTCTAAGCGTTTCCCAAGATTTCAGGTTCCCCCTCAAGCTCCCCCCAAAATCAACAGATCCGGTCCGGATATGAAGTCGGTCGTCTGAGACACGGGGTCTTGTTTCATTTAGACCCGATCACCCGTTCAAAAGTTAAAAAATTCCTCAAGCCCTCCCTCCACTCCCAACTCGATGCTCGAATCGGGGAAGTGACTAATTCCAACTTGATCTTTTGGGGTCCCTGATACGCCTGCCAAGTTTCATCGTCCTAGCTTATGTCGACGTGCCTGAACCAAACCAGCAAAACCAGGAAAAAGAAAAAGGAGGTAGGCCCAACGTTGACGAAAAAAATTCGTGGTATCAAAAAAATACCACCGGATAATTCGGTAAGAGTATTATAGTTTTCAAAAGAAAAATTGGAGAAAGAATTTGCTGTGTATTTATTCGATTTCCCCCGAAAATACGGTAAATTGCAAAGGAAATTCAGGAATTCTGAATATAATGAACTATGTGGTGGATGTCAATTGCAGTCTTCGCTTCAAGTGCCATATGGCGATCGTAATGTCTGTCGTTCTGTCCCGGTTTTGCGAATCCGCGACGACGAAACTTAGTAAACGTGTAAACGAGCCGACCCGATTCTCGATTTCTCGGACCCGATCATCTTCGTGGAGGGGGGAATCCGGGATCTTGTGACTAGCGTAAGTTGCGAACGTGTGGTCTTTCCTTAAAAAACAACAACTAGCTAGAATTGCTAGAAAACGGACTTAACTAGGCTTGAATATCAAAAATATGTTCGGTATTCGGGTTCCGGCTAAAACCCCCCCGGCGAAAACCCCCCCGCCAAAACCCCCCCGTGACCAAAACCCCCCCGGTACCAAACCCCCCCCGACCAAAACCCCCCCGGTACCAAAACCCCCCCGACCAAAACCCCCCCGGTACCAAAACCCCCCGGTACCAAAACCCCCCCGCATAAAAAAAGACGGGTATGTATGAGTAGAGTAACTGGTGGGTAGAGCGTAAGAGAAGAATAGACCCCCCCCCCCCTGGTACCAACCCCCCCCCCCCCGAATCCTTAGACACTCACACATATTTACACTGGGATTTACTGGGCAACAAAACGAACAACCATGTGACAGTTTACCATTGACAAGCACGAGTAAGGTGAAGAGGTGATAGAATATTTCTTGGACTATCTTGAAAGTGCTATCACAAAACGAGCTCAACCTTTCCCTTGACCCAAAGGATCCTCCCATTAAGTCTCATCAAAATATCTCATTCCCTTCGAAAGTTATCCTGCTCACAGACGGAAAGCAGGATAACTTTTGCGGTGTCATAGGTATCCCTCCACTTACTGCCCATCTTCGAGTTTCTGGTATGAATCAGGGATAACTAAAGAGCAATCAGGCAAAGGGAGCTTCACATTCCACCAATGGGTGGCATCCTAACTGCAGCCTCCTCGCCAAGAAGGGGGAGGCATTGGGAAAGGATTTGTTGGGGGGATCGTTACACAGAGTGGAACTGGCTTTGATTTGATCATTCACATTTAACATCTCACTGACAACAGCTTCAGTTGAATGCGGGTGTTTGGTGACTTCAGCAATTAGTCTGTCACCATCAACCTTCACCTTCGCCTTACACTCCCTTTGTTTATCATTGTTCTGATACCCACTGTACTTCAGACATTATTGTAGAGTCAAGTTTGCGAAAGAAGTTTATTCTACTCTTACTCTCTACCTACGCAGTTACTCTACTCTTTCATACCCGGGGGGTTTTGGTCGGGGGGGTTTTGGTACCGGGGGGGTTTTGGTCGGGGGGGTTTTGGTACCGGGGGGGTTTTGGTACCGGGGGGGGGTTTGGTCGGGGGGGTTTTGGTCACGGGGGGTTTTAGCCGGGGGGGTTTTGGCGGGGGGGTTTTGTCCGGGGGGGTTTTCGCCGGGGGGGTTTTAGCCTAGACCCTCGGTATTCACGGTCTGGTACGCTCGGTATTTGGCATAGGGTAACCTGTGTTTGGCAAGAGGTCGGCCAAACGGTGGGCATACTCTTCATTTCGCATAAAATATCCAAAGATCAAGGATTTGTGGTATACTGAGTGGAAGCCGGTCTCCCTCTCTTCTATGAAAAAGCAAACGATTACCTCAGTTCTAAGAAGATCGCCACCAGCCATGGCGTCAAGTTGGTTCGCGCTAATCTCGTCCCCAGGCTCAATACCAGACATCTTCTGAATGATCTCTTTAAGTATCAGCAAGAAAACACTAAAAAAAAAAAAAAAATCAATGATCGAATTTGTTTCGAGATTTCCTAGAAAAGACTACAGAAAAGTTAATCATCTATAGCAAAATGGATCTTTTCAGCACGGAGTAGGCGGCCTACACAGTAGTAAATTCTAATATGATTGTTTATGGTAAGTCCAACATTGACAAGTCCATCACGACCTTGCGTTAATAAAAATAAAAATTAATGGAAATATGCTAGCAAATTTTAAGTGCAACTTCCGTGGCAATTCCAAATCCTCGACGTTGTCCAAGGACGAACACTTACTGAGTCATTCATACTTCTTCTGATAAACCAAGATTGAAGTCTGGGTTTTGAGATTATTTGAACTCGTGGATGGAATTTAACAAACGGTCCATCATTCTTTAATCATCACTCGCGGTTCTGAGATCATGTTCTTATATTCCAATTTGCTGCTCCTTCGATTAAGGTCAGTTGAAAATAATTTATGGAAACTTTTCTAGCTTTATAGTTAGTGTTTGGCTTGAATAAACTAATTTATTAACTGAGTAGTATTTTCTTCCTTTCTGACACTGACAGAACAGGCCTCACTCCTAACCACAGTACTCGACATCCTACCGCTCTCAGAGGAGTCATCTATCGGTAGCGACAGAAGCCGACTCAGGCAGAACAAGATAGCAAGATTTCGCTTCAGTGACGTGCCCTTGAAATCGCCCGCGAAGATAACGAAATCTTCCCTTGACTTTAGTTAATCTTGACGGAGACCATAAGTACTGAGTGTCTGAGTGTCTTACAACACACACTCACCTTCGCTTAGCCTTTAGCTGATTAACGACAAACTGTAGCATGGGTTCCACCTCGATGTTTCTATATTTCCAGAAGGTCGTCGCGATCATTGAGGACAAGGCTGTCAGCCACTGGTCGATCGAAGTGCCATCATCGGAGAATGGGTCTCGTTTGACGGACAAGGAATCCATCAGACAGTAGCCGAGGACGTCTAGCGACAATCCCGTTAAGAACTTGAGAGAGTCGACAACGGGGTTGATGAGGTTCTCGAACATCTGTGCGTGTCTGATGACCTAGAGATGAGAAAGATCATCAGCTACGGCTTCAATCCCAAAGCTTGAAAAAAGGATAAACGGGCAAGAAATGCAAATGTGGGTTACCCACTCATCGCCTCACAAGACGAGCGACCGTTCCAAATGGAGGGAGTCACTGAGTGATGCAGCTTTAATTCCAGAAAATCTACTATTATAGTCGAGACCGGGTTGAAAAAATATTGACACACATGAACTTGCTCAAAGCTACTAAATGATTAGACAACAAGTATGCCGTATTCATATTCCCAATATGTTTGGTGGCAGATATCTTTACGAAAAAGTAAGATACAAGTTTTGAACTTCATAAATTAAATCACGTAGTCGAACTGAAGGAAGAGCAATAACAACTAAAGTCGATCGTTTGTCTGTCTAACAGATTGTTTGTCCGTCTAACAAACAGGTGCGCTGTTCTTAACTGGACGAGGTGCCAATTCCTGTAGCCTACGCTGAAGTTAAAACTTTAAGTTTTCCTTATACCACTCACGATCTAAAATGGGCATAGAAACGAATTAAACTCACATAATCGAAAAGCAATCCTGGCATACTGTGACTCAGTTTTCCCAGAACACGGCCGATATATTTCACATTATCCTTCGAAATTCGTTTCAGGAAGTATTTGATCTTCATGAACTGCTCGACCTTCCGATGAATCAGCAGGGGATGACTGTCACACTTGCTGTCCTTCCAGAAGGAATAGAGTCGGTATCTAAAAACATAAATTTTTCAGCTTTCCTATACGCACATCCAGATTTCTTGCAGACATGCTATGTACATCTATAGCTGCCAATGATCCACACTTCTGACACAGGCCTATGAAGCGTTTTTCCGCGATCCAACAAAGAGACTGGCTGAAAAAAATGTTTCCGCAATCGTTTGTGAGGACCAACAAGTCTGTTTTTGCAGCAAACAAGAGTTCCGTTTTAGCAGATACCATGGTATCTGACCGTCGTTTTTGCAGTTATCGCGGTATCTGATATTCAGATACCACGGCCCGACCGTGGTAACTGATCGTGATATCTGAAAAGGTCATCTCACTTTCATCAATTTTTGTGACTGGATATCAGTTTTCTTTTGGGATGACTTCGAAAAGCGCAATTTCGGCAATTGTCGTTTTTGCAGAGCAACCGTATATAAGATACCACAGTAACTGCAAAAACGACTAATTGCAAATCCAGTTACCATGGTATCTGCAAAAACGCAACAAAGGTTTCTGTTGTTCGCATTGTGGCTGAAGTCTGAGAAACAACTCCTGAGGTGATTTTCAATTTTGTGGCTCGAAATCTGGTGGAAACTCAAATTCAGGGGCAAATTTATGTCCCAACAATATAGAATGAGCTACCGTTCACGTAGACAGACAAAAACTGAGGATCCTTCTAGTACAGAATGATAAGGCTTGAGGTTTATTTCTCAAGATTACTTCTTTCGACGTCTTTTAATTTTGTTTTCAACCGTTCATGTGCCTTGTGACCTCTTTAGCTTGATGCTTGACCGATAACTGAACTGATGGCTGGGATTGTCTGACCCCCGCTACCCGAGACTCCGGCAACAAACTGTGCATCGCACTACGCACTCGGCCTACCTGATTTGGTAGGGCAGCATTTTGACAAGTGACCACAGTTCTTCCGACATGGAACATGGAGAGTCCAACATCGTCATTGAGGGAAGGAGGAAATCGTCAATAACCTCCAAGACATTGTAGTAAATGTGGTCGGTGTCTGTGGGAGGCTGCAATGTCTTTTTTCCGGGAGGCAGTTCCTAGAGGACAGAAATATGAGTAGCGCAACACAACCCTCTCCAGGACAGGAATTGCTCCAAGATACACAGAAAGAGAGCAAGAACTTTGTATCTTTTAGTCTAACCGATCCGCATGTCCGCAATTCCTCGTGTTGATCTTTCTGGGAAAGCGCTTTGAAACCGAATGTTAGTAGCATAAGACAATGATCTCACTATCTCAACGCGTACTATAGGATGTCATTATATTTAAGAAATTTCAAGACATCCGATATTTCCTCGACGCGATCTAGTGAGGAAATCAGTTTCCAGGCTACCTTCATACCCCTTTCCAGACTTCCGCTGAAAAGTGGTTACGGCGCCGATGTGAGGAAAAACTCCTACTGGGGATATCAGAAACGAAAATGTTCTGGAAGAAAATAGCGACTTTGATTCTCTTAATTAGGATTGTTCACCATGTTGTTATTATCTTCAAGTGCTATACCATTTTTCTCTATCCTCATCTGTGCAAGCTCTATACTGTCAGAACTTCAATCACATTTACCACATGGACACGTATCCATGTCTTGATTATCTTTGCCTTGGCTCCGACGCCGCTGGCCATTAGCCACAAACAGTTCCAAGACTTCTTCTAAGGACAGTCGTTTTTTTTAACGAGCAATACCGGACAATGCGAAAAGGGAGGTCAAAGGCGAATTACAAGCAAAAAAGTGACTTATACCTGAGAGAGTGCTGCTTTCAGCAGCCGAATCACTTTGTACATGAGGATCGGATCCTGGTACCCGTACGGTCCAATGGCTTTAAGTACAGGTATTGCACACAATTTGAGCTGTTCAAACGAAGTCGCTGGCGAAGGAGACAAATGAAGTGGATTCTTCACATGCATTCCCTTGACCTTCTCGGGAACACCAGCATATCTACAAATGATACGGCATATGCAGTGACATGTGAAAATCTGATGGAGGAATCCAAGTCACGAGGCAAAACTTAACGATCAATGTCTCCAATATCGTAACAAATAAAGATTGTCTCCTTACAGATCCCTGTCTTTCTAACTTTTAAATTGCGACACACGACGTGATACGAGCTTCGAAGCGACTCAGGATATTTTTTACGTGTTTGTTTGCGGTTCAAATCGTGTGACTTCCCATTCCCTTTTATCTTGAAAGAGGGATTGGAATCTGAATGAAAATCTAAAAAACACGATTTGGAATTGCTGATATGCCTGATACAAATATGAAACAGCCGAATTTCCCATTCCCTTTTATCAAAAAGGAGGGACTAGAACCTGAAGGCAAATCCCCAACACAATCTGGGAATCTTGCTATGAATACGTACACATCTCTCACTAGACTCAAAAGCTAGAATCCCTTCCGCATTGTTTATTTAGCCTTATTGTGCATTTACACGCTGCGCAAAATCAGAGCACGTTTTACTCCAATCCAAGCATAGGCTATTTACGCCCATTGTATTGAATGGAGATTTTTCCAGGAGCAAAAACGAGCGTAAAATACTCATGGATTTGAAATATATGCTCGGATTTACGCAAGTGTAAAACAGCATTAGTTAAACGACGTTTTCGAAGAGTTAACCAAACCGGTCCACCTTAAGCACTATACGTGCACAACTGATGGGATCTTACTACTGAGCACTAACAACATGTCCAAATGCGGTTTACTCACATTCTATAGATTGGCTCTATGCTGACGTGGACAAGGGCAGCAGCAGCCTTGAAAATTGGTGTATTGCACATCACCCAGTCCTTGGAGAACTTTTCTAGCAGCATGGATGCAATATTCCACGTCCCAACGAGGAGAGCTGCTTCCAGTAACCTGAGCTTCTGGTTTGAGGCATAGGCGGAAGCGTCAAAGCGCGGAGGCGCTTCCTCCTCCTCGTCTTTCTGAACGGTGGATAAATGTGTCATCTTCTTGTGACACTTTTGGGCATAGCGCTCCTCTTCTAAGGCACACTTTTCGACGACTGTGTCGTCAGGGTACAACTGCAAGAAAAGGGGATGATGATGGACAGGGGCGTCGCAAGGGGGGGGGGGTGCGGGGGGTGCAGCACCCCCCCCAACTTTCTGAGATTCGGTAAAATTTTGGGCCGGAGGCTAAAAATTTTACTAAAACTGTTTGGTATTTTTTCGACAGCGGAACTATTCGGTATATATACGGAGATTCGGTAGTTATACAGAATCCCAAATAGGCTATCGGTACAAATCTATTTGGTATAATGATCGGGATTCGGTATAATTCCCAGTATTTGGTAGCTATCACGAATTCGGGGAGAGAATTTACGGAAATTATTTGGTAATTGTTCGATGCCAGAACTATTCGGTCTATTTATGGAGATTCGGTAGTTAGGCTACACAGAATCCCGAATAAGGTATCGGTCTAGAATTATTCGGTATCATAATTGGGATTCGGTAATTTATTCGGTATAATTTTCAGGATCTGGTAGTTACCACAAATCCCTACTTTTGTTCCAGTTTCGACGAAATTATACCGAATACGAAAATTATTCGGTACTGTTTCGATATCAAAACAATTCGGTATAATAACCGAGATACGGTAGTTATACAGAATCTCGAACATGCTATCGGTCTAAACTTATTTGGTATAATAACTGGGATTCGGTATAATTGCCATTCGGGAGTTACCACGAACCTCGAAACTCGGAAGAGGTCGAGTGAAGCAGTGATGGCAGACAAAAGGACTGATTTATGATCTCATCGATAGTCCTTACTTTTACTTTGGATCCCAAAAAGAAGATTTAATCATGAATCTTAATATTCTATATTTTGCGGAAGGGTTCGTCATTTGATTGGGGTTTTAAGACAGTTTAGGATTGGGATTTCGAAACATTAAAAGCTAAAATCTGGATGGAAAAAAGATTCTGAAAATTCGCCTGCGGCGCTAGATTTATTTTTCTCTTGGGTATAATAGATAGAAGCTGTTACTGCAATCGTGCCCGGCAATATATTCTCCAAGTGGCCTTCGCCAAAACGCCACTTAATTAAGTTGGCTTATCGTCTTTCATGCTGCCCTTTAATGTTACTTTTCCTACGTAATCCTTTCTGTTCCACAATTTAAAGCTCGAATTTTCAGTTTCTAGGATTCGGTAAAATTTTTGAGAGATTCGGTAAAATTTTGGCTCTGCACCCGCCCAACAAAAATGCACTTGCGACGCCCCTGATGATGGACAGAGAGTGAAGTAACGAACGCTCAGTATTCTAAGACGACACATCGCAAAACTGGCAGTATGTACACGGCAGTCAGAAGCCCAGGGCTTTCATTGTGGAACAAGTCCACAATGAAAGCCCTGGGATCATTCAAGTCCTTCTCTAAACCTAGGCTTTTAAACTATAATCCAATTACAACTTTCAATACATAGAAATTCACCCTGTATTATGGATAAGCGTCAAGTCGACACCAGACTCCCGGCATGAAACATTCGTACTTCCTACCCTACGAAGGAAGAAAATAAAAATGAAGAAACACATCCAAAATATTCGTAAGAAGAAACTGTTTAAAGTATAGAAACCGAGTACAAAAAGTACAAAAAAAGTAAGAATCAGCACATTCTTAAGGCCAATGAATGGCGCGTAGTCCTTGACGATAAAGTTGCCGCTAACGAAGTCGCCCAAGCCCTAAGCAGTCACGAAGGTGGAGCTGATGTAAAAGTGAAAAGTCCCTCATTTTTCGGAATAATCCGTCACGTCCCTACTGATGTTGATGCTGTTCAGCTACAATCAAGAATACCTAACTGCTCTAAGGCCGAGCAGATTGGTAAAACGCTTCATTCAAACTACAGTTCGAATCGAAGAATCAGCTGGTGGAATTGAAAGACACTCCTATTGTTTTTGGATATGAGAGGCTGCGGATCAACGAGTACAAGTTTTTGCCGATCCGTTGCTACAACTGCCAGTCGTACGGGCATATTGCGAGCGCTTGTACAAGCCCGGTAAAATGTTCTCAGTGTGCCGAAAGCCACTCCAACTCAAAAGCTAGCCCGTGCAAGAACGACTTAAAGTGTGCCTTATGCGGCTCGTCGAAACATCCCTGTTATAGCTTTAAGTGTCCCGTCGCACAGAAACTTGTCGGTAAGAAGTGAGCGCATCTACTCTCAAGCTAGTATCGTGGAACATTAATGGTTGCTGGCTTAAGAAATTACCCCTAATAGAAAATCTGTCTTTCTGTAATGATGTTATATGCATCCAAGAACATTTCATTACGAACGATGCTCTGAACCTGCTTCGTTTCAATAACAGTGTAACTGTCTTTGCGGCTCCAGCGAAGCCTTCGGGTAGAGGCAGGCCCTCTGGTGGAGTTGCAGTAATCACAAGTTCTAAACTCGAAGCCTCACTTTACAAGGATTCGGACTTCTTTGTCGCTGTGAAGGTTGGTGCAGCAGTAATCTTCTCTGTGTACATGCCCACGGATTACCGTGATGATTTATCGGAGCAAAAGTTCAGCGCCGCATGCAGTAAGCTCTCTGCCTGTGTGTCTGATTGCCATTCCCTAGGACTGCAATGCGTCATAGCAGGAGATATCAACTGTGACTTAACGAGTTCAAGTGCCCGGGCGCAATTGTTCCTATCCGCTTGTGAAGGGTTGCAAGTTGTCCCAACGACAACCCGTATACCTATGTACACAATTCAGGTACCACGTCATCGCTTGACTTTATCCTAAGTTCCACCAATACCGAACTGAATGCGCTCACACACGTCGACATTGGCATTTGTGTGTCTGACCACTTCCCTATTTTGAATAGTTTGAAAATGCAGTCCTCCCATTTTGTAAGTCCCCGGCAGTCTTTGTGGTCGACCCATACTGATTGGGGAAAAATCGATGTGGTACAATATGGTATGGCTCTTGATGATATTCTATGTAAGATAAAAGTCCCTTTTCATCTTCTACAGCGTAGCTGCAAATACTCGCAAAAAGAGAAACAGTTGCAGTTAAACGTTTACTGTAGTGAGATATCTCATGCCATGCTTGTGGCAGAGCGTGCTGCAGTACCAACTCGTCGTGTACGCATAGGCTGTGAGGTCCCCAAGTGGTGTGATAATGTGGCACTCGGTGAATCCTGTCGAAGGGCCAAATTCTGGTATCGGCTATGGAACGACTGTGGCCGACCGCGAAGTGGCTTTGTTAACGATATCCGTCTTCTCACAAAACGTCAGTTTGCGAAAATCCTTACTAAGCATAAGAGTGACCTAATAAAGGCAAATAGTGAAGAGATTGGTAGTAATCCTGCAGCCGCTTGGAAATATCTTAAGAGTTTTGGTTATGACAGGTCAGTTAAGAGTGAAGTCCCAGTAGAAGAAGAATGGATATCCCATTTTAGTAGTGAATTTGCACCGCCGGATGCCGTCCTTGAAAAAGAATATAAACAAGTGCTTAACCAGTTTTTAAAGCTACCGAATGTTTCACCCGGTTATTTAGTTTCGGTTTCCAAAATAATACGTGGCATAACGAAGCTTAAGAAGAAACAGTCTAGAGGCCTTGACGGTTTGTGTGGTATGCACCTAGTGTATGCGACTAGCAATTTATTAAGTCATTTAGAGCTTTTATTTCAGTGCATATTTAACGTTGGTTTGGTACCTGATATGTTCGGAATGGGAGTAATAACGCCGGTAGTGAAGAAAGGTAAAGATCCCAGCCAGTGTATGTCATATCGCCCCATAACGGTTGCTCCGGTTTTATGCAAATTAATGGAACTTCTTGTAATTGATGAAATAAGCCTTGTTTGTAGTACCCCAGATTCGCAGTTTGGATTTAAAAAAGGTCTGAGTCGCGAACACGTACATTGCGTCCTTGCGAATTTATTGCTTGATGCTGATGAAAGTGGTGAGATTTTAGTCCTTGCCGGTCACGATGTACGGCGGGCTTTCGATTCAGGCATACATCCCCAGTTATTACTTTCAGCGGCGAAAAGAGGCCTTGACCCTTCTGTTGTTTTAGTGTTTTTTGATATGTATAAAAAGCTTCGAGTGCGTATAAAAGTTCCCAGTCCTGGTGGTCTATCTCTGTCGGATAAGATTATACCAGTGTACAAGGGTATTCGTCAAGGCGCGATATCGTCTCCACCGCTATTTAACAATAGTGTTCTCGAGGCTCAAAGCCCGGTAAAGATGAGTTGTATTTTTCGTGGGACTGATGTTTCGTTGCTAAATTACGCAGATGACATTTTGAATTTGAGCAGATCTCTCTCTCATATTGAAGAAAATCATTGTATTTTGAGTAATGAGTATTCCCGTGTCGGCCTTGCGTTCAACCCTGCTAAAAGTGAAGTGCTCGTTTTTAACGGTAAATCGTCATCACGGTCGGTCAGGTTTGAGGACCAGGAAATATGCCCGTCTGAGGTTCTTGTTTATCTGGGTTTGCCGATTGCTTCAGATTTAAAATCTACGCGCGCGGGTCTGATCTCCGATCTGTCTACGAAAGTGCGAAAAGCGTATGGTACACTATGTAGGACTAAGGTGAAATTTAACCGGCTGATTCGAGGACGTCTTTATACAGCTCTGGTTATCCCGCATATTCTCGCTCTGTCGCCTTTTTGGATTCTTTTCACACTGAAGGAAAAGAGAGCAATAAGAGTTACTTATTTCAAGTTCGCGAAGTTTTTACTTGGATTACCACTTTGGACGAGAAACACTTCACTAAGTGTCAAATACGGTGTTCAGCTGACCCCATGGACGTCATCAACATCCGTAGGGCAAAGTTTTTGCAGTCGCTGGATCCCCAGCACAGCCTGTACCAGGCATTTTTGAAGTAGGCTAGTTATTCTAGTTCCTTGTTTATTTGTTAGCTTAGTGTGCTTCTTTTTTTTTTTTTTTTTTTTCCTTTTTTATACTCCATTTGTCACACTCTGTGTTGTAGAATGGGTTAATAAAATCATTCATTCTTAAGGCCAATCGAGAACACGATTAAGAAACTATAGAGGAAGAGTTTGTGTTGGGTAGCCTAATGTACTTTGTCATGACAAATCTCTGCCATATGAGCCTTGTCAGCTTGGACAGAAATTACTTCAGAACAGGAGCAATTTATCTTCGGCCCTTTATTTAGCCGGTTTTTCCGGATACTAGCATTTTTTCCACTAGAATATCTTGAAAGTGTCTGCTGTCTTTCTCCGAGATCTAAAAAATAGTACACAGTAAGTTCCACTTACCCAGGAATAAATATCCTCTAACTCAATCAGCTTGTGTTCCAGTAGCAGAACAGTAAGTATAAATAAAGACATCGGTGTCTTTTCCTCATTGTTTTTCGTTAACGACTGGAACGAAGTGAACTTGAATCCCAAAATCTCGCTAAGAACTCTGGCATCGGGCATGTACCGTTTTATGAGCGGAACCGAAACTTCTGAATGATATTGCGGGTGACATTCGAAGCTCTCGAGAATGAGGTCGAGGACACGGTTGGGGTCAAGGTTGAAGCACCCTGGAAAAAGAACATGGTATAAACGTACAATACTTGATGATCTAAAGAAAAGAATGAGCGGGGTTTTAACTTTCGAACACATGTGCTGAGAGTCGCCTTAAGACAAATAGGAGTTGAAGGAACCGGACGTAGATTTGAAAGTGGAGATTGGGAAGGAATGGGAAGGTTTGCGAGAAGGAACAGCTGGACCGCAGAGAGAAAAAAAATGTTGTCATCCACAATCTGGGAAGGTTCACTTGTATCACAATGTTGCACATAAAAGTACTTCGTCTAATCCTTCAGTTTATAAATTGTATATGTATTACACCACGTGCCAACCTAACTCAACAAAAGCACATACGCCCTTTCTCAACTCCACGGAGTTCTGCCCGAATTATTTCTTACTGGTTGGTGAACGATGGATACTCACCAATAAGAGAACGAATTGCTTGAATCTTTTCATCGATTGTTTGGTCATCCTTTTCGACGATCTCAGTGATGAGCTTTGAGAAGCCTTCAGTTTCTTCTCTAAGCAAGTTGAATTTGTGTTGCTTGAAACTGGAAAATAATATGTTATCTTATCTTATGGATACTATGCCATCAGGCTCTAACACTATAACAGTACATGAGTAACGGTTAAAGATACTTGAGTCTAGCGCTGGAATTCATATTTCGCGACATCGTCTCCTTAACTGAATACAAATTCAATACTGACTGCATTACTGGGATTAGTTCCTTAAAGTTTAACCGAAAAGGGCTGGGATAGGACAATCTAGTTATCCATCACTTATTCACTTAGATTGGCTTGAAGACCCGCTGAAAATGCGTTACTCCGTCGTTCTGCTGTTCACGAATAATCGATTTTCAAATAGTGGAATTTTGTTATGATTTGTAGTACTGAATTTTTGTTGTATGCTTTACGAGAAAAATTTATAATTTTTTTTTTGTTCAGGCACTAAGTATAATCTTCACCAATCTCACCACTGCACGCTGAAAAGCTGCGTTTGTGTTGAGATTAAAATTTCCCGCGTCATAGTAGAATTTACGTTGTGGGGATGGCCGCAGATATTCTGAACGTCATAACTAGAGCAGATAGTGGAAAATAAAAAAAATCCCTTTGCAGAATCCAAATAATACAGTGTATTCAATTAGATGACACAAAATTAAATCGGCTTTTCAGTTAAACTTTAACTGAACACAAATTTAATATTGATCGAATTACTCAGTCACAGAATATGTGTGAAGACCACTTGGTCTTTTACAGACTATTCCTTTTCCACACGATTGCTTAAGCAACCAGTGCTATACAAAGCGTACGAATAGCTTGTCTTTTACGATCAGTGGCTTAGTAGGCACCCTAATTTCAAAATAAGCTAAGCTAAACTTACTACAACTTTGTTCTAAGCTTGACATGCTTTTGATTGAGGAATTTGCTTCCTTTGGCCTTTAAGACTCCGCAATTTTCCAGTGTATCGAATTCCATTCGCTCCTTCAAGAGAGAATCGCCCAGGATCTGAAATATAACAAAACACAAGTTACCGAAAACTTAAAGCAGAGTATTTTTCTTCTTTTCTCAGACTTGTAGTGCCCATCACAACCTGTTTTTGGCCCTCGCATTCGACGTCGTGGCGAACTGTTTTTATGTCGAGGTGGACAGACAAGTCAGTTTAATTCATTCCGGTTGTTTTTTCGTCGTGATCAAGCAGGCAATCTATGTACATGCCTCGCTTCTTTTGTAAATAATAATAATAACAGTCTAAAGTAGGAGCCGGGCTCGTTGGTGGAAGCCAATGAACCCCTACTCCAAAGTAGGGATTCGTTGACTAAAACTGAAACAGGAATCCTGCCTCGCAACAGCTATAGGATCCTGACTCAAGGAAGAAAAAGAAGAAAACCAAAAGAACAGGGACCCTGACTCTCTCGTTTTCGGCGCGGATGGCATACCCTAGGTAAACATGGCGTACCTGAGGTAAATATATGTCCGCCACACGAATATTTGTGTTCGCCTTCCTGTTACTAAACTGGAATGTTTTGCAACCGTTCTGATCAAATAAGGGATATAAAATCAAACCGGACTCGGTTTAGATGCCAGGATATCCGGAATGACAGTAGCTTAAGGTCCAAATAAACCAACACACACCAGCACGACTATAAAGTTTTCCAGGAAAAAGCTAAGCTATACGTCGAAATATCACAATTTTGCAGCAAACGTTCGAAAATTCAACACTAAAATCCCACAACTCACCTTCTCTAGATCTTTCACCAGCACATAAAAGGTTTCTCGATTTCCTAGTTTTGCCGTGGTCTGGAATGTCCCATCTATAACACTCAGAGCATCAGCAAATACGGATATGGTATTGGGAAACTTCTCCTGTAAAGAAAAGCGCATCACTTCATAACTATTAACAACAGTAATTTATTTGCAACCCGCTTATGAAACACAGCGAAATAACAAAAAAGAAAAAGGCCCTAACGAAAAGACTAAAAGATAAAAGTAACTAAACAATTTTGCATTCTTTATCCACATTTGAAACAGAGTGACACCAAATTCTGAGTTCTGAAGTTCTGCAGATGGCATAGGCTTCCGTAAACGGCTTCTGGAATTGTGTCATTAAATAACTGGTTATGGATGTCATGGGCTCGCAGGGCAGGATGTTGGTGGGGGTGTGAGAAGACTTGAAGATGTCCGAATTACTTGTATTGATACTGTCCTGAGCGCCGAAACGATCACGGACGGATTTTGTGAGGTACACAAGAAAACTGCAATCCTTGCAGAAGCCCCCATCTTTTTTCCTTAGAATGTAGTAAATTCTACAACGGTTGAATACAGGGGGCGCAAAAAGCACTATATAGCCTTCTGACGGTCTTAGATGAATGGTTTACCTTATCCGGAATCAACCACTCATTAACCAATCCGAATGGAATTCGACAGACTTTTGACGACATAATAGCCGGACACGGACAATGTGGACTGACACACAGCCTACCATACTACATATATGGATATCTTCCTGGCTTCACAGGCATCTGCAACGACAGGACAGATGCAAAAATGTTACACTGAACGAACAGAAGTCTTACCCTCATTGTTTCAGCAATACTATGAACTGCATCCCTCTTAACTGCTCCTTGTAAATGTTTCGTAACGAGCAGACAAATAAATCCCACAAGTGCCTCATCTTGATCATCTGATTCAGACGAAGCAACAATTTCTTCACAGCTTTTGTACCTAAAAGGCAAAATCTGCGTGACACTGTCTTTTTGCAGTAGCATACAGCATGATACAGCCTAGGCATTAATTGCTAAGTCACTGTAAAGCCTTCTTACAATGTCAATTTCTCCCACCCAACAAAATAAGAAAAAAGTCCAAATATTTGACAAAAAGGTCGAAACTGGAAGAGGTGCAGAACCAACGGGTTGTAATGTGTTTTTTACATCCTCGATAATATTTTTCTAGGGTAAGCCTATCTAGATTCCATCAGATAAATTTTCCAAACTTCAACCATCACACCTGGGCCTTTCCCTTCCTCAATAATTTTCTAAAACACAAAATTCCTAAGCGTATCATAATTTGGAAGCCTTATCTATTCCTGCTTATACCATAGACCCAGCTTATACCTTATAACGGTCTGTACTCACAGTTTGGTCACGCCATCCTTATCCCAGCTCCGGTTGTTTTCAAGTAACTTTTTAACAATACCAGCCATTTCTGAGGTCCTAAAGAAGATGAATCTATTAAGCCAAGTAAACTCTAAACAAACAATAGCCTACCCAAGGTTTCAATGGAATCCCAAAGGGCACTATTTTTTGGACTTGTTCATCCAGAATAAACTGTCTTGCAGATTTTCGGTCTTTGCCAGGTCCCGTAAGCATACTCTTGATCCCGAATCAACCGCTTAACCAGATCCACCTGGTAACTGCTTTCGTTCTTTAATTTCCGACCTAGCCTCTACCACGACGGGAATATCAGTACTAGTGAAAAGCTAGTTGAACATTCTGATCAAACGTGTATTTTTAATATATATATATATATATTAAAAATGTCCTGAGCGCTGAAATCGTGTCGGGACGCCCCTGGGCCTATATATATATATATATATATATATATATATATATAGGCAAGGCCTACCATCTTAAAAGTTTTCTCGGAGGATTTTATTCTTTCCGAAATTTCCGTGCGATCCTACCATTTACCTTGTCTGGTAGTATTAAAAAGCGGACAGATTGATTCAGTCTCCTTATCCCTATACAGACACGAAGAGGACGAAGACATTTATTAGAACCGACGAATTGCCCATTTTGGCCAGATTCTGGGGAATGTGGCCGAACTAGCGATTTTGTAAAAAAACTAAGTTGGAACATTGAATTTCTAGCTCGTCTTATCACTACATGGAAACTCTAAACATGCGGATAAAGATATAACATGATGCCTACGGAATTTCCGGTTTTCACTAGATTCTGTCGGTCATCAATCAAGCAGGAAAATGAAGCAGATAGATCGACTCAAAATGTCGGCTTACCCTACTATTGACACTCTAAACCAGTGGTTCCCAACCGGGGGTACGCGTACCCCAAGGGGTACGCGAGACCCTTGCAAGGGGTACGCGAAGGAACCAAAATTGTTTTAATTCGTAACTTCAAAATCTCACCTAACTAAATTACCAGCAGAGGCATCACTAGCCTAAACATTTTGAGGGGCAAGGTATTTTTATCGACTGTTTTAAAAAAAAAATAACTGTTTTCACGAAAAGACTCGTTTCTGTTTGGGGAAGAGGTGTTGCCAACAAGTGCGTGACGCCCCTGAATACAGCTAGCCTACTGCCGTAAAATCTGTTCCTGTGTCTAACAATATTGTTTCAAGAAGAACCAAAGACATAACAAGTGATAATTATTGTCATTCAGGTTACGAATTAAGATAACGAAAACGATTGCGATGCAGTTTGATGAAAGCACGGAGGACATCAAAACCATACACAGAAACAGGCTGACTGTGAAACTAATATTGCCGTAAATGACGTCGAGCCGAAATTTCATAAGATTTTAGCTAAAAAGCAGCCTTAAGTGTCTCATTGATTTTGTATAAATTTCCTATGCCTTCCGTACGCCTTATCATTTATGATAATAAATATCGTCTTTTTAACGTTCTGGAAAAGGGGGTAAGCAACATTTTCGAACCTTGATTAGGGGTACGCGGTACGGAAAAGGTTGGGAACCACTGCTCTAAACCGCATGATCAGGAAATCATAAGCACTACAAAATAGGTTCCACAAGGCATTCAGGTGGGTTTTGCCAGATTCCAGTATATTGATTCATTATATTTCTTACTCCTATTTTGACACTCTAACAGACTTCAGAAAAAAAATTTCGGACAAACTACATGTCCAGCTCTAGGACGAAATTCAGTTATGGATTCAGCATGTTTCCTTTAGGCTACCATTAAACCGACAAACTATTTAACTTGGACAAAACATTTTTTTTCACCACTCAATTTGAAACCCCTCCCCCACTCTAAAGATATGGCTACATACATGGTCCATTGCCGAATCTGATCTGCACTTACCCCCAAAGGACACTCCCACCATGTTTCAACAAAAATCTCTCAGCTCCTTCGAGATTCATTGTGGTATCAGACAGACAATCAGTCAGAGGGACAAGGGGACACAGCTAAGAGCTCCAATGTTGCTTAGAATAAAGAGCTCTTATCAGAGAACCGTGGTAACCCTGACTAGAGTGTTTAACACGGAGTTTACACTAAGCTGAAACTACTCTGCGCTGAATCTTCATCTGTCAAGGTTTAAGAAAGAGATAGAGATGGTTCTGCTGATTATTTCACACCTAATGTTTTGAATTACAATAAAATACAACCTTGATCTAGTAGGGTTCACTTCCTACTGCGTATGACCTCAGTGAAAGTTTTCTTTCCAGCAATGGCTAAATAAAGAGCCTATCTAAGTTTCAGTAGTTAGAAGGAAGACACTTCCACTCAGGAGATCAGAAATGAAAATATTGTGTTGGGAAATGGGAGATTTTCGTCATAGTATTTTTGGGTTGCATTATTATGCTATCCTTGCACGTCATACCATTTTTTTATATCCTCATCTCCGATGCATTGTGCAAGCACAATCCTAGGCCTAATTGTTTGGGACTTTACAGCATGAGTAACTCTGCCCAGTCAACTCCCTTAGAGCTGACCCCCTAAACTACACAATGGCCTGATTTTTCTATAAGCTAGCCTATTCCAAACTATGGCTAGGCTAATCCAAATGGGTTCAGGCTACCTCCCCCCCAGCAAAACCCCCCAATTACCAACCCCGCCCCCAACCTGGACCTCCAAACACAGCCAGTAGCCATGCCAGTAGCCTAGCCCCTTATTTGATATGTCTAAAAAAGTGTTAGATGAAAATTTTGATAACAAAAATATATTTTTATGAAAACTATATAGAGGTATTAGAGGCGAGCGGCCAGCAAGCCGCCATCACAGGTTTACATTTAACTTGCAAGTTTAGGGAAAATCTGTTTTTAATGAAAAGATTTCCAAAAGGTTTGTGTTTTCAAGATTTGTGTACACTCAAGTATTAGTTGAATATGTATTAGAACAAAAGTTAAGACCCAATATTTTGGAATCAGTGAGACATTAACTAAAATTTATTAACTTAGATTAGAATTTTCTCTTGTCTCATTCAAAGTTTTGACAAAACTTTTGTTCACTTGCTTAATTTCTATTTTCAAATGCCTTTTAAGTTCACTGTTTGCTTAACCCTTTCGAACCCGAATTATTTTCCTTCGAGCTAAAAAAAAATTTCGAACTGATTTTGAGTATTAAGGGGTTCAATATGAACTTGTGTAAATTTCATTCACTTAGGTCAACGGATTCTTAGAAATCTAGGGGTCTGTCAATTGACGTGGCCGGGCGTGAAGAGTAAAAACCAGAGCTCTGGCAAATGACGGACTGAGGGTGTTGAGGTCACAGCTTTATTCATAGTACCATGACACGAAACAAAGGAAATTTATGGAAAATGGAAGTTTACTGACAAAGGTACTTTTATGGGGCAAAGGACACCATCCCACTTTGAACACTTGATGTTTGACCCCTTTTTGGTCGTTTTGACCCTTTCCTGGACCTGAAGATTGCATCCCGGCTGTCAGTTTGTGGATCTGGAGGCGATTCGACTTATTATATCTTATGTTTTCGTTTCCCTAAGTTTGCATTGCTGTTGTTGTTGACGTAGCGGGTAAGGAGATCCCATCCTGTCGTGACAAATGGCATCATTTGTGCATGGACGACCACGCCGTCGTCATGCAGTACCTTCATATTCACTGTGGGCAACTTGAAAAGAAATCTGATCAACATGATATATAATCACGTCAATGACGTGAAAGAAGGTCTTCCGTTTCTACTTTCTGGTTTTCTTTTCGACCCAGCACGAAGCGGTAAGGTAATCGAATTGTCCGCACCCCCATGTTACGCTTGTAGTCTCCAGCGACATCGGGACGTAGACCTTCGACGTACATTTGTGTCTCACTGCTCCAGCGTCTTACAACTTCTCCATGGTCCAACATTGTTTGAGCCAGAGTGAATATGCTGTTGTCGTAACAGCGAACGAAGCCAATTCCTTTGTCCGACTCGCTCATCTCGGTCCAGCATGCACCACTCCATTTCTGCTTTATCTCGTTTTCTTCTAGCAGCTTTGCTTTACCGGTCCTTTCTTTTCGTATTATACTATCTGGATGAAGACAGTCTGTTTGATGAGTTAGGGGAGTGGCAGGGTGGGGAAACAAAATATAGTAGGTTAGTCACATGCTTCTGTATTTGTTTGACAAGCCTGGGGACGATAGCATCTCCAAGTCCACTCTAGCTTCGTTACAAGCTTTACCGATGCGGGTTGTTTTCCATGGTGAACCAATTCCAGACGCCTCAAGGTGGACACGTTTCTACTAGCCCCAAGGACAAGGGTTTTATCGAATAGGCAGATGTTATTCCATCTTTGTCTGCCTTTCGAATGATATCATCTGCTCGTCAACGCTTACATTCAGCTCTTTCTCCAGCTTTACGAGTTTTGATATTTCGAGTTAGCTTCCTAGTTCAGTTCCTGCTGCAACTCGTCGTTCCACATGCTCTAAAATTTATTAGCCCAACCGAAAAACTGCTTTCTCAATCCGGTTCACAGCCTTCTTCTGGGATCTAGTAGGTCGCTAAGAACGGAGTCGTCACCGAAACTGAGAAAAAACGTCAGTCGCCTCTTCTGCTCTAAGCTTCTTGCAACTAGTATTTGCACGTTGGGGCCTTCTCGGATTCGAGGACCCCAATTTTGGTTGATCCATATCCATCAGAACAAGGCCTAGCTTTTCCAGTTGGAAGATATGGTCGATTAGGAGGTATACCCATCCACCCGTTTCTCAAAAGTGAGAACATAAGCTATAAGTACCAGTGTCAGTAGTCTTCATAGAAGCCACACTCTGTCATTTGACGAGAACCCCAATTTTACCTGTCTGTCCTGGGTCCGTCAATTGCCATGGTCCATGTTTGAAAAATTCCTACGGCGGACCTATTGGAGATAACAGTTTCGCTATAGTCTTGGCGTGTATTCCTAAGATTTGTCATTAAGAATGAGCAGAAACAGAAAATTAAACCTCTGTACTTTTCCTGTATTTCTAATTAGAAATAGCCCCACTTTTTGTCCCACCGAGGTCCATTTCTTGCAAGTTCTGCCTACCCTTGAAGTTGTTCTCCTAAATGAATGAACGATACGTAGATCGAACCGTAAAGACCTCTAGTTTTAAAATCAGGTCCCATATTTGGAGTTTTCAATGCCAGATGGCAGCTAAGTAACGAAAAAGAGTGGACTGGCAAATAACGGCGATAGGGTCGAAAGGGTTAATTAGTAGCGTTTTTGAAAATTGCAATTTCGGCAATAGTCATTTTCGCAGTGGATCGTATATCAGATACCACAGTAACTGAAAAAACGAATAATTGCAGATCCAGTTACCGTGCCCGTTGGCCGTGGTAACAGATACCATGCAACTAGTGTCTGAAGACTCTGGTGACCCCTGGGTGACCCTTGCCTGGTCGCTGTTTTATCAACGTTGCAGGCAAACTTTCAGTTTGAACTTGCCAGCACCTGCCCTGGTGCCCTGGCCAGCACAGTCACAAAGTTCAACCGTCATTTGTCAGAGTTTGGAAGAAAAAAAACTGTGAAAGGCGACAAAAAAAAGCGTTTAAGAAGAGACCTTTGAGTTGGATAAAAAAAACCAATTACTTACAACACAAGGCAAAGGAATTAAAAAAAAAAAAGCAAATCTAAACTAAACACAACCAAGCATATCTTTCTCCTCTGCTTCTCCTTCTTCCTGCAAAATCAGTGCTGACAGAAATGCCGACAGCGCGATCAGGTGGTCAAATTATATTTTATCTTACGTAGAAGGTAGATGGCAGCTACAATTAAACGGTAAGTCCCCAGCCAAAGGTCGATCTCTTGGATTCGCTTTCCGAAATGCAAGTAATGCAAAGCGAGCAAAAATTAGCGCCGAGCGCAAGAACAAGCAAAAAGTCGTTGTGCTTCAGTTGCACCTTTACATTTCACAACTTCTCGATGACTTGCCGAGACCACTTTCCATTCGTGAAGTGGATTCGCTTTCGAAGTGCTGGCGGATACTAGCGGGGCGCGAGAACAGCTCTGGAAAGCGACGCGACTTTTAGCCGAAGTCGCAAGAACAGCCGGTGCATAAGCTCGCGGGGCTTTCCAGACGCCAGAATCGCTCTTCTTAGGTGTGTGTGAGAGACGGAAGTAGTTCCCAGAAAAAAATGTCTCGTGGGGTTTATTGGAAGTGATGGTTTCTTACTGGTACACGTACTATCGCTTTAGCGCAAGCAGAGCCCAACTTAACTCCTTTGGTAATCATATTCAAGAGCATTTAGGCACTGCAGACACTGCAGTGGTCAATAAACAATTATCATAAGGTATAATCAAATTGTACCTTATCTTGTTCAGTTGTCAATAACCTTTTCGTTAAAGCCTTCTTTGTTTCTAGTTTCTCCCTCATTATCAATACTGCTTCGGTGTTAACTATTAACTTCGCTATTAACCGCCTTGACCGAAAATTTCTGAAAATCCAACTCAGAAGAAAGCCTTAGTTTTCCGATCGATCTCTACGTGGTTAACTTTCAAATACGTTTTTGGGATCCCAAAACGTAAGTGGAGGAATACCTATGACATCCCAAAAGTTGTCCGTGGATAAATATTCCTTGAGCCCAAGCTGACTTAAAGTCATATATTCATATAATATATAAAAACAGATTTGTCAGCTGTAGTGCTTATGTAGCGATATTTCGGCCCTTCTCGGCAAGGGTCCTCTTCAGGCTGTCGGTCTTCTTGGCAGTCTTCTGTGCCAACGCTCGGGAAGGAACAAACCTGCAATCAATCTGTGAAGGAACAAACCTGCAATCAATCTGTGATTGCAGGTTTGTTCCTTCCCCAGCGTTGGTACAGAAGACTGCCAAGAAGACCGACAGCCTAAAGAGGACCCTTGCCAAGAAGGGCCGAAATATCGCTACATAAGCACTACAGCTGACAAATCCGTTTTTCTACATTATATGAATATATAAAAGTTGTCCGTCTGTCTGTGAGCACGATAACTCTCGAAGGGGTTTAGTTATTGTGTTCAAACTTGGCACGAGGACTCGTTGGGTCGAAGTACAGGTCAAGTTTGAAGATGGGCTCTGTCGCCCTATATTTAAGGGTGGGGGAGGGGTTTCAAATTAAGGGGCAAAAAAAAATATTTTTTAAAAGCTACTGGATAGTTGATTCAGTGATAAGGAGACATGCTGAATCCGAATATGAAGTTATTTTCTCGCCGGACAAGTAGTTCACCCGGAATCCGGCAAAAACCGGACACAAAATTTGTCGACCAAATTTCGGCTAGAGCAGCCCCTACCCCTTTATTCACGCCAGCGAAAGCTCTGCGCTTGGATGACGACATTCTTTGTTTAATGTATGAACGTCTAGAGATCTAGTGTAATCGAAGGTCGAAGGGGTTGATATTATGTTGTTCAAGATGATTCATGAGGATTCACTGGCGAAGTACGTGTCAAGTTCCTAGATGGGTCCTTTAGTCCTATGTTTAGAGCGCTCGGCTCTATATATGTAGCAGCCAATCAAAAATAGTCTAACAGGCCGCTTTGAAGCGAACAAAGGGTATCTCCCTGATGGTAAGGATTAGGTGTCTGAACTTAGTTTTCTTGCTGGACAAATGATTCATCACGAATTCGGCCGAAGCTGGAAATTTGGTTGATAGCCTACTGTTTCTGAAGTCGATTAGAGAATCGGTATCGGGGCAAGGAGACATGCTGAATCCATTTTTGAACTTTATTTTAACAATAAAAATCTTCAATGAACCTGACGAAGACTGAATAGCGAAGACAAGACCCAATTTTATTGTATGGGTCAAATGTCAGATTTTTAGGACCAGCTTAATATGAAACAGCTTGTCAAATGCCAAACGGGAAGCTGAAGTACCAGCTTGTCCGCATACGGGCCAAGTAGCCGCACATATCTTATCATGTGAGAACAAACAAGTCTGAATAACGGTCAAAACTCGGCAATCAGAACGTTTTATTCGATGCTACCATACAGACAGGATGATCCGGCAGACGCCAGGACCCAGCTCACGCTTTTATACCGACGAAATATCGTCCCCTGAAAAGCCAAAGGGCCAAAAGAGCAAATTGGATATACGGAAAAACAAAACTGAACTAAGAAATTATGACTCTACACGGAGCCATCTGTGGTTCATTTTGGTATTATGTACGACGTGAGAGTTTCAAAACGCACCTGGCGGTGTCACAAGGACGTTTCCCTGCTAAGATAATATCCCAAACGACGTTTAATACGAGCTGAGAGTCAACAGTTTCCACTATATACGGAATGATTGTCACTAAGACAAAATCATGAAGAATGTACAGTAAATGGCTCGTGGTGTCTCTAATTGGGTAAGTTAGAAGAATGTCACTTAGGCTCTTTGCCTCAAGGTTCTATGAATGCTTTTGCTTTTCTAGGGACGATGTTCGCTTCCCTTATCTAAGGCTAGCAGGAGCATGAGACTGTCCTTTTCCGGTTAATCAGAATTACCATCTTCTTCCTCCAGCTTTTGTCCGGGAGGCATACTCGAAGGATCACTATCCTCCCTCACTTCAAAACTGTGGTTTTTAAGAGTCCCCAGCCAGTTCATCATCGACTTCTCTTTAACTTCGCCTTCTACTACAGAGGGAAGAATAAAACTATCAAAGAACTGTTCAACTTCTTTTTCACTTTCTTTCCAGTCAAGGCTCTCGTGCATTCCATCAGAGCCGTAGCGTTTGTTGTAAATTTCATAGTGCGGCTCTTTCAGAACAAGCCCCAGGGGTGGGGCGATTGGAATGTCGACCCGATCTTGACACCAGGCTCTTTCGATGATTTCATTCGTCGTAAGGCCACGAGTAATGGCGATAACTGTACCGACCATTTTTCGGATCTGGTGGAGCATGAAACTCTGGCCTGAAATAAAAACAATTCATAAGTACTCGGCAGCAGAAGATGATTGCACATTATATGTGGCGTTGCCAAACGGATTAGTTAGCTATAATATCCTCAAATATGATTTTGACCTGACAAGCGGAAGAAACGCAAAATACTTCTAGGCTTCGACATAATTTCTGGATCATATCTACTGAGGGTCTTCGTGACGTTTTGTCGAAGGAGGGATTAAAAAAAAAAATTGCGCCACCAGTATGGCCAATCCCTGGGGGTTAGGACAATCCTGTTTTTCTCATTTTGACAACATGAGAAATCGATGTCTCCAAACTGCATGCAAGAAAGGCTATTCTGGCACAAATCCTTAAGAAGTAATGGAACCGTGAGTGGATAAATGATACGATATCTAAAAAAATATATAAACTCAATACCAACCTTTTATGCTAATGGTCACGAATTCAATGCCCTCTCGAACTAACGGCTCGCCAGTTTTGAACTCCATAATGTACCTCCGACAGCTAGGATCTGTGGGCTTCCTGAAACAAAACAAATCCGTCTAACAGCCCTCGTCCCTGATGATGACACAGCCTTACTGTGGAAACTAACTCATGTACGTTACTAGCTGAAGAAGCGTTATTGTAGGGGAACGGAGCCAATCTTACTGTAGGGGATTTAGGATTAGGTTTAAAGGACACTATATAGCCAAAGCGATAAATGGGCGGATTACAAATCGCATAAAACATGTTTGCAAACCGTCTACTAACTTCCAAACCTCAGAGGTTACACTAACCTCGAGGTACTTCCATGCCTTGTGGTTGATGATGGGTCACAGATAAAATTATTGCATTATTAAACTGCCTACAAAGATCTAGAAAAGAGATTTAAAGAATAAACAAACAAATGTGCTGTTAGCGATGTTAAAAATTCGTCGTCAAACTTCACGAAAGGGACACCTATTTTTTGCTACAAACTATAATAACACTCACCTTCTAGCTGTAAAATTGTGAAACCTATGGGTGCCTTTGAATATTTCCATCGTCTTGTTGATTTGCTCCAACAGCTCTGCTGATATTCGGAAATCCTCTTTTGTCTCCTGACCTGCAGGCGTGAACGCAAAAGTTGGCATAGTGTACGCATAGCTTCTGAAGTCGCAGCTTAGCTTGCTGCTATAGCCGTTGGTTACTCGCTTGATCGCAAAGACTCTGATTTGGTCCGGCAGATGCTCACAAAGCTTCGAAACACTTTCCTTTTCATTCTGGACGGGGTCTGAAAGTACATAGATATGGATGAACCAATCGTTTCATATAAAACAAGACCAAAGGTTTCGATGGGATCCCGAAAATTTAATATTTGATACAGACAATTGGCTCTTGTTGTCGCCAGATCCAGTGTTCGCCAGACTCCTTAAACAGTTTTACTATTAAAATTTAGGAAGAGATTAAGGCCAAATAGCTAATCGTCTGAGAAAACCAGGTCCAGATATGGATTCAGCATGTGTGCCCCTAAATGTAGGGCTCTACGAACTCGACCTCCCTTGTCCCAAAAAAACCCTCACACCAAGTTTCATCAGAATTTCTCATTCGCTTCGAGAGTTATCGTGCTGACAGACGGACGGACAGACGGACAACTTTTGCGAAGTCATAGGTATTGCTCCACTTACTTTTTGGGATCAAAATAAAAAGGAAAAGGTCTCAGCATCAGCCTATAGAGACCTAACTGGCGGTGCTGATCTCCAATTCTCTGCCCTCAGCTAGGAAGTGCAAAGGGTGGTTGGGGGCTAACCATCCTGGTGCTCTCGCACACCCTTTCTGTCCCCTTCCCCAGATTTCTCTAGGTACCCATTGAACACATAAAACTAAACATGGTAAACAACGGTACTTTCAGCGAAAAACAACATTTAAAAAGTCATAACACTACAACAACAGATAGCGTGTTTTCTCAGATCTGTTGAAAACGCGTATCCTTATGTAAATGTAATGAAACTTCTGACGGTGTATACGGAAGTTCTCAAACTGGATACTTGTCGGTAAAATAAGAACAGGTCAGAGGTTAAAGCCTATAAAAACGATTATTTTTTTATGTTTCAGGGGGGTTGGGGGGCGGACACACTGCCTCCCTTGGATACGACCTTGCCCTCGGAACCCAACACACCTACAGCATTTATGGTATAATCCTTGCCACACCCTAGATACACATGGACACAAACACGTATGACAGCATCATCAAAGTGTGAAGAGGTACGTTTTTCGGTGTGTTCCCACCTTTCAACCTCTATGAAGGAATATGAAGGTTCCAACGACGGTGTTAGATTTCAGGCCGCGGACGATTAGAGTCGGGTGGTCACCAAATCGATTCCTTCCAGGATATATGACACCATCATCAATCCCATGGAAAACTTGGAATTTTTCCACTTCATGATGAAAGTGTAGAAAATTCAGCTGGAAAAATGATCCTGGTCGTCTGTCCGTAATACTGCTACACGATAGTGAAACACCCTTGGTAAGGTGCAAGTTATTATGGCAAACATCGGACAAAGAACAATTTGAAAGAACAATAGTTGCGTTTTTGTAGATACCATGGTATCTGATCTGATACCACGGTCTAAAGTTGTTTCTGCAGTTATCGTGGTATCTGGCCAGTTATCGCGGTATCTGATATTCAGATACCACGGTCCGGCCGTGGTATCTGAAAAAGTCATCTCACTTTCATCAATTTCTGTCAAATTGCATGGTGAGAAAGAAGCGTGGCACTTAGCTATGTGACTGGATATCAGTTTTTCTTTTGGGATGACTTCGAAAAGCGCAATTTCGGTAACTGTCGTTTTTGAAGAGCAAACGTATATCACGGTAACTGCAAAAACGCAACTAATGACTTACAAACTTCGCTCTCGGATCGTCAGTTCACAGGTTTATGAGTCCCCGCCCATTGCCAGGCCTTATGTTAGGCCTTATGGTGGGGTCATAAAGAGTGGTGCTTATTATTTTTATGAATAAAATAGAACTGAACTTGAACTGAACTACTCCTGACTGAACAGGAATGAGCTCATCCAAATATCCGCATCCGAACTTCACATCAGAGCCCAGCTTATGACAGTGTTGTATTCCAAAGTAGGTAAAGCTAACTAACCCATTTTTAAGGAGACAACTTGTTTAATTGCTGAAACCCCCTTGTCAGTCCTTGCAGCCCGCTGAAACTGAATGGACTGGGGAACTTGACAGGACTCGTCATCCATGATGCCGACTGCTTTGAAAGCCTTGAACAGCTCACCCTCAATGGTTGCTGTCTCCTTGTTCCTATAACAAAAAGAACGTGATTCACTACCACAGCTACACAGAGAGTAGCCTGTTCCCCTCACGGGCGCCCAGGTGAACACAGTGCCAGGGATATATTTCGGAGCTTTTAGGGTTGGGCTATCGTAAGCCCGGTTAAACTTTATGAAAAGGTGTAGTTTCAAGTGACTAACTCACCACTTAAAACAGGCTACTTTAGATCAAAACAGAGCAACGGGATTCCCAAATTTCAACACGACTAGAACAAGAACCTCAACATGAGCCGGCACAGGTAAGGTCAATCAGGCCACGCTGCAGCCTCCTCCTTGTGATTGTTTAGTATGCTCGATTTGAGCGAAGCGTTGTGCTCTCCATTGTGAACCTTTTTACAATTCCGGGTCCATAGCGTAATCCACGATAACATTTTTCAATTGTATGTATAGGCCTACTGAGAATTCTACGGTTAGTGATTTCTGACTTGTATGTCTACTGTTATGCCAAAGAAACAATAATCGGCTTCGCCCATCGCATGTTCTTTTGAATAAAGAAACTGACCTGAACTGAAAGCAGTTCGTGTTTGTTATAGCGACTTAACTATCGTTTGGTAGTCAAGGTAACTCACACTTGCATACCAAAATAGCCTTTTCCCTGGTAACCAAGTAGAATAGCATGCTTTTTCTTTTTTATCCGTGGCTTCTTGTCAGGCAAAGTACTAACATCTGATGCCGGAGCATCTTGCAGCAAAGCAGTACCTGAAAAAAAAATCGAGATAGTACATGCTTAGAGGAGAAATGAATTTATCATATTTTGGTAGTAGGACCAATGGTAAAGCCCAACTGAAGGGATTACAGAGCCGCTTACTAAAAGCAGACCCGATGGTTGTTTAAACACAGGAAGGAAAATAAATCAGCTTCTATGCAATTTCATGGGCGCTGTTCTTAAAGTTTAACCGAAAAGGGCTGGGATAGAACAATCTAGTTAGCCTACCCATCACTTATTCACTTAAATTGGCTTGAAGATCCGCTGAAAATGCGTTACTTCGTTGTTCCGCTATTTACGAATAATCAATTTTCAAATAGTGGAATTTCCTTGTGATTTGTGGTATTATATGCACTTGTATTTTTGTTGTATGCCCTGCGAGAAAGATTTATGATTTTTTTTTTTCAGGCACTAAGCAATCATCACCAATCTCACAACTGCCCACTGAAAAGCCACATATGTGTTGAGATTAAAACTTCCCACGTCATAGTAGAAATTTACGCCGTGGGGACGGCCACAAATAATCTGAACGTCATAACTAGAGCAGAAAGTGATAAATAAAAAAATCCCTTTGGAGAATCCAAATAATTCAGTGTATTCAATTAAATGACACAAAAATAAGTCGGCTTTTCAGTTAAACTTTAAGCAGCTTGCACACTTACTAACTTACGAACATCTTTTTCACGTTCTCGAATTCTGTGCGTATACTCTGTGTGAATACATTTCCGTGGATTACCAGGAACTTATAATAAAATGTTTCAGTTACATCACAGGTCCAGTAGCCCGCCTAGAGATCTGATGATATCCACCATGTGCAATCAACCGAAAAGGATAACAAACAAACAAAGATCCACGGGCTATGACGGGCAATGCTGCACGGGCCATGACAATGTGCATTGCTGGAATGACAAGAATAGAAGTTTAGCCCTTCAATCTACTTATAATGCAAATATTCTATGACCGGTACTGAAGCAAAAAAGAAAATGAAGAAAAGTGAAAAAGACTGCAAATATCACCTTCTTCCGAAAGTTTAACTTTCTTGACTGCAACTCCCTCAATTTCCGATGCCTCTTCCTCTGGCCGAGTGTGCAGGTTTGTCTCAGGCATAGCAGATGCAGAAATAGAATACTGTTTCTTTAAGTTGAGGTTCGTATTTCTGAGAATACTTTGGTAAATATTTCTGCTAAACAAGCGATTAACTGTAAAAGAGAAAACCAATTATGCCCACTGACCTACAAAAGAGGCCTAATAAACAAAAAAACAAAAGCTGGAAGCTCATACACAACAACACCTCCTAATCTTTTTTAGTTGCAGGTATATATCCGTGTGGAAAATGTGCACTGGAGACGTCTATGAAGAAACTGGCGCAGTTCTGCTTGCCTAACTGAATCATTAACTTTTTATTTTAGAAAGAAGAATGGAAGCTCACATAGAAACTAACTAAGTAAAGTATAAACAAATTTGATGTATTTAAAAACAATGAAATAAGAGTTAATTCAACAAGTAAGTTTTAACTGCATGTCTCCATGTAAGTACCTACATGGAAAGTCCACACTGGGGATAATCTGTGAAGAACTTAAAGCAGGTATGCTTGCCTAACAGAATCATGGTTCCGTTTCTGCCGGCTAAAATTGATTTTTACCATACCGGCGGTTTTAATCGGCTTTTATTAATAAAAACCGATTTTTGCCGGCTAGAACTGGGTAAAATCAAATCGCACTGATCTTTTCTACGTATCAATCTTTACTGTTGTTTCTTCATTGTTTTCCGACTTTTTTTCAACCAGGGTTGATCCTTCCGTCCTCTCTAGGCTAACATGAACTACAATCTTTTTGTTGTAGTACGTTAAGACCATAAAGAACTTGCCCATCCGATCTGAACTGCACACATAAAGTTTCTGTTCCAATTGCAGTAGCAGTTAGAAATTTGATTTTAGCCAGTTATTTGATTTTGTCCATGCCACTTGGTCTTAACCATACCGGCAGAAATCACCTTTTAGCCGGTATTAACCGGCTCGTATTTTAGCCACCCGGGAACCCTGAGCGGAATTCTTATTTCGTATTCATATTAATGAAGCTTATTTGACAGTGCAAATCGGATACGTCAGCTGAATTTTATTATAGCTATATTTCGTCCTTTCTTGGAAATGGTCCTCTTCAGGCTCAAAGCCGATCAAGTTGGAAAACCGAACTTGTGGTTTTTTAACTTTTGGTTTTTCCACAAGTTCGCTTTTCCAACCTGAGCGGCTGTTAAGAGCCAAGTTTTTCAGGTTTCCTTTGATACAAAAAATCGCTCATTTCGTTTTCTCTGACTCTGCTGTTTATTTTAACTGTCCTGTTTCTTCTGCTGGGGTACAGTAGAGGTATGCTTATGTGAATGTTTGTTGACTTCAGATTTTGCCATTTACATGCACTTGCTGTGTTCTGGCTGTGTCTAAAGCTAACTACCAGTTAGCCAAAGTAGGTAAGAAGGGCAGCTGAAGACACCTGTACAGATATTTTGGATCTTCAGTCTACCATTTAGCCCAAAACTGCAGTGTTCACATTATAGACAATTAAAGTAACTGTTCACATAAGCATACCTCTACTAATGTACTCTGGACGATTAAGAAGTAAGTTATAGGAGTGGTTGTTAAACTTGAATTCCGATACCTAACCTAAAAATTGGCGATAAAATTATTCTGCTTCCATACCACAATATTCCCTGATTTTGGGAATTTGGGAAACCATTTACCAAATGCTGGGTATATCCAACATAATTAACTGTACTTTGGTCTTTGCGTCTTTGCCATTTTCATGTTTTCATGCACTTGCTGTGACTAATGTCAACTATGAGTTAGCCAAAGAAGGTAAATAAGGGCCTCTGAAAACACCTGAAATATGAATAGGTATTTTGGATCTTAATTCTACCAATTAGCCCAAACGGCAAAAGTGCCAAAACTGCACTGTTCACATTTATGACTAAGTACGTAACTGTTCAAATAAACATACCTCTACTGTATCTCTAGCCTACTTACACAACATGAAGAAGGTTGTAGAATGTCTCAGCTTATTACTATTGTACAGTATACCCAAGAGAAAATTAGTTAAAAACTTCTCAACAAGAAAGAATATTTACCTTGAGTTTTGAAATTTTTTCTATCTGATCAAACGAATGGATTCATTCGTACTTGTTCCAAATTTTTTTCCTAGATGGCGTCGATAGCAGCTTCAAAGCCTTTCACATCCTATGGGCTATCGCGATTAGCTTTCACTCGCGATAGCCCATGGAGGATAAACAGTTTCTTCAGGGATTATACAAATTTGGTTTATATTAACCTGCAGATTACTGTGATTCAACAGTGACGCTGATGCATACCTGGCACTGTCATAATGAAGTTATAAGATCTGATTCGATGGTCGCGTACGAAGCGTAAACCGTTGTGAAAGGCAGTTCAGTTTACTGAACTTTTGATTCCATGAGTAATACTAATCTCCGAAAAGGGAATTCGTAAAGGTATATATTCGAGCCTTCGTCTTACTCACTTGTGGAAACCCAGCGAGTCTGCAAACTGCGGAACAAACAAGGCCGGCGAGGCTCAAACACTAGTTGCCTTTTTGCAGATACCATGGTATGTGATACCACGGTCTAAATTTTTTTTGCAATTACCGTGGTATCTGATACCACGGTCAAAAGCCGTTTTACTAGCCAGTTACCTTGGTATCTGATATTCAGATGCCTCGGTCCTGACCGTGGTATTTGAAAAAATCATTCCACTTTCATCATTACCAATAATTCATTCCAGCCTTGACGCCCAGAAGCCAGGGTCTTTGAGCGTGCTCCACCCTACTTACCGTAGTTACTACGCATGACGTCACGGATCATGGCTTCTTGGAGCGTGTTCCACCTCTCAGGCAATAGTAACTAATAGTTCCTATTTTCGTTCCAACCTCGTGAAAAGTTACTACGTTGAGCGTCCAACCTTCTCTGAATAGTAACTATTTGTTTACCATGCTCGGGAGTGTAGTAAGCGTGGAAACTAGGAATCTCTGTGACGTGATTGGCCCGATTAGCCCGTGGTACGATATTTTTTCCTGAAAATAGAAAAATTCGTTCCAGCCTTGACGCCAAGAAGCCAGAATCCGTTACGTCATGCGTAGTAACTACGGTAAGTAGGGTGGAACACGCTCTTGGTGTCAAGGTTGGAACGGATTTTCCTATTTTCGGCAAAATGTAGTGCCGCGGGCTGATAATACCAATCACGTCACAGAGATCGTGTTATAGTTACCACGCTAACTACGCTCCCGAGCGTGGTAAGCAATTAGTTACTATTTCGAGAAGGCCGGAGTGGTCAGTGTAGTAACTTTTGACGAGGTTGGAACGAAAATAGTAACTGACTGATAGTTACTATTGTTAGGAGGAGTGTGCAACACGCTCTTTGACGTCACGCGTAGTAACTACGGTATGTAGGGTGGAATACACTCAGAGCGTATTCCAACCTACTTACCTTAGTTACTACGCAGGAGTCACGGATTCTGGCTTCTTGGCGTCAATGCTTTAACGCATTTTTCTATTTTCGACAAAGTACCGTGCCACGGGCTAAGTCACAGAGGCTGTAGTTACCACGTTTACTACGCTCCCGAGCGTGAATAGTTACTATTTTTAAAAGGTTCGAACGGTCAGCATAGTAACTTTTCACGAGGATGGAACGACAAGAGTAACTACGAGTTACTATTGTTAGAAGGGTGGAACCTGGGTGGGACACGCTTAACGTGCTATCAGATACCATGGTATCTGCAAAAACGCAACTATTGCCTGAATTCACACTTCGGAGCGAATTAATGTCCTTCTTGATCTATTAATCCTTACGTTGTTGATGATATAGTGTCCGTTGTTAGACATCAGATGCATCCCAGAGGCAATTCCATCGCACATCATTCCACTCTGTGTCTAACGACTTCTTGAAAGTTTAATCGTTGGGTGCTGATACTGTTTTGTTGGTAAAAACTATGCCACGATATACGAACAACTGTAGAGACTGACGAGTTTTGACTGATGGCCTAAACAGCTTCTTGGAATGTCCCCTTCTATCCGTACCAATGTTTATGACATTTGGTAGGACAAGGTCATCGTAACTCGTACAACCATGGAGCTAAGCGTCGTTCTACGACACAGCCGCTACTAAAGCTGAATCTGAGTTCATACGAGTGAGAAGTTCGGGTAGGAAGATTCGGGTGCGATGAAGATTTTTTTCAGAGCCAAATTTCTGACTCGGTGTTGATTCGCAAGTCCGCGGATTTGTTAGGGCAAAACAGTCTGACAGAATTAATTACTAGAGGGCCTTTTCGACTTCATGCCGGATTTTATTTAACTAAGATCCAGGGCCCCCTTTTTGGTATTGTAGCAAAAAATACGTTTGGCTGTGCTCAAGGGCCGAACTATCACTAGAATAAGTCTCAGCTGAATTATCCGTCTGGCGCATTCAAATATGATTCGCAGAGAGTTTGGGCTGAAGGAATACTTATGGCAAAAATTAACATCTGATTCTGTGTACGCTTTCTGCATAAGTGCCATTTCAGTCAACCTGGGGGGGGGGGGGGGGTGGAGATATCAGTTTTAGGCCCCACCCAAGTTTTTTATTCAGACAAGGAATTTTAGTACTCTTTTTGGGGTAAATTTAAATCAGTTTTCAAATGCGTATACCTTAGAATAACGTCATTGCTTTGCATTTAGCCTTTTGAAAGTTATTTATGGGCCAAAAATAGTACCAAGATGGAAGGTTTTGTGACCCTCCGAAATCTAGGGGGGCATGACCCCCCTGCCCCCCCCCAAATGGCGGTTCCGACAAATATACCTTAAAATAAACTCTGACTTCTCGACTCAACGTGGCAACAACACAGACGGCTTTCTCCGTACATCATATCTACCATAACTGTCCCTGCGAAATGATTTAAGTACAAAAGATCTTGAAGTTAAAATTAGTATTAAAAAATGAGATTAGCTGTTTCCAAACATCTCTGAGCATAATTCAGAATTCTTTCGATTTAGGACGAAAGACCTTCCTGGAACAGTAGATGATTTTCGCCACCGGATTGAAACTCGATGCTTTTCATCGCTGGTTCGAACTGCCTTCGATAAAGAGTGCCTGGAAAAAAGAGACAGCATTGAATTCATCTGACAAGCAAACAGAATTTAGGCGTGTTGCCTTTGTCGTTTTCGAAAAAAAGAATGTTAACAGGGGCTCGGGCCATCGTACGTTTGTTACAATAATAAACTTTAGTGGTGAACCTACCGAAATATTCCTATCGGGTATCGATGGGCGTATTGGGCGATGACTAAAGTTTCACTAGGCTAATGCGGTCAGCCAACCTAACACTAAGGAGCATTTCGACTGAACCTGGGTTCATCACTTCATCAAATGGTTCAACACTAGACCTCTGCCTCTTATCAACAACATATACAGGAGAGCTAAGACGTTTATACAGAGCGGTCCTTTTGCTTTTCATTTCAGGAAAAGAATCAGGGAAACAATTATCGGCTGAATCAAGGCTGAATAATGCTTAAGATTACCCAGCTTTCTAGATCCCCGAGCCCTTATCTGGAACACGACAATGCATGAGTAAAAAATATGCGATTTCGATTATACACGTATTCGGAGAATACGTGATTCGACACAGTTCGACCAAACGATCAGCGTCACATTTTTTTTTAACCCATTTTCTACTTGAAATGATGTGTCACGCTCTTTTTGTTAATTACTGGACAGTTGGTCGCAGAAAATCCGAGTCAGTAACAATTTATGTCAGAGAGCAGAGACAGTCTTCCTAGGACAACCCCTACCAGGACAATCTTTTGGCCTACGCTTGGATCATCTGGACAAACTTGTCGGTGAAGCATCTACCGTGTAACGAATTATCTGTGGGGTTCATTTTCCCTATGACAGACTCGTCTGCGGGAAGGATTGTCGAGCAAGCAGTATACTGATGAACTGTCCTTGTGGTAGATTGTCCTTGGGATAGTTTATTAGACGCAATGTCCTGCACACCCTACAGTTTAAGCACCAGAAGTCTGTCTCTCGGGGTAGTTTTTTTTGTGCGACGTTCCAGTAGGGATGCATGTTCAGTATTCAGTAGTTTTCTATGTCCCTAGACACGTCGATGCTGCGGAATCGCATAAAGCTAAAAAGGTACATGCACACATAATCCAAATTTCCCAGTCGGTTGCGAATTTCTTTCTTTGCTCCGAAATTTTGACACATAACATGCAGGTTTTCCATAGTGACGGGAATTCCGCACCCGTATTTTCGCATGCGAAATCTTATCGGATTTTGTGTGGACGTCGCTTAAACTCTGGCGTATTTTTCCTAACTTTCCGGCCGCAGCTTTCATAAGGGAAACAAATATACCTGAAGGTAAACTCTGGTTGCGTCATCATCAGACACATTTTAACATCTCCGCTGAAAGTGGCATCTGTTGAAAAGTCCAGCTGAGCTTGAGCGGATAGGTTCATAGTGACGTCGCTAGACAGTCCAACAGTATCCAGTGCGAGGAATCCACCGATGGCAAGGCCGGCTCTGAAACAGTAAGGACCTTCATGTACACAAAACCATGCAGGCTCAAGATCTCACGAAACATTGTTGAAAATGGGCATTTACGACCGTTTCGTTTTTCGTACAAAGCAACTCACAGTCATTACTGGAAGTCAGATTACCTTGTTTATTTAAGTTAACTTTGATTATTTTTAAGATAACCGGGGTTTTGGCAATCGATACTGTGTCTCCGGCTTTGACCCTCTATCTCTGGTCATTTTGTACAGACTTGTAAAGTAAAACTTTGAACTCGGACAGGTCGTGGAGCTCTTTCGTTTCTTTGTTTGTGTGTTATTAACTATTGAAGCTGCTTTCACATTGACACAGATTAAATCACCACGAAAGCCCTAGTTAGGCTGCTAAGCATCTCGACATTTAGCTGTAAAATTCCTCCGCATAAGGTCTCCATTCTCAAATGTCACCTCTGAGTATGTTGCGATGTAGAGTCAGAGGGAAAAGCAAGGCAATCATGTAGTCTGAGACATCATATAAGTAGGCTACACTAGCTTTTAAAAATATCACCGGCATCTAGCCAACGATAGAAGACAGTCAGAGAACCTACCTGTTTTCTACCTGTGACTTGCAAGTCTTGTACCAGAGCGAGATCTGAATCTGACCAGCGAAATCAAAGGAAATGCTTCCAGAGAGGACAAACAGAGCTGCTACTCCGGCTTGCACAGGGATAAGCTGTCGGTGATCAAACAGAAGAGAGGAGGCCTAAAAAACACATAAATTCAGGACTAAAAAGAAATAACTAGCCTAGCATCAGCCTGGGCGTCATACTATTTTAGAAGCTCTGGTCTAGAGTCTCAACGTCTCTGATTTGTATTGCTGTTTATTTTCTTTATCGTCTTTTTTGTAGTATGTACTTGTACTTTGTGTTTAGTCCGGGCCACATAATTCCCTGGCAATGAAAGCTGGCGGTCTTTAGTAAACGCCATCGAGATCTGGAGCCATCCAGCTTTCTCCAGTGGCGACGGAAACCTCTTATAGGTTCGAGTTCCAATTTCAAGATATTCAGCCATGGCCTTTTTTTTTTTACTTTCGCGGTATTTTTCCGATTTTGGGAGGGGTGACAAGCGCCTTCTTCGTCAGGGTGTTTTCACGTCTGCTGCTCACGCGCCCAAATCGAGTAAGTCGTCATTTTTTCACCAACCATGCGGAGTCATACGGTTGAAAGCACCGTCTCCACCGTGGCCATGCCTCAGACCCATAATTTTTTAGTATGATTTCAACTGACTCATAACACCTGGTGTAATGACATGGTCAGACTGAATGAACAATACAACAAGCTTCACCAACAAAACCAGTATTCTCACGGCAAAGGGAGCTGCGGCACAAAGGTTCACTTCCATGCTCAAAATCACAAATCCAAAGAAAGGCCAACATGTATTAGGGATGTCCAGCCTTACCTGCAAAACGGTGGTCCTCTCCGATCCTGTTCCTGACCACACATGACCTAACAGCTCTGACTGGCCCGTAAAAAATACAATCGGCCTCAGGTAAGCTCCTCCCAGGCTGAGCTCCATACCGGCAGTTGCATCCTCCTCATCTTCCGCTACATCTTCATCATCACTGGAGGAGCCAGCAAGGCTGCTTAGACCACCAGCAAACAAGTTTAACTGAAAAAAGGACCTGAAAGCTCATTCGGCACTTGCAAGAGTAGTTACCATGTGTTCAGCTACGGATCGCACATGGTCTGGACACATAAACGGAACATTTACGGCATGTGCTCTAGCCAACTATCAAGTTCCAAACATATCGGATCACGCGTTAGAGAGTTATGCAAGTCACAAGAAATACAGGAGCCCCCTCCATTTCTCCACAGTACCCGGATCCGGTCCAGATCTGTAAATGTACAAGTACAATTTTTGACTGTCCCGCTCGTCGGGTATCCCCTCCACCCACCCCCAACTCCCCCAAAAGTCGTCGGATCCGGTCCGGACCTTCAAATGGAACATCTCCCCTTCTACAGACCCATAACCTTTGTACACCCAAATTTCATCCCAATCCCTCAATCCGTTTGGTCTCGAAACATGTTACGAAATTTCCGGGCCCCCCCTCCAACTCCATCCACCATGGTTGAATGCGGTTCGGACACACAAAACGGAACATCTTGGGCATCTGCTCCTACCATCCATCAAGTTCCACTCGAATCGGATCACCCATTCGCAAATAACGCGGGTCACAAGATCCCGGATTCCCCCTCCCTCCACCCCTCATCCTCAGGGATGATCCGATCCGGAAAAAGAACATTTCGTTAAGCACTGGTGGGTGCAGTTTAATCGTCCTAGCTTACATGTAAGTGCCCAAACTGGCAAAACCGGGACAGACAGAAAGACATTGCGATCGCTGTACTGAACTTGATCCGAAGGCTGCAAGTGCCATAATAAACTAAAGACTAACAACCCCATGCTGGCGCCAAACGAGGGAGCCCCACGCATGTAAGAACATACCCGCTAGATCGGAGACGTAGAGCAGTTCATGTAGTTGTGTCGGTAGAACACATAGAACATTTTATGACTGTTTGTGAAGAGTGAAAGGAACCAAGGAGGGTGTTTTGACGAGTGGAAAAATTATATTTTTGTGGCTATACAAAATCCGGGAAGATTCATTTGGTCGGGAATGACACATCGGGAACCTTTTTCTAGGCTTTCCACGGTTTTTTGGCTTTGTTCTTTGACAGACTCTGTGTTCTTGTGCGGTTTATCACAGCCAGCAAGGCTTTAGTTTAAGCACATTTACATGTATGGGCTGCAGACTGTTTATATGAACTAACTGAGGAGAACACATTTTTTTTCGAACACTTATCAGTTTGTACCCTGTACCGTCTAGCCTCTTCTAGGATGGACAACTGACTGCTCGTTATCGTTTCACATTGGGCAATAGGCACTAGCTGCCCAATATCCCTCCCACGAGAATGTTCTACTAAGGAAATCGGCGTTCAATAACTGTCTTTGCAAACGCGAGAAAAGAAAGACCGAGAGGTAGATATTGGGCTCGCACGAACCAATATTAACATCTGACACATTTTCTTTACCATCCCACTAGTAGGCTAGATATCAAAATAACCACCAAGGAAGCAGGGTGAAGATCACAACTGTGAGCTGGAAAACACAGGCGTGTTTTAATGGACGAAGTGACAGCATTGTGACTCAAATGTTAAATGCTCCAACTTAATACTTTAGCTGTCCGTCGGCAAAACCTATGAAAGAAATTTGGGAAATCCCTTCTAGAACACTTAATTCTCCACGATATACTTCCTCCTTTGTTTTCGACTGAAATATCCCGGCCCCCTCGCACACCGGTCGCACCTGTCCCGAAATTACAGCGAATTGTACCACTGCACGCGTGTTAGGAATGCACTTTCGTGCCTTCTTTCGTGCAGTGGTGTAATCCTTAGATTGAGTCGCTGATAAAACAAGACCAAAGTTTTCGATGGGATCCCAAAAATTTAATATATGACCAGACAACTAGGTCTTGTCTTCGCCAGGCTAATCATCTGAGAAAACCAAGTTCAGATATACCTGTATAAGCCATATCTATTTTGACGATACCGATCAAAACCTCCTGGTTTACTTCTGCCCAATTTCCGGTTTCGGCAGAATTCCGAGCAAACTACTTACCCAGCAAAAAGAAAATATAGTTCAGAAACGAATTCAGCGTATCTCCTTATCCCTATAAAGAACATCTAATCAACTTCGAATAAAACTTTAACTTAAAAAAAAAATCCGGTTTCAACCGGATTCCGGACGAACTATATGTCCGGTTAAAACATGATTGTCATATACAGATTCAGCGTTCTTACCCTTAAATCTATCATCTAATCAACTTCAAATAAAAGTTTTGCTTTTAACAAATTTTCCGGTTTTGGCCGGATTCCGGACGAACTATTTGTCCGACAAGAAAATGGTTTTCACCACCGTGTTCAGCATGTGTTCTTACCCCTAAAACGAACATCTAATCAACTTCAAACAAAATTTTTACTTTTAACAAACTTTCCGGTTTTAGCCGGATTCCGGGCGAACTACTTGTCCGGCGAGAAAATAACTTTCTTATTCGGATTCAGCGTGTCTCCTTACCCCTAATTCAACTATCTAAATAGCTTTCAAAAAATATTTTTGTTGCCCTCTAATTTGAAACCCCTCCCCCACCCTCAAATATAGAGCTACAGAGCCCATCTTCGAACCTGACTTGTACTTTGACCCGAATGATCCTCCCACCAAGTTTCATCAAAATATCTCAATGCCTTCGAGAGTTATCGTGCGCACAGACGGACAGACGGACCCGCCACTTACGTTTTGGGATCCCAAAAAAACAAAAACAAAAAAAACATCTAGTTTTTCCGAACACTATTACATTTTGTTTTTTAATATATTCATCTTGACAAGGAAACACAATTTCGGCAAGTTGCCACTTTTTGGTCGTTTTGAAAATAAAGAATCTGAATTTGCCTAATATTAGATATAAATCTACTTACCGATAAGAGATCAAAGTCTGACTCATTGTTCTTCAGGTAAACATCAAATGCACTTCTTTTGAGTAATCCACCTCCGATTTCCATCGACTCAGCAAATCCGCTTTCTCCACTCTTATCTTTGTGGAACAGTCGGGTAAAAACAGTCGACAATCCTCCTTGGGACATCGCATTGTAGTTGTTCTTCCTGTACGTCACAACACTGTTTTTTAGCCTTTGCTGGAACACTTCGCACTTTTCCGCCTTGTCGGTGAGCTTCGACCACACGTATTTTTTCAGCTCCTTTTCACCTTTCTTGCCTAATTGTCCAATCACTAACTGAAGGAAGGTATCAGAGATACCGACATTTAGCACTAGATCGAAGGCAATCGTTCTGGCACTATTATCATAAGGCTTGTTCAGACGGAGGTACACATTTTCAAGTAGACTAATATGTTTTGCATACTGGTCTTTTGAGAAAGATTTCAAGCTCTGCAGAGCTACAGTAGCAAGTTTTCCACCGTTTTGAATGTACTTAATTAGGCTCGGCAGGGTCGAACCGGAGCGCAAGTTGGCTAGGCACCTCAACTGTGTAGTCCGGCATTCATCGTCGCTGCATTTTTTCAGAGTTGAGACGATAAACTCCTCCACTTCCTTCATGACCTAGAAAACAAAAAAGAAATTACGGACCGAAAGGAAGCACCCCGTGTGCATCTGTTGAAATCTGACCAGGCATTTACACCCCCTAAAGTGTAAGATTCAGTATACACATATGCAGTTCATAGTGGCTTAGCAAAACGATCCACACTGTAAACAAAAATCTTGCAGTATTTGCTACTGGGATTAACCTTGTCATTACTGAGATAAGATTATCCCTAATTCGGATTAATCTTATCTCAATAGAGATAAGAGTAATCCCAGTCCCATCCTTATTCGGAGAAACTTTTCACAGTGCAGTCAGCTTAATTTCTTTGTAGAGGCCTTGTTCAGAGGCCTTTTTTAGAACATCCTTATTCGTTCAAAAACATTTAAATCGACAAGTTTCGGGCAGTACCGTATACGAAATTTTGCCTACGTCTGTGTAAGGAAAGTCCCGTACGGAACAAACGCGTTTCGGACAACCCTGCACTGGACGGTTTAAGAAAATTAGACAATTAAAATCTGATTCACTTTTTCGGTGGTCGGTTTGGTAAACGGTCCACACAAAGCTCTTAACTGCGCTTGGAAAATCATTCGGGGATCCGGGATGCATATACCAAAGTCAACCAATCAACTTTACTGAACCAAACAGCTTGAAGAGTTCGTCAAAGGGGTCAAAGTCAAGGAACGAATTGAGCCATTTTGTTATAGCTTATGCAAGGCGAAGAACGCATGCCAGAATAAAAGCAAAAGTTAGGCGACAACCAGACTACCAGACTTACCTTGCTTCTCGAGCTTTCTGGAGTCAAAGAAAATGCGTGGGTTACAGCTGCCAAACTGAGGGATAACGACTTCGCAACCTTGGCTACCTTTACTCCGCTGACGGCTCTGGCATAAATATCTGAAAAACGGATGCTACAGTTTACATCGTTATTCCATAACGGTTTACCGCCACCTTACGGCGCATAACTTAAGTGCTGTGAAACAAAACTTTGTCCACCCCTTTCGTACGAATCGAGCGAGTTGAGTCAATCACTTTTATTACTTAAGTGCAATAGTGGCGATGACACGGCAAAAAAGTCCGTTTTTGATAAACAAACTATGCAGGGCAGTCAAAGAAATTAGGACAATGCTCTAGAACAGAGAGTCGGGTGCTAGAAAGTTGGATAGGAAAAATATTCACTTCGTTAAATTACACGAATAGCATTTTTTAGGTAGCTTTATGGAATTTCAGTATCCTACCTTAGCCCAGAAAAACACAAGGAAGGGGGTCATCTTTTTCAACCAGATTTTCATACATATTCGTGCACAAACAGTCCAATTTTCGGAGTTGGATACGAATTTCCTCCTTCGCTTTAAAATTTTGAAGCATCGGATGCACCTTTCCCAATAGTGATGCGAATTTCGCATGCGAATCTTGTCGGACTGTGTATGCGCGTAGCTTTAGTGAATACCTTTCCCATCTAGCACTCATATTTTCCGTCTTCAACGGGCAACAACAAGGTTATATGGCTCTACGCCATACAACAAACTTATTTAGTAGGTATGTTTCACAAGAGGTATCATTGCTTGCTAACAACCTATACCCCCCCCCCCCCGAAATAAAAATATAGGATACGGGCATGTCGCTCTCCCTGCAAATTACCACATTTTGAGCTTTAATGACCATTTGCTTTGGATGACAAATTTTCTTATCCGAATGAGTTCCGTTTTGCAGACTTGGCGACGAAGTATCAAAAAGTGTTTGTGAGTCTTATCTTGGATGCTCAGTAATTCACTTAAAGCCGTCGTTCAAAAGAGTTTACAAAGACAAGATAAAATTCAAAACAGACGAACTAATAGTTTCCCTTATTAACGTTTCTTTCTAACCCCAACAGTTCTGGCATACCTCTTACGATTTCTTCAGGAGGGTTAGTGGCAAGTGAGAGAATCATCAAGTAGCGCTCAACGAAGTCGAGGTGACTCTCGTTCTCGAAGTCCAAGAATTCAACGGCCGCCTGATGAGAAGCAACGGTCTGTGCGCCAGCAACGGCGTCAAGAAGTTGAGGTCTATAAGAAATTTTTTAAATAAGAACAGATGGCAAGTTGATGGCATGGTTTTCCCAAAAGCTAGTATTTTGACATTTTTGATATTTTCAAAAGTCCAAGAATTCGACGGCCACCTGATGAGAGGCAACGGTCTGTGCGCCAGCGACCACGTTAAGAAGTTGAGGTCTACACAAAAAGTTCGACCTGGGAACGGACGGCAAGTTCATGTCATGGTTTTCTCATGAAATCTAGTATTTTTATTTTTTGATATTTTCTGATATTTTCAAAGTTAAAGGACACCTGAACGATCCTACCATACTTCCATGAACCCCTCAGATCGTCCTTCACAGTACCGGTACAGAGAAGAAGAATTTTTTCGCTCCGTGATTTCGGCGCTATCCACTCTTGAAGTTCTAAGTCTCCCTATGGCGATTCGTTACGACCTCCCAAGACAAATTTAGCGCCAATATTTAAACTGTCATTATCGCATGGATAAACGTACGTTGATAACGCATGGATGGATAAACAGCGCATGGATGGATAAACGCATGGACTGTTAAGGCGTGGACTGTTACAACATGAACTGTTACGCATGGACTGTTACAACTGTAACGGCGAGCGTTACGATCAAGACAAGTCGGAAAAAAGGCTGAAAATTATAGCACGGTGAAACTTCATCCGATTTTAGTCCGGTTTTCGAGAGATAAATGGTAAGCAGTATGTAAAAGTGGCAATTTAGGGTGTTAGACTTCATTCAGATGACCTTTAAAGAAAATTCGACGACCGCCTGACGAGAAAAACGGTGTGTGAGCCAGCGACGGCGTCAAGAAGTTGCGGTCTACAAGACAATTTTGAAATAAGAACAGACGGCAAGTTCATGGCATGGTTTTCCCAAAAGCTAGTATTTTGATGTTTTTGATTTTTTCTGACATTTTCAAAGTCCAAGAATTCGAAGGCCACCTGATGAGAGGCAACGGTCTGTGCGGCAGAGACCGCGTTAAGAAGTTGAGGTCTACACAAAAATTCTGAACTGAGAACGGACGGCAAGTTCATGTCATGGTTTTCCCAAGAAATGTAGTATTTTTTATTTTTTGATATTTTCAAAGTTAAAAAAATCGACGACCGCCTGATGAGATGCCTATGCTATCCAATTGTTAATTTGGTATAAATAAACGGTTGACTGATTGATTATAACTGGTCAAAATGGTCTGCAAAACGCAATCCACCCGAGTTCTATCAGTGCTGTTCACTTTCTAATTACAGACTGATTTGTTCAAAAACAGTCAGCAGAAAAATAAATTATTTGGCACCAATATAAACCAAGTGAAAAACCAGATGCTCGAATGGATCAGCTTTAGAAAAAAGACACGAAGCTTTCACTTTGCACAGTCAACAAACGCATCGATTGCAAAAATTCGCCACTGGAGACCAGATGCTTTATCACAGGACCGCGTGTTTCGCACAAAACAAGCGCACGAACACAGCTCACATACAATGTTCAAGAATGTCATATCGGTGCACACTGCGCTTGTGCAAGCAGTTGTTGTCCCTGAGCAAAACGTACAGCTACTCTACTAAGTCAGCTACTTTTCGTGAAAAACGTACTGCGGCTAAACAAGGAATAGTTCGAGCCCAAGGGACAATGAATCAAATTGGCAAGAAGATATTGAAGACTTTCGAATCTGAATTAAACAAGAATAAGGGCGAGGTAAAAACTTCTGCCACTTAAAATGAAGTAATACGCCTTATGACTATCTCACCTTGCCGATGCTAAATCTCCGAGTACCAGCGGAAGAAAGAAAGAAACGGTGTCACAGCTGCTCCCAAGAGTGCCGTGATTGTTTGACGCAGGATTTGAGTCGTTGAGTTTGACTCATTACGGAAACGTTTACTCCTTCTTCCTGAGGATCACTGGCGTGTTTTGGACTTAGTCATATAGAGTATTCTTCATCCTCTTAAAGGACACGTGGTACTTACGATAGTAATTAATTCTACTTCAGTAATATTTTCATCTCGTTCCCGAGATTCTTCACTTCATAAGTGTAAATGTGGTCGAGCTAACGAGCTCGCATCTCGTATCCCTGCCGGCGGCCCCCATTGATCGATATATACTGTTATGAAGCATTTTTGAAATTAAAGAACCTAAACCTGAACCTGCACCTATCCTATCCCCTCTATTACCAAAAAACTGATTATCCCTTTTGACTTTACGTGACGTATCATGCGCCCGATCATTGTTTCCGAGGAGCTTATTCGTCCGAAAACCGGTTACGCAAATTTTGCCAAGACTGTCAACAGGCAAGGGACATAGAAAGAGGCTAAAAACAGCCGAAGCCGTGTGTAATTTTCTGTGAGCATAGCTTAGTTGCAAAGTGGTCAACTATCTGAGAACATCTGAGCAGAAACACTATGTAGTACGAGGTGTCCTTTAAAGTTTAACTGAAAAGCCAACTTATTTTTTTTTATCATTTGACTGACTACACTGCATTATTTTGATTGTGTTAAGGGATTTTTCTTTTTTTCACTATTTGCTCTAGTATGATGTTCAGAATATCTACAGCCGTCCCCACAAATTGTGTCGAGCTGCTTCTTTTTTTTTTAATGTTCAGAATATCTACAGCCGTCCCCACAACGCAAAATTCTACTATGACGCAGAAAAACTGAATCTCGACACAAACGCGGCTTTTCAGAGGTCAGTGATCAGCTCGAGGAAGGTGGCTCACAGCTTGAACACTTATTTTTCGTAAATCGTTTTCGTGAAGCATACAACATAGACACAAGCAGATAGACGTACCACAAATCACAGGGAATTTCCACTATTTGAAAATCGATTATTCGTGAACAGCTAAAGAACGAAGTGACGCATTTTCATCGGTTATTCAAGCCTCTTTAAGTGAATAAGTCATGGGTGCCTAGATTCTGCTATTATATTCCTTTTCGGTTAAACTTTAAAGAGATCTGTGTTCCAATCTGTATCTAGGAAATTAGACCACGGCACTTAAACATGTGAAAGGCTCGTTGGTTTCAAAGCAGTCAAAACAACAACAAAAATCCAAACTTACAGAATGGCGGCATTATTTTTATCTTTCAGTGCGGATGATACAGCATCTTTTTCGGAGTTGCGTAGCACTTCCACTAGGCTCAGATAAACGTTGGCCGCTTTCTCAGATCCGAGATTGTCGGCCTGGAGCATTTTTTTCTTCGACGCAATCAGTTTCTTCAGCTGTGAGAAAGACAAAAATTAACGCGGTTCACTTCCAAGATTATTCCAATGTTTAATCAATGAAGTGGCACATGTCGGACAGTTTTATTTAGATTAAGGCAACCAGGATAAATTAGCGGGTTCTTGGCCCTAAAAAAGAAATACTCGGGAAAATGAGGATCGACTGGATGGCTTATACAGCACATGATGGCCAAATATTAGCTGCTACAGCATAACGTAACATTATCGATGGCGTCATCTTGATGTGACCTTCGAGTCGGATGCCCCTTCTAGGGTCCAAGATAACGCATTAATTACCGGTTTGATTACTGGTCCGTGCTTTATTTTCTTTATTTTGCAGCTCTAATCTTATTCAATTGATCACTTTCCATTCTGAAAAAATAAAAAAATGCAGTCCCGCAAATCGCAACGTTTGCATTTACGAGACGAGCGATGAAATATTTATTTTTCACCATGCCCATAATAAAATTCAAGAAAATTTTCGAGGTTACGAGAAAAGATAATAGGAAAAAAAAACACAAAACGAATTCGCAACAATAAGAAAAGCACTTAATCACGATATTTGTCATGAGGATACAAACTTAACGTAGATTAGCGTATGCCACTAGGCTTTTTTCGACGATACGAGTCATCGTTCGACTTGCCACAATATAGAGAGTTAGAAACTGAATACAACCAGGGGCGTCATTCCAAGGAGGGGGCTCCCGCAGCCAACCACGAAACAAAAAAATCACGAAATCGACAAGAAAGGTAGACCATGGACAAGTTGACCAGAAGCAAATCCGAAACAGTGGACCGTTCATTATATGTACATATTCTATATAGCCTACAAGAAACATTTCTTGGATACGCTTCTTCGTGTAAATATAGCTTATTTTACATGCTGTTAATTACTCTTGCATTTCTGGTCTGCATTTGGTCAAGATCTGCATTAGAAAATGCCAAGGGGGGCCGGAACGACGCCGTTGCCCACCCCTTAATCCCCCCTGATGCCCCGAAAAGCAGCGGGACAAGACGACAGAATAAATTAGTGCCTGTCAAAGGACGAACCTCGAGGTTCATGAACTCGTTTGCGCCCTTTTTTACAGATATTTTTAACAAAGAACAGTTAGCGTAATTTATTTTATTTCATCAGTGTAAATGAACAGCATAATTTAGCATCTTCTTTCTGCTGAAGAAAGCTATGAAGTTGGTTTGTCAATCAATGATTCTATGATTCTATTCTAGGTTTCCGCGAAATGACGCCTCTGAATGCAACTGAACTAAATTGTTCTGAACTCCCAGCTTCTTTCTCGTATATTCGATAATTTCTCGTTTGACATAATCTGTCTAAAAGTTAGGAATTTGTGGCAGACTGTCCCACCCCAACCCTAAAATGACAACTTTAAGGTTTATTTGGAAGATTCATAAGGAGAGACTACTCACAGTAACTGGTTCTGCTAACATCGCCTTTCTGTCAACTTCTTCGGCTTCTAGACCACGATTAATCAGTTCTTCCTTATATAGGGACTCTAAAGCCGCGATTGCCACCGTTACCGCGCTACCCTTTACTGTTTTGCCATCGCCAGTCGTCTCTGAAAGAGGAAGAGCGTTAGCCGTTTCCCCAAAACGTGTAACTTAAAACTGCTTCTAGGTGGTGTGCTGAAACGATGGCGAACGGGCAAATCCATCAGAACAGAAGAAATGCCTAGTCAGGCCAACGTATTCCGAAACGGGAGATCCCTCAGCGAATGCCAATGCTACTAAAAAACGAATGTGATAAAATCTGTGTCTGGAAAACCGCCTGCTTATATAAGGGTATGTTCTGTTTATTTCTACTTAAGGGAGAGTTCTTTTGGCAAATATGTTTAAGGCGAAAGCTCGCTAAATATGTTGGATGTAACTGTTTATTTCTACTTAAGGGAGAGTTCTTTTGGCAAATACGTTTAAGGCGAAAGCTCGCTAAATATGTTCGATGTAACTCTGTACGTGAAGTCACTGACTACAAACGGAAGTTTCCTGTACGATACGGTTTAGCTATCAACACCGAAACATTTTCTATAAACACTGCCCTAGGAGGGGAGTGCGATGCGTGGTTGGGGCAAACCCTCCGATACTTTCTGTGCTTTCCCCTAGATCTCTCCAGGGAAAGATCCATCTTCACAACTAGGTCATCTACGGGTAGTGTTTCAGATAGACAGATACTTTATTGATGCAACTCGTAGCACCGAATTGGCATATGTCGCCCATAACACTCAACGGATAAAAAAACTTAATATATTCAATTAATACAAATTATAAGAAAAACTTCTCCCTTAATATCGATCAAATTTGCCAATTGTGTCTGTAAAATATGGTAGGCTACCAAAGAGTTCAAATACGTGTTAGTACGGCCCTTCACTGGCACCATTAGGTTCTGGCACAAAGAACCGTACTACCACTTCTATCAATTCTCGAGCGCCTCGGCAAAGATTCGAAATCGAGGTCTTTATCCGTCTCAGTACCAAGATCAAGTCCACTCGGTGACTTGATTTCGCTCGTTCTTTTTACTACTAGAGGCGTATTCTCGCCGTTCCCTGAGGACTCCACTTGAGGAGTCCCCGCGTTTTTGTTTGTCCCGGGGACTAATTCCCCGTATTGTCGCGATCGAGTCCCACGGACGGGGAATGCTCCGATTATCATCACCATCATAAAAAAGGACTCCTTTTCAGATTCGGAGGGGAATCAATTTTTGCTGGTGTTGGTGCAATGTCAAATTAATTAAAAAGAATCAGAATAAACAAAACCAAAAATAAAGTGGATCCAGAGTAATTTCGTCAACTGCATACTTTTGTTTCGAACAAAGTCCGTTTTAGAAGCATTCTCCGTGTTCTCGTTGTTTTCGTACGCGGGGTCCGCGTGGAGAGACTCCCTGTATTTTCGCCGTTCCCTTCGATTCCCCGGAGGGTCCTCGGGTAACGGCGAGAATACGCCTTAGGTCGGGAAACAAGAAGGGTGGACGTATTGAATAATCTCGTACTGCGATTACGAGGGAGAGAGATGTGGTCTAGGTAAACCGCCGTTCCGTAAAAAAAAAAAAAGAAAGTTAACCTTTTAAAGTGAGGGTCTGGTTAGAGTATATCCTGGTTCCGGCTTGATTTCTGACGGCGACCTCGATGATCTGGGTTTCCTCGCTTTTAGAGAATCAATAGCTGCACCGTCGGCGCTAAGTTTGTAGTCAACCACAGACTTGGAAACGTGATTTGTACCCAGAATCTAACGGAGAAAACACATGAATTAGCACAATGGGCACTCGTTTTGCGATCCCAAACCAAATCACGCAACAAGTAGGCCATCCTAAAGATGTCGTCAGCCTGTCTGTAATCATGCATAAATGGCGTCTGTGATCAAAGTAAACCCTGGACTGATCTACAGAGTTTGAAAAAATTTGGTATAGCGAGATCGGCTTCGTACATAGGCTTTGTACACCCGATGTAAGGGTGTGTCAGGGGCTTAGAAAATTTAGAGATGGAAGAAGTGTCTCAGTCGAACTAATTACACACGGTCGAATCGGGGATAGGAATAACTGATGACTCAACGAATACGTCTGTTACTCTTCGCCAAGGATGGCAAGCTCGGCAAAAGAAATCCGCCTCTTCAAAATGGTCTGCAGAAAACTGGCTGGATACTGGCCTGACCTGGACGAGCTTGGAAGCAAAGGCAGTGGTTCAGGGTTTTTGAAAAGTTGCTGATGACACCGAACAGACTTATTTTAACTAATACATGTCGTTACCACGTTTTGTTCGGTTAATGTTTTAAACTAAGAACTAATTCTTGTTAAGCTACTTTTCTTTGTTTTTGCTGCTAGTCTTCTCCGCTTCAATTTTCTTCGGGGTAAAAAAAAGGGAAAATAAATATTACCGATTGTCGCTACATCCGCACATACTGACGCGACACTACTCTGCATTGCATTTTTTGGGCTGTCCTCGTTTTGGTTGCTATTGACTATGAAAGATAAAAGATGCGTTTGTTCAACATTTTATAAATGCTGCAAATACCTTCTAGAAATACCTCTCTAGGGCCGTAACTTTAGTATCCGTGAAGTATAACGTCACCGATCCATTTACTACCGTTTCTGAGCGGATTACACGTTATTTTCGTTCGCTTCACACTTGTCACTCACTGAACAGGGCTATGTTACCCCATGTGTAAACTGGAGTGTTCGCATCTATGTGTTATACACTGCTTGTTCTTTCCTTTTTCCTCTTTGGGGATTTTTTTCCGCTTTTTGTCTTAAGAATCTGGTTAATAAACATCATTCATTCATTCCTAATAAATACCTTCTGGGTCCTGCGGTGATCCTTACTTTTCCGCTCGGTCCTACAGTTGTGCTTGAACTTTGTCACGTGATTTCCCGTGTGCTGACGAAGGTAATTCGCGGTACATCGACCAGAGATATCCACTTCTTCACGCTTTTCCGAAAACGTTGCGAACTGGAATAAACTTAGGCAGCCTCGAATGACGTTTGCCGACTTCGCATCAATATTTTTGTCCATGTATGCGCTAAGGACCTGGCCATCTTTCATGTGGAGGAAACTTCTAAATTTCGCCTTTTCTAGGCCTGACTTGGTCTGGACGAAGTTGTACGAGTGCTCCTTCCCAGAGGAGGTGTAGACACGGAAGTTCGAACCCTGAAAGAACAAGAATAAATAAATAATGATCTGATCAACAATATCTTTTAAGTGTATAAAATTAACTTTGGATGTGTCAATGTTTAAATAAAGGCACTCAGTTCAATAAATAAAATACATCAATCAACAATGACAGGTCAGAATTACATAGCTAAGAATGATTAAACAAATTTAAATAAAGATAGCTTTGGATGTGTCTTTGTTTAAATAAAGGCACCCAGTTCACAAATAAAATACACGAATCACCAGAGACAGGAAGATCGTTTGAACTATTTCTGGTAACCTCAAGGTAGTGACGCAGTTTCGTCCAGTCATACAAAAATCCTCAACTTTTGGGCATGGTGCTCATAGGTAACACCATAAAAATCTGCCTGAAAAGCTAATTTCCATTTCAGATTCTCAATTCAACAGATCTTCACGGGGGGTACCATGCCCATACGATGGGGCACGCCCCGACGTTGGGGCACCATGCCCAAAAAATGAGGATTTGTGAATGACTTTGCGACGACCATTACAGTCCGAACAGTAAAGTAAAATTGAGTTCAGATGACGGTTTTTGCGAGATTCCGTAATTACTTTCCAGAGATCACGCTAAGAATGGCAGGAAACCCGTTTCTGGAATCGCTTCCTCTTTTTCCATAGATAACATCGACAGAAGGTTAACATGCTAGAAATAGACAATGTCAGAAATGGAAATATGAAGAATGAAGCTTGAGGGATCACACCAGTTGGCTTGTATTCGAGTTCTACAGAATATTCGGTTCCAACAAAGTCCCTCCTATCCGAACCCATATTTCTGGTAATTTTCGAAAAGTTTGCCAAGACATCCACCATTCTTAGAAGAAAGTATTCATTCAGCCCAAGCAGATCTAAAGGGTAGGTCAGCTGAGATTTATTCCACCATAATTTCAGCCTTTCTTGGCAAGGGTCCTCTTCAGGCTCTAGCTAGAAGAACGAAACTGAAGGTTCCATTCAAATATTCCATTCGTTGAAAGATGAATGAATTTTTTCCCCAACAGCCCAGCCCGAGGGGCCATGACGGAAAAAAAAAAATCATATTAAAGAACAAAATTTACAAGTTCTAATCATAATATTATAAGCACCAAAAACAAACTACTATATCTCCGCTCCTTCCCCCCCAAAACGCTCCCGATGCTCCATACCCTGCCTGAGGCAGAGCTGACGGATGGACAGCTCCGTGACAAAGGAGTCCGAGTCTTTGAACAAGAGCTGGAAGCTCATATGGCACTTGCAAGGCTAGGTCAGAGGATGAAAGTAGGAATTCGTCAATTCGTGGGTTTCTTTTGATCATTTGTAAGCAAAACCCTTGATATAAGAATAATCATGGGTCCTTGGAAATCACGAGACTGTATCGTTTGGCAATGCATTTGGCTGTGCGCACTTTAAGGGCGCTAGAAAATCATCTGTAATCAAAACTCTTGAAGCAAAAAAGATGATCACCAGGAGCACGAAAATGTATATTTTACTCAGAAGTATTGTTTGTACTTTAAGGAATTCAGTTGTAAGCAAAACCCTTGAGGCAAAAATGATCATGGGCTCATAGGGATAACGAAAATGTATCTATTGCTTAAAAGTATTTTTTGTACTTTGCGGTTAGCATTAGTACTTTAAGGGATGGCCGGATCTGGGAACTAACTATTTCTTAGCCAATCATGTCAAGTCTCTAATTTTCAAGCCAAGTTTCATCGTCCTAGCATGTCTGGAAGTACCTTAACTTGCGATCACCGGAATTCCGGACCCCCCCCCTAACTCCCCCACAATACTCGAATCCGGTCCGGTTCTGTCACTGATCTACATACGGGCTTGTGCTTGTTCTTCCCACCAAGTTTCATTCCGATCGCTCCAGTCCAAGCATGTCACAAGGTTTCCGGACCCCCCCCTCCGACCCCCCCACCCCCAGCTTCATCGGATCCGATCCGGACTTGAAATGGGACATGCGAGACATGTGGTCTTTCTACATACCAAGTTTCATTATGATCCGATCACCCGTTCGGAAGTTATACATGCCTCAAGAGTCCGGATTCCCCCTCCCTCCTCTCCCCCCACGATGGTCGGATCGGGTAGCTGACTGTTTCCAGTTTAATCTGGTCGTGTCCCTGATCTGCCTGCCAAGTTTCATCGTCCTAGCCCACCTGGAAGTATCTTTACTCCGTATGACCGGAATTCCGGAACTTCCCTCCAACTCCCCCCCCCCCAGTGCACGAATCCGGTCCGGTTCTGTCAATGATGTACCTAGGGGTTGTGCTTGTTCCTCCCACCAAGTTTCATCCCGATCGCTCCACTCTAAGCGTTTAACATGATTTCCGGTTCCCCCCTCCGACCCCCCCCCACATTCATCGGATTCGGTCCGGACTTGAGTTGGGACATGTGAGACATGGTGTCTTTCCAAATATCAAGTTTCATTAAGATCCGATTACCCGTTCGAAAGTTATGCATGTCACTAAATTCCGGATTCCGGCTCCCCTCCCTCCCCCCACGATGGTCGGATCGGGTAAGTGACGATTTCCAAGTTAGTTTGGTCGGGCCCCTAATACGCCTGCCAAGTTTCATCGTCCTAGCACATCTGGAAGTACCCTAACTCGCGATCACCGGACTGACCGACCGACCGACGGAAAAGTGATCGGTATATGGCACTTGGCCGGAAGGCAAGTGCCATAAAAAGGCGTCTCGGGACCGTCTCGAGACGAGTCCAGAGTCCGAGTTCACCAGCTCTGGCTTGAGGAGCCTCCCGAACCGACGGAGGTTTGTATTTCCCATATTTCTTACCGAATCCCTTCTCGCAAATATCTCCCTTCTCAGATCTTGTAACTACACACAACAACCAGCCAAACAGTTGCTTTGCTCAACAAAGCTGCATCGATTTCAAGAGCAAGGAAATCGCTGCAGCAGCGAGAACACCCAAACAAAGCAATTTCAGTTTGCTTACCAGTTCTTCCAAACCGTCTTTAGGAAACGGACATAAGATAGCGAACACAGAGTTCAGCAACCCTCACTGATGTAAGATTAGTATGTAATAAAAGAATGTACTGACAGTGAATTCGAAATTAACCGGTAACAAATCTGAATATTATCCGGCAAGCACTCACCATGAATATATGCTGGCCTCTATCTATGAAGCAGAGCGTCAAAGAACCTGCCTACAACCAAGAACAAATAATCAGAAAGAACTTCTGACTTTAATCGCATGCAGCGACTATGAAAACCCCAACAAATCTGAGCGGTCCCTAGAGGTATTTACTCTAGATTTGAGCTGATGTTGATACCCGTTTACTTCTCTTCCGGCTTCACCGGTGCTTATTGCACAAGAAATGTAGAAAGAGGCTAGCAGGAGGCGTACTCCGCGCACTGACCCGCTCTGGAGCGCGTCCACAGAACCAATCGGCGTTGACTTCTAGATTTCCTCTTTAGCGACTTAACAGCGATTTAGCTATTTGTAGAGGTAACGAAACGTGATGTGGCGCGAAGCTAGTAGCCTCCGCTCGTTTGCACCGGGAGTCGGCCGTATTTTACTCGACTCAGCATGTTTGTATGACCGAGATAGGGAGACAGCAGTTCTATCTCGTTATTTGTTCTTGCTACAGCTCAATCAAAGTTCTGTTTAACTCAGCTAGGTTATTTCGAAGTTCATAAGCATGTAAGATCCTACCTGAACAAAAATTACAAAATCCTTACCGACACTTTTAGAAGTATCTCGCTTCCATATTCCCAGACGTTTGTGACCGTGACGTCAGAATCCACGCGAAAGCCAACCGGCTTGCCTAAGAACAAGAAATCCTGTAAGAATATCTGTGACGTTCCAGAGCGCTTTAGGACCATCTGCGACCACCACAGCCGAACCAACGGGAGGCTTTGATCCTGAAGAGCATTTAGGTGTACGGTATGAACTGGAATTTATCTGTATTTCACCACCACTCACCAACCAATCATATGGCCCTTTTTACATTTTCTTCCAAGACAAAAGCCTAACGCAGGATTTGCAACACTTCGCAATACGTATGCTGTTATGATCTTAGGGAATCGCAAAGATAAGATCAGCAGGGTAAAGTGACCGGAGGGGATAGGAAGACAAGTACTGAGCAGGTACAACCCAGTTCCCGCCTGAATTGATTGGGAACTGACGTTAGGTTGAGTGGCGAAAGGAGACTGACTCCTAGTAAAACACTCTTTGGGCTACTTGACACATATAATCAAATACAGATTTTACTGATGAAATACTGGGCCTTCTTCTTAGGGTAGACAACAAAATCAAAGGGTAATTTTAGTCCCTTTACCAGCCTCTGCTCCTAACTTCCACGAACCTTCATTAAATAAAAAACAAGAGCTGTAAGCTCATATGGCACTTGCAAGGGTTGAGATGTATTATTTGATCAAAAGTAATTTTCGACTGTGCGGTTCAGATGCGCACTTTAAGGGAGCTAGAGAAAAAGTATATTATCGTTGAACTTGGCTGTAATGATGCGCACTTTAAAGGCACAAGAAATTCATCTGTAAGGAAGACCCGCCTTGAGGCAAAAACGATAGCAGGCTCTTAGGGATCATTGATATATACGTATGATCAGAAGTAATTTTTTTTCCCACTAATTTGCGCACTTTAAGGGTGCAAGAAATAATTTTTTTTTGCAAAACCCTTGTGGGACAACTGATCATGGGTTCAGATGTATCGTTTGATAAAAAGTACTTTTCGCCCTTGCGGTTAAGATGCACACTTTAAGGGAGCTAGAACTTCATTTGTAAGCAAAACCCTTGAGGCAAAAATGATCATGAGCTCATGGGGATCATGGAAATGCATATTTTGCTTAAAAGTATTTTTTTTAATTTGCGGTCATGATTGGTACTTTAGGGAATGGTCGGATTTGAAAAGTGGCGATTTCTAAGCCAATCTTGTCGAATTTCTAATATTCCAGCCAAATTTCATCGTCCTAGCACATCTGGAAGTACCTTAATTCGCGATCACCGGAATTCCGGACCCGCCCCTCAAACTTCCCCCACAGTCGCCGGAGCCAATCCGGTTCAGTTTGGACTTGTTTGTTATTCCCACAAAGTTCCATCCCGATCTCTCCAGTCCAATCCGGTCACGTATCCCCCCCCCCAATTGTTGTCGGATCCGGCCCGGACATGAAAAAGATCACCACAGGCTCTGTTCAGTTATTAAATTTCACTCGAACCCGATCACCCGTTCCAAAGTTACGCATGGCTAAATATTCCGGATTCCCCCTCCCTCCGATCCCCCCACGACTATCGGATCGAGTGAATTTTTATTGACAATTCAGTTTGATCGGGTCCCTGATACACCTCCCAAGTTTCGTCGTGAAAATCCCAAAAACTGTAATCACCAGAATTCCGTGAAACTCCCCTCCACCTCCCCCCCCCCAAGTGTCCGGGTCCAGTCCAAACGTGTAAACAAATTATCTGGAGCAGATTCTTGTTCTACCCAGCAAGTTTTACTCTGATCCCTCCATTATAACCGTTTCTCGAGGTTTCCGGTCTTCCCCCACCCCAATTCCCCCATAGATGTCGAATCCGGTTCGGACTTCAAATGGAACATCAGAGATATGTCATTCATTCAGATATTAAGTTTCGTCCCAATCCGATCACCCGTTCGAAAGTTACACAACACTCAATTTTCCATATTCCCCCGCACTGCACCACAGATACAAACCCCTTTGACCCTCGAATGCACTAGCTCTTTCCAATGTTAACAGAGTGATGCGATGCAAAGAGTGACGTCACGCCGCGCGCAGACCTACTAGTGTAAAGAAAGGGGTAGGGGTTTTACAAAAACTACTAAATTTTCCGGATTCCCCCGCCCTCTACTCCCTCCACGGAGGTCGGATCGGGGAAGTGATTATTTGCAAGTTGGTTTGGTCGGGTCCCCGATACGCCTGCCAAGTTTCATCGTCCTAGCACATCTGCAAGTACCCTAACTCGCGATCACCGGACCGACCGACCGACCGACCGACCGACAGACCGACAGACAGACCGACCGACGGAAAAGTGATCGGTATATGGCACTTGAGCGAAGCTGCAAGTGCCATAAAAACATTCCAATGCGTTAGAGAGTTATGCGTGCTCAGAGCTCGAACGCTCAGACAGAAATATTCACGATCTTAAACAGGTATTCCCAAAAAATCGTTCCAAAAAGCTCGACTAGGAAATGTGACACCAGCCCCGAAAGTAGACTCACCAGCTGCGATACCATCTTCGGGCGCGTCGACTCCGTTCACCAAAACCACTGCATCATATGCGTATTTGTAGATGGCGCCAAGTTCGTATCCCCTCGTTCCGCCTGTGGGCATTGACCGTGCTTGAGAAATTAGTTCAATACAATTAGAACAAGCAAAGCGATAGGAGAATAGCCAACGATTCTTCCACTACTAGAGGCCTGAGAGAGATTTACAAGGCGAGACTCGGTCCACGACGCAGGACTCGAGAAACGGAAATAATTTTCTGTGTCGAAAGTCTGAAGTTACCTCTACATTTCTCAAACTTCAACTGAACCAGCACCAAGAAAAACAATTTTATCCATAAAAAATCTTACGTGACCCGTTAAGACCCGCGATTTCTCTAACTTTAAGTGAACCAGCAGCTCGGGAAAACTGGACCGATAAGGTTAGAATTATTTTGAAAAGAAAAATAGTCTTTCAATTGTCTCTCAGATCCCATGGTGGTTACAAGCGTATGTTAATAACCGGTAATTATTAGACAGGTTACAGACACCGGAAGGTAGTACAAGTCAATTAGTATTCAGTGCAGCTATACAAGCAACACGCTTCACGCACAACAAACCACACCACCACCGAGGTAACTTCTGAAAATACAAACCAACTACATGTCAAAATCATGCTAAACTACATAGGCTACACATCAAGAAAAATCTACCAGAGCAGAATTGCGGAACAGACACATGCAACGTAGGCTATGCCTATGGTAAATATTAATACACTAGTAGTAAATAAAATGACTCAACCGATCTATTACTGCTACTGTAAAAGCAAACCTGTTTGTTGCTATGGTCCTTATTCTTTTGCAATACATCATATCACAAATCTTCGTATACTTAATTTGCAAATTCTGGCAGACGACGTTGTAATACCGGTGTGCTGCTTTAAAACAATTATAACCACACAGCGGTTGGGTTATCGGCGGAAGGAAAATTTAGCATCTAAACTGTTAGGTTAAATATCAGAAGGTGTGAATGTGGTTAATCTTCATACGGTTGAAGATCGCACATTACGCTTCTCTACAACTGATATCCTTAGACCCAACAAACAAACGTTCAATTGCAACAGCAGTATTTGCTTTTATTCCTTGATCAGACCAGCCTATTCAAAATAGACAGGAAGGACTGGTTGAGAGTCCCCGCTTGTAAAAATGGTAACAAACTGGGGTTCACAGAACCGTGCTTCCGACAGCTTTCGACGTGGGTAAGCTGGACAGACTCGTTTCGTTCCAAAAGGCTTTCACTATTACAGCTACCAGCACCAATCTTATCAGTAACGCGGGTTGGGAGGGGATGACGGAGGTGGTGTTAATTTTCAGAATGCAAGAAAGAACAGGAGTGTACCAAAGCATGGTAATTTTTGGGATTCCATAGTTTTGTCAAAAAAAGCAACCTAGTACCGAAGGGGACTGGACGATATGGATCTAGGTAATTGTCTTACACTGTACAACCAGCACATCCATATCCTGTCCATCTGCCGGAAGGATGCTTGGAGGCTCTGAACAATTATTAAAGTCTAACCGAAAAGGACTGGGATAGGACAATCTAGTTACCTATCACTTATTCACTTAAATTGGCTTGAAGACCCGCTGAAAATGCGTTACTTGGTTGTTCCGTTATTAAAGAATAATCGATTTTCAAATAGTGGAATTTCCGTGTGATTTGTGGTACCTCTATGCGCTTGTATTTTTGTTGTATGCCTTACAAAAAAGATTTATGACTTTTCTTTGTTCAGGCACTAAGCAATCTTCACCAATATCGCCACTGCCCACTGAAAAGCCTTGTTTGTGTTTAGATAAAAATTTCCCGCGTCATAGTAGAATTTTCGCTGTGGGGACAGCCGCAGATATTCTGAACGTCATAACTAGAGAAGATAGTGGAAAATAAAAAAAAATCCCTTTGCAGAATCCAAATAATTCAGTGTATTCAACTAAATGACACAAAAATAAGTTGGCTTTTCAGTTAAACTTTAAATATATAAATATAGACCTATGGTAATTTGTCTCTTTGGTCAGGACGAGGCTAGTTTATTCCGCCTTACCTGTACAGACGAAAAACACCATCCAAATCGCGCATTTCCACATGTTGCCGCCGGTTGGCCTCCAATTATACTAGCACTTCGAAATTTGATCCATGGCAACTCGGAACCAGAGATAAGAGCCTCCGTGTTTTGGATACAGATAAACGAAAGCAATCTTCAGGGCATGTAAGAATATGGTGAGATGTGGAAACGGAGGCCCTGGAAAACGGCAAAACAAATAACGGATTGCCAGTGAAGCTGGAATCCTGGGGCCACGGGCCTACCTATTATGACAGGAGTTTAACGACCAGGACTTCGGCGTGACACGACACGTGGAAATGATTCTAATTCTGGTTCCGGCGATAGGAGCTATACTAAATGGAATGAATGCTGTATTTGGGACACAAACAGTTTAAATAGTTTGACTGCGCAACTTGTTCATTTACATAATTCCTGTTTACACCGGGTCTTGGATGTTCTATCATACATGGACTTCAGTCCCTACACCAACTTTGATAAAACAAAAAAAAAATCTCAATCCTTTCAGGAGTTATCATGACAAACAGGGGCGTCGCAAGGGGGGGGGGGGTGCAGCCCCCCCAACTTTTCGAGATTCGGTAAAATTTTGGGCCGGAGGCCCAAACATTTTTTACTAAAACTGTTTGGTATTTTTTCGATAGCGGAAGTATTCGGTATATTTACGGAGATTCGGTAGTTATACAGAATCCCAAATAGGCTATCGGTACAAATCTATTTGGTATAATGATCGGGATTCGGTATAATTCCCAGTATTCGGTAGTTATCACGAATTCGGGGAGAGAATTTACGGAAATTATTCGGTAATTGTTCGATGCCAGAACTATTCGGTATATTTATGGAGATTCGGTAGTTACACAGAATCCCGAATAAGGTATCGGTCTAGAATTATTCGGTATCATAATTGGGATTCGGTAATTTATTCGGTATAATTTTCAGGATCCGGTGGTTGCCTCAAATCCCTACTTTTGTTCCAGTTTCGACGAAATTTTACCGAATACGAAAATTATTCGGTACTGTTTCGATATCAAAACAATTCGGTATAATAACCGAGATACGGTAGTTATACAGAATCTCGAACATGCTATCGGTCTAAACTTATTTGGTATAATAACTGGGATTCGGTATAATTTCCATTCGGAAGTTACCACGAACCTCGAAACTCGGAAGAGGTCGAGTGAAGTAGGCTACTGGTTGCAGACAAAAGGACAGATTTATGATCTCATCGATAGTCCTTACTTTTACTTTGGATCCCAAAAAGAAGATTTAATCATGAATCTTAATATTCTATATTTTGCGGAAGGGTGCGTCATTTGATTGGGGTTTTAATACAGTTTTAGGATTGGGATTTCGAAACATTAAAAGCTAAAATCTGGATGGAAATAGTTAAATTTGGCAGGAAAAAGCTAACTTAAATAAAATTTCGCCTGCGGCGCTCACTTTATGTGATCATGGGTAGTATTGACTTTGGTAGAGTAGCTGCTGCTGCAGGAACGTCGCTCAATACGGTTTCTGGAACTTCTTAGAGCATCGGTATTTAATCCACGGTTAATGATAGAATTTGTAAGATAAGCAGTTAAACTTCAGCCTACAGGAAAAAAAAATCTCGCCTGCGGCGATCACTTTCTGTGATCATGGGTAGTATTGACTATACTACTGTAGTTGCTGCTGTCGGAACGTCGCTCCATTCGGTTTCTGGAACTTCTTAGAACATCGGTATTTGATCCACGGTAAATGATAGAATTTGTAATAAGCAGTTAAATTTTAGCCTCCAGGAAAAAAGAAAGATTCTGAAAATTCGCCTGCGGCGCTAGATTTATTTTTCTCTTGGGTATAATACATAGAAGCTACTGCAATCGTGCCCGGCAATATATTCTCCAAGTGGCCTTCGCCAAAACGCCACTTAATTAAGTTGGCTTATCGTCTTTCATGCTGCCCTTTAATGTTACTTTTCCTACGTAATCCTTTCTGTTCCATAATTTAAAGCTCGAATTTTCAGTTTCTAGGATTCGGTAAAATTTTTGAGAGATTCGGTAAAATTTTGGCTCTGCACCCCCCCCCCCCCCAACGAAAATGCACTTGCGACGCCCCTGATGACAAACAAGACCAAAAATTTGGATGGGTTTCGAAAGGTGAATATTTATTTGGCCCCTTTATCCAGACAATCGGGTCTTGTAGATTTTCTGTCTTCGCCAGATCCCGTAAACATGCTATTTATCCCCAGGTCAGGTTACGACGCATATCGACGATATATGCCCGACGATAGATTTACCCGTAGTAAAACAAAGCAGTTAAATGGATTCAGTCTTATTTCATTGTACAGACAGGAATAACCTGACGGGGAGATTCATTAGAAATGTACGAAGAGTGAAAGTACTGGTTTCCCGCACAAACTGATCCTCTGAGAAAACAAACTAAGAATTGATTTGGATTTACCAAGCAGTCTTGCCGTCAAATCAAAGCTCTATACGACTTCAGAATTCACTTCTATCGAATTTCCGGGTTTTGCCCGATTCTTGACGGATTCCTTTAATGCTGCTAAATTTATTACTTCGGCCGGATTCCGGGCGAACTCAATGTCCATGAAGAAAATAAAGTTCAGATACAGATTCAGCATGCCCCCCCCCCCCCGAGAGTAGCCAGATCCACGTCTGACCCGGCGGAACATCTGAGGCATGTATTGTTATAGCCTATACTGAGTTTCATTATTTATTCAAGAGTTATGCATGCCCAGAAAATTTCCGGTACCTCCTCAATTATTTATGATTGGAGGTTCGTTTCTTCCAGCAACAGCCTGACGAGGACCCTTGCAAAGGATGGCCGACATAGCGCTGACGAACATCGTAGCTTTTCCGTTGTGAGCCATTGTTTCCCATATGCTATATATTTTCTAATCAGCTTTGGCTGAAGGAGCATTTATACCCCTATACCGAGGTAGGATCGATTCGGAAACATAAACGTCACATCTACAGCATTGCTCCTATCACTCACCAACCAAGTTTCACTCGAATCGGAGCACTTCCGGAAATTTTCCGGTATCTAAATACTCCTTCAGCCAAGCCTAACTGGGAATCATATAAAACAATGATTCAAACGAAAAAGTCAGCTAGATACTTCAGCGGTATTTCGACCCTTCTTGACAAGGGTTCTCTTCCGATTGCAGGTTCTTTTGTTCCAGCTACAACCTGAAGTGAACCCTTGCCAAGAAGTGCCAAAATATCCCTGAAGAATATCCTAGCTGACTTTCCCGTTTCAAGCCATTTTTATATATTTCTGGTTACCCCACTCAAACTCACCCGACCGAAGCCGGATCCGGTCCGGACCTCAAAATAGCATATCTAGGACCCAAGTCGTATCCAGGGGGGTAGGGGGTTCGACTTCCTCCCCGAAACCCACAAAAGTAATCGTTTTTTGTAGGCTTTAGAATCTGATCTATGCCTTTTTTGTACTTTTTGGGCCAAACCGCGGGTCGGCAAACCGGCAGCCCCCCCCCCCGAAATACATTCCTGGATACGGGCCTGCTAGGACCCATGACTTTGTACAATCCCAGCTGAATCCCAATCAATCTATCCGTTTGTTTTTTTACGCATGTTACACAATTTCCGAACTACCCCTGTAACTGTCATCGAATGTGACATGGACGAAGAAATTTCACATCTAGGCCATATGTTCCCCACCCACCAAGTAGTATTACTTTCGGTTGCATTTTTAACTTTATTAGAACGTAAGGACTCCTCGGGGAATCGAAGGGAACGGCGAGAATCACTCGAACTGGAACACGTCCGTAACCCCCCCCCCCGCCAACCGGTCCGGTCTGGACCCAAAAAATAACATATCTAGATCCCATGAGCTTTTTTTGGTCCCTGCGAAAGCCAAACAATTTCCGGGCCCTCCTCCAACTCTCCCACCGTAGCCGGATACGGTTAGGACACATTATAGGAGTCTCTCGAAAATCTGCTCTTACTAGCCATCAAGTTTCATTCGAGTCGGATTTCACGTTAGCAGCTTACGCAGAGTCACAGGATCCCAGATTCCCCTTCCCTCCACCCCACATGGATGGTCAGACCCGGGAAAACAATGTTTCGACGAGCATTTGTGTCGTGCCAGGTTTCATCGTCATAGCTTACGTGAAGTGCTCGAACTAGTAAAAGCAGAACAGACGGATTGCGAAAAAGACCTACCGCCCGTCAGACAATAAGATCGCTATTTAGCAGTTGAGTGCCACAGTGCCAAAAAAATGTATCACGTTAAAGGAACAGAAAACTTGACTCAAACTTGACTGGGAGCTAGCTAACATATCAAGAATGTACCCTGAGTCGATATTCAGAGTAAGAAAAATTCTCGTTACGACCATTGCAGTTTCCGGGCAGTTTCCGAGAATTCGACTTTTGAGCAAAAGGTTTGCAAAAGCAAAAGGTTTGTGTGCCGCGACTAGGAATCGAACCCCGGCCGTCTTGTCGGGGAGGTCGTTAGTCTGTAGTCTACATGTAAAAAGGCGAACTTTTACAGTACATAAGTGCATAATTACAATGCATAGGGGCAAGGGCCTGCCAGCTAGCTTTGGGAACACTAAGGAGGGGGTTCGAGATAACAAAGAAGTTGGGGCCTGTCGACAATAAGACCCTGTATATTTATCTAAGCCCCCCCCGGGCGATTCGATGGCCGAAAGTTGCGTAGTCAAGTTTACTGTTCCTTTAAGCGTCAACGGACAACTTGACTAATCAGCAACGAACAGAGACAGACACGTGACAACAATACGATTATGCCTTTCCTTCGACATTCGCTCTAATCAACGAGTATTTGTCGTGGAAAGGTTACAATTGGTTAGCCCTCGTGGGTGCAAGTAAAGTAACGCTCTGATGGCGGCCAAACCAGTAGTTGAACATATACGTCTGTCGCTGATATCCCGACACGCTTCCTAGCCATGTTGGCAGCTTATGAGATCTATCTCCCATTTTCCATATTTCACTACACTCAAATAAACTTCTACAGTACCTGACGGTACGTCTGATTACTTTGTCATTCTCAAGGGACACATTGACAAAAAGAAAGGCATGTCCGCCGAAAAAGAACTGCCGCACCTGGCCACCGTTACAACGGCGTAAGGTACGGCACAGCCTATAGAAACAGCGGCGCGCCCCAGTCTTTCCGACGATGGCTCAGCGGCGCAGCTTTGGAGTCTACCATGGATGACCGTGATCAAAATAAGCGCCGATTTGGAGGATCAGCAGCTGTTATTTTTCAATCACTAAATAGGGGCCTGAATCGGTTGCTGATCGGGGATCATTCCCTGTTTCCGTCCCGTCTACGCTATCAGAGGCGACAAATAGGATAAAGGTATCCTAGTCCAAATTTATAGAAGTGTTCAAAGAAGCGTACAGTAGAGGTGTGCTTATCTGAACGTCGCCTGACATTGAACGGTCGCCAAAGAATACACTCAAACCCATACCAAGCAACTTTCACCGCAAAATACTTGTCAGAAACGTTTATTTTAGGTCCAGTTCAACACATGCTACAGAAAAACAAGTCAAATATTTGCTCTTCATTTACTACTGTTTCTTGTTTTGAATGGTGCAAATCCTTCAAACCTGATTTCTGTTCCCGATATTTTCTATCTGACTTCGTCGAGTCAATGATGACCCCATGCTTTGGGTGCGGACAGCGAAATTTTTTATCCGTACGGGTGGGTTTTTTTTGTCAGCGCGCTATTTCCCTAAATCCATGGACGGTTCAATCATAGGAATGGAACGGCTTAGTTCACTGAACTCCGATTATGCTACATCGAATAATTAAATCCTGGACTGTCGACTTATTTGGTAACAATCACAAGCTAAGCAAGCTCCGGGTAAGCATTCCAAACCGAAGGCCCTACCACAACAACAGAAGATCCAATCGATATCCTCTAAATAATTTCATGCACACTGCCAGTCCTCTTCAACGCGGGCAGAGGTGCCGCTTGATTTTTTAGGCTTCGCTTCATTCTCAGACCATTTTCTTTTGCCAGTCCTTTTTGTTTTTCTGCACGTCTGCCTAGGCCGATTCATAGCTGGCCTGGCAAGCTTCCCTTCTCTTCGGTGTACGCAACAATGCCTTTAAAGTACGATGCACAGTTATTATGCTTTATATTTTGTAAAATCCATCACAAATAAATATTTCCGACTTCCCATATATCGCGCTTCAAAAAATACTCCATGTTCTTGTTATCGCTGGTCTTTACCTCTGTGGCCTGTGGGCGATGTGGTTTTCAGTGCTCGTACGAGACCTGCGCGGAAAATTCAAAAACTCTCGGTCACGCACTCGGTTAAAAAAAAAACGCGCGAAATTCAAATTCAAAACAACACGTTGGTAGAAAGCTGATTAAGGCGTTTTACCCTTGGCAGAGCTCTCCCAATCACGGGGGAGCTCCTTGGTGAGTTACCCCTTTTCATTGCGATCATTTGGATACCAAATACTTTGAAAAGAGATGTCGTTCAACCCCGTAACTCCTAAAGTAGGAAGCTGGGCAGACAACGTCCCAACACCCACGCCCAAAAAAAGGAAAGGACCAGATAGCTCAAACTCCCCACCACAAATACCAGTTTTAACGTCAACCCCACCTGTACCTGCGTACACAGTGGTAAAAATCGCAAAGAAGGACGGATCGTCACTGAAGGACGTTGGTATACTGGCAATCAGGAGAGCTATATACCCAGAGGTGAAGACTAATTTTGATATCAAACTGCTGAGCGATGGAACTGTGGACCTGTTCTTCATAGAACAGACTGCAGCTACCCTACTCATCCAAAATGCTAACAGAGTCCTCATTGCAGGGGCCCCCATCACGGCAACCAACTCCTCGAAGGAAACGAAGCTCCAATACGTCCTATATGGGTTAGACGTCTCCCTGAAAGAGTCAGAAATCAACGATGACCTCATTGATGCATCAGGCAAAGCTTTGGACATCCATTCAATAACAAGATTGAAAATCAGGAACGAGGACGGATCATACCAACCAAGCCAGTCAGTCTTGATATCGCTCCCAAATGAAATCAGAACAGACATCTACATGTATGGGCAAATGATCAACTTCAAGCCCTACAAACCCAAACCCCTACAATGCCAAAGATGCCTAGCCCACGGCCACACCCTCAAGCGATGCAGCCAAAAAAACCCATCCTGCAAAACCTGCGGAAAAACCGACCACATCACAGAAAACTGCACAGCATCCCATCCTTTCTGCAAAAACTGCAGGAGCAACAGCCACTCATCACTGGAGAAAAACAAGTGCCCAGCCCATGAGAGACGAGCAGAAATCCTACGAACCTCTACCAAGCTGAATCTCCCCTATTCAGTAGTAGCTGCGAAAATGCCCGTACAAATCAAGAAACCGCTGACTGCTAGCACCAACCGCCCCAGCCCTAGCACCCAGCCCACATCAAGCACCCCTCAGATAGCGACCATGAACCAAAACACCAACCAGAGGGCGTCCCAACCCACCATCGCAGGAATCAGCCAATTATCTCAGCCGTCAACGTCTGGAGGACCCATTCCAAACAGATCAACCAACCCCAACCCAAACGGAGATCTAAAAAACGAGCTGCAAAAAATATCATCCTACCTAACTCTAGCCCACCTCATCTCAACAAGCACGTATCCAGAAAATGTGAAGACAAGCCTCACTAGGCAAGCCATCCAGACTTTCCTAGGAGCTGAAGCTTGGAAAAACGCCCACGCGATGTTGGAAGCCCTGAAGGCTGAGGTTCCTGCCCGAGCCAGTAACCAGCAAAAAACAGGGGAATTACGCCTATCAGAATCCAGCTTTAGTTCAGCTGAAAACCAGGACGAGAACATGAGTGGAGAAGTAACAGAAAATTAAACCAGAAGAACAGACAAGTTTTAAAATACTTCAATGGAACATAGTATCCCTCAGCAATCAGAAACTTTGTGAACTAACAGATTGGGTGGCAAAGTCAAAAGTGGATGTAATATGTCTGCAAGAGACAAACCTAAACAGTTTCAGAAAAGTAAAAATCCCGGGATACCAGATTTACCGCAAAGATAGATCCACAGGACGTAAAGGAGGCGGAGTTGCCACAATAATAAAGTCATCTATAGCACACTCACTTATAGTACCAAAAGTATATGGAAATGAAATTGACGTGGTGGGAGTGGAAATACACCAGAAAAACGGGAAAAGTCTGAAAGTCGCTTCATTTTACAACCCTGATGGGAAAAATGAAATTTTCGACGTACTCAAGGAGGAAGCAAACCATGAAAAGTTCATTCTGCTAGGAGACTTCAACGCACACAACCGAATTTGGGGCACCGCCCATGCTTCCAACAGAGCCGGAAAGTGCATAGAAAAAGCACTACTAGAGCTAACAGACTTTGAAGTATTCACCCCCTCTGGCCTGAAAACCCATTACAGCTTGTCCTCTAACCAACACTCCACAATAGACCTCCAAATAGGGTCACACCTACTATCTCCCTGCATCAAAGTAGAGTTAGTGCCCGAACTGCAGACAGACCACACAGGAATTCTAACTACAATAGGAAACGAAGACTACATAAGAATCCCACCAACCTTCAAGTTCAACTCGAGGAAAGCAAAGTGGCCCATCTTTAAAAACCATCTGGAAGAAACCGATTACAGTGACGTCTACGAGTCCAGCTGCCCAAACACCAAAGCAGAAATTATAACAAAGAAACTCATCATGGCAGCAGAAATCTCCATCCCCAAAACATCTGATCAGCCATTTTTGACTCCTGCTAATAAGACCACTAAACCGTGGTGGAATTCTGAATGCCAGCAAGCTGTCCAAATGAAGAAGTCCGCAAGAAATCGGTTCCAAAAATGTCCCAACAGAGAAAACAAGATCGAACTGAACAGGGCGGAAGCAAGGGTAAAGAGGGCCTGCCTAAAGGCAAAAAGAGGAGCAACAAGCACATACATTGAGGAGGATCTTGACCAAAATGTCCCAATATCAAAGGTCCATAATTTCATCAACAAAATGGGGGGGAAAAACAACATTCAGCCCGACAGAATCCCAAACATCAAGGTGAACAACACAGCAATTCTCCAGGACCATCAAAAAACCGAGATATTTGCGGAACATTTTGATAAACAGAAAGCCCCGCCCACACAATGCAAACCCAAAGTATGCAGGCTCTACCCAAAAACCAAATTCAAAGAAGAACTTTCAGCCCCCTTCAGTGAGGCGGAGCTGGAGAGCTGCTTGGAAGATGCAAATATGGACTCCGCTCCAGGAAAAGATGAAGTAAGCCACAGATGGGTGGAAGAAGCAGGTGACAAGTTCCGTAAAGCCCTCCTACACGTGTACAACGCCGCATGGACAAAAGAAAAGTTCCCAAAACTGTGGAAGAAAGCCCTCGTCAAACCTATAAGGAAACCAGGAAAGCCCGCAGAAGACCCTAGGTCGTACCGCCCCATATCTCTATTAGCAGTGCTGGGAAAGATCATGGAAAAAATGGCCCAGAAACGATTAGAGTGGTTCGTTGAAACAAACAATCTAATCCCAAATTTCCAAACGGGTTTCCGTAAAGGGCACAGCACTACCGATAACATACTGGTTCTGGAAGAAGCAGTTAAACAGGCCTTCAAAAACGGAAAGGCCCTAGTAGCAGTGCTAGTTGACTTCGAGGGGGCTTACGACCATGTCCTAAGAAGAAAGTTGTTGGAAATAATGCGCTCCATGGACTTCCCGGAAATTTTCATCAACTTCATTGAGAGCTTCCTCTCGGGTAGAAGCTTCAGCGTCCAGGTCAACCACCAGGCATCGTCTGAACGCAAAGTAGACATGGGTCTACCCCAGGGGTCGCCTCTCAGCCCAACCCTATTTTTGATCCTTCTCAGCGAACTCGATTCCAGTTCCCAAACAACCGAAAAAGGAGCCTTTGCTGATGACTTACATTTATGGGAGACTGGCGACAGCCCACAAGAGATCGGAAAGAAACTGCAAAAATCCCTTGAAGAACTGGAAGCTTTCTCGGAAACATTCCACTTGCCAATATCAGAGCTGAAAACCAAGGCAGTGGTTTTCTGCCGAAAACGATCCTTCACGCCACCAATCATCAGATTACATGGACAGGAAGTGGCTTACGAGAAAACCCCAAGACTCCTCGGTCTAGCACTCGACCCTCTACTAAACTGGACCAAACAAGTCGAAGAAGTCCAGCAGGCTTGCGTGAAGAGGATAGTGATCCTAAGGAGGCTGAAGTCTTTCAAATGGGCAACCCCAAAAATTCTGATCGAATTCTACAAAAAATACATACGGTCAAAAATGGAATTTGGCATTGTCGCATACGGCCAATGCAGCGATAATCAGCTCAACAAGCTGGAAACCATCCAAAATATGGCACTACGGTCAGCTTTAGACCTTCACAAACATGCGTCAGGACCTCGTACACGGAAGATGGCAGGACTACCATCAGTGAAGGATAGAGTCGTTAAGCTAACGGTTCAATATTTTTCGAAGATTCAGGCGTACGGGCCCGAGCACATAGTCTACCAAAGAACCTTCAACAGAAACCCACCCAAAGGATCCATCCCGGCGTGGGACCTGTTTGAAACCAAAGTCCCCAACTGGAGACTCAACAAGCTCGCCCCGTGCATTTTCACCGAAACCCCACCTTGGACCACAAGAAAACCGATCGTCTCCCTGGAACTCATGAAAGGGAAAAAATCCACTTATACCCCACTCCAAGTACAAGCCATCTTCCTACAAAAGTCCAACTACGACTACGGCGACCACCTCCACATTTTCACCGACGGATCCGTTAAACAGGGTAAAGCGGCTGCAGCAGCAGTGATACCGAGATACAGCCTGAAGATATCCCACAGACTCCCAGATGGTGCATCGATCCTGTCCGCAGAGGTAGCAGCGATTCTTGAAGCCCTCAAAGTGATCCTCGTTAAACCACCAGCGTCCAAAAAAGCTGTCATTTTCTCGGACTCCAAATCAGCGCTACTTCTAATCAGAAACCTCCACCAGAAAGCAGCAGACACTGACCTTACCAGACTACGATCACTGCTCCTTAAAATCCACCTATCAGGCACAGTGATAGAGTTCCAGCACATACCAAGCCACCAAGGCATCAAATACAATGAAGAAGCGGACAAACTAGCCAGCTCTACAATAGAAGGAACAACAGACCTATCGGCAGCACTAACTAACTTCAGGGATGTTCTGAGAAAACGGATCAGCTATTTACCCAAACCCACTCAACCTGCTATCGCACCAATATTCAGAGACGCGGAGGACAACAGACTCCATCTCAGAATCAAAAGTCTCGCTCTGATCTTCAGAAAGGAAGAACACCTATTCAAACTGAGACCGGACCCTAGTTGCCGATTCTGTGCCTCCCATCCCGAAACTCTGCAACACATCCTCTTCAACTGCAAGAGCCCAGCCCCTCAAGCAGCAAGGATCAAGAGAATGACCAGCCAGTTCAACTTACCAGAAGACATCTCAACCATCGTAGACCTCGAAATCCCTCTCAAGCAACAGAGGGAAATCTACCACCAGATCGTCACTCTTCTCCAAGAAAACAACATCTCGTAACGGCAGCAACGAAGAAGTAGAAGCAACCAAGGCCGAAAGGGATCCAGAGTGGAACCCAAGTGCCAGACATTTGAAGGAAGGAAGGTTACGACCGAGTTAGAAAGAGTAAGGTTATTTTGGATTCTGGAAGTAGTCGGCGTAAAAGGCGAACGGGCTGAAAGATTGTAGGGCCCTGTTTCCGGTATTTTCGTTGCTGTCGACGATCCTGCTTGAGGAGGCTGGAGTACCTGTCAACAGTGCAGCTTCAAGAGCCTGAGTACCTGTCGACAGTCCAGCTCGAGCTGTTCGTTTAGGGATACTTGCTTTATCCCTATCATCTCGGACTAATAACTGGTGGAACGATCTGGTTTAATGCATGTTTCTTTGTATTTAGCATCACTGAATGCTGAGAGTCCTTCTGCCTCGAGGTGGAAAGATTGCCCGAGGATTGGAAGCAGCCAGCACGGGTGGGGGGGGGTGGCAGGCGATGGCAATAGTATTGGCAGTCCCAGGAATGGCAGTGGGGCTGATTATGGCTGACAGTTTAACTTCTGCTGTATCGGTGGCTTGTGAAGTCGTTTGGTGAGGATTAACGCAATGCCTGTACTACACAGCATTCACACCAAAAGGGATGGTCAGGAAATAATACAGCTGATGTTCTAGCTGCTCACTATCATGATGACAGTTAGAATTGTCAATCTCTTTGTGGAAGTATCTCTTGAAGCCTGCGCTGACAGGGGTGTCAAGAGGCTGGTAGATGTGGGTCGCAATTGGATTCAGGACGATTTCTATCATTCAGTTAGCTAGGAGTCAGTAGTCAGCTTAATTAATAATCACAATAATAATATAACTGCGTCAAAAGGCTTTAACCTCTTCTCTATACACTAAATTGAATTTCAGCCAAGTGGCGATCTACACCTGCTTTGAATTGATTGATGTTTTCGGCATTTACAACACTTTCTGTTTGATTATTCCAATGTTCCACTATCCTGTTTCTGAAGCTCCATTTTCCAATGTCTTCTTGAAATTTTTCACCACTCAGTTTCAAGCTGTGTCCTCTGAGACCGTTGTGATTGAAAGTGATTTTTTCTTAAAAGCAGACTTACAAGCGATTTTTTCTTACAAAGAGTCGGTTTCTCATAAAAAAGTCAATTTTTTTTTAAATACCATAGTCGTTTTTTTTTAAAAAATAGCCAATTTTTAGTAATTTTTTTCTCAATAACAATAATCTTTATCTGCAAAAACAGTCAGTAAAAATGACGAAGAAGAAGATGACGAGCCAGCCGGTCTTGCCCCTCCCCAAATCAGTGAAATAATTTTATCAGTGGCAGTGAAATAAGAAGAAATCAATTCAAGATAAACGTTTCCACATCCGCATTGCAGGCACACTGCCTTTGGTAAAAATGTATTTAATTTTGACTTGAAAGAAGAAACAGAAGGAAATGGAGTCAGAATGGAGTCCCTGTGTGGACTGACTGTAGGTAGGCCACCTCTGGCTCTACTACAGGAGAGGTACCCAACCTCAGACAAGATTTCAAATTTCCAGAGAAATCTTTTTTAGTGAGATATATCTGGCTTAAAAAGGAACCAAAAAACATGACAAAAATACTAGAGTGAAGCTAACAGAATGGTTTACATGTTGGGGATATAAATTTTACTTCAATATTTACAGTTAAAGGACACCTGAACAATGAAACCATACTTGAACACACAATGGAGAATGCATTTACAGACATGGCCACGGAGAGCATTCTTCTCCTGAGTGTGACATTTTCAAAATAGGGATGTTCGTTTCTGGAGGTTTGCACATGCAGACTCCAAGACAAAAAGCGCAATTCATTCAAATCTTGTACAGCGCTGGCCGGATTGTATTGGAATTTCTTCTAGATATACGTTTGGGCTTAACTGGTTAAAAAATATTCCAGAAGAAGGGTTGATTGGAGACATTTGTTCATTTCTGAAATTGTTCGGTACTGAAATAAGGACAGATGCAAAATGGAGCAAAAATCATAGCTTGGAAACAATATTTCGTATTTGGATTGGGTTTTCTGCAGGCAATGTTAACGGAAGTCATACAGATAGGGATGATACTTGGTACTCTTCATTCAGGTGTCCTTTAAATATAATTTTCTTTTCAAACAGTTTCACCCATTTTTACATGAGGTCAGATTGCTTGCAAAGTGATGAAAAAGATAGTAGTAATAAGGCTAATAACCAGAAAATCCCTTTTTAAACCAGGTTCAAAACAAAGAAAAGACAAATAGCCTAATTGTAATATTTTGGGACATAACTGTTGAAAAAAATTCAGATTTTGCTTCTTGACTGTTAGGATAGCACTGAACTTTCATTTTAACATTTTCGCGGCAAAATTCAAGGTTGCGTAAAACGAGGTCAGGTACCCCTCCTGTACAGTCGGTCTACAGTAGGCTACTCAACCTGTGCATGAACACGAAAATTACCTGTTTCCGAAGCAGTTCCTGTGATAACGTTGCACTTCTTCCTGTAATCTTAAGCAATTGTCCTAAGTGGCTTCGTTGCACACGTCCCTATGATTTAAATTTCACGCCGTGTTTTTCGTTCAAATTCTTGTCAAGCACTTTACCTAGCTGAAACATTTTAGATGCCGCAATTCTTTCGAAAAGAAAAGTCGTGGAATGTAAGTTTTCGAGTTTTATTGAGTATTTATAGCAATTGCATGCCTGTTGCATGCTCCCTAAATTGTTGTAGTTGACTAAATGTTTTAACAACATACTGTGAGGGGACATTTTCGCGTGGATGGCTGTAGAGATGAACAAAATTAGGGTAGCCACTAAAAAAAAAATTAATCAAACCTGAGCTTTTGAAGATCAGAATGTGATTCTCCTATCTTTTAGCTTTGATTTGAGGCCAAAATCACCTCTCTATCTTGTATCTAAGCATTTTAAATCTTCTTTAGAAAACAGTATTTTACATAAGAAAATGCCTATGTTCATCCATTGACTTTAGGGTTTTGTCCATCTAGTGACCAGCTTGGAACTATGTGCTTCAATGAAATTCTATGAAACTGGGTGATTTTGAGCTGGTTTTCAGTGCATGGGGAGCCCCAGTAAGTGAGTTAGATGAGAAAATATGAATATGATCGTCAAGGTCCAATAGACCTATTGCTAGGGTAGCCAGTAAATTTTTTTTTAATCAAACCTGAGCTGTTGAAGATCAGAATGTGATTCTCCTATCTTTCAGCTTTGATTTGAGGCCAAAATCACCTCTCTATCTTGCCTCTAAGCATCTTAAATCTTCTTTAGAAAACAGTATTTTACATAAGAAAATGCCTATGTCCATCCATTGACTTTAGGGTTTTGTCCATCTAGTGGCCAGCTTGGAACTATGTGCTTCAATGAAATTCTATGAAACTGGGTATTTTGAGCTGGTTTTGAGTGCATGGGGAGCCCCAGCAAGTGAGTTAGATGAGAGAATATGAATAAGATCATTAAGGTTATAGTCCAATAGACCTATTGCTGCTATAGGCTGCTGACTTTCCTCCTTAGTATCAACAAATTTTTGTAGGCAAGTTCAGCTACTTTTTTTTACATCTAAATTTACATTGAATATTAAGAAATAATATTAAATAGCTAGGACATCTTACTGATGGCCTTACAAAACAGACAATTTTGTCCTGAATGCAATGGTATTTTCAAAATATTTTTTGAAGGTGTTTTAGATAGGTAAAACTGATCAGTAAAATTCACAGCAATTCCTGCATTAATTACAAAAAAATTGCCAATTTTTGCCACTAGGTGTTTTTGTGGCCACCCTACTATTGCTGCTATATGCTGCTGACTTTTCCTCCTTAGTATCAACAAATTTTTGTAGGGAAGTTCAGCTACTTTTTTTTACATCTAAATTTACACTGAATATTAAGAAATAATATTAAATATATGGTAGCCACTAAAAAAAAAAATAATCAAACCTGAGCTTTTGAAGATCAGAATGTGATTCTCCTATCTTTTAGCTTTGATTTGAGGCCAAAATCACCTCTCTATCTTGTCTCTAAGTATCTTAAATCTTCTTTACAAAACAGTATTTTACATAAGGAAATGCCTATGTTCATCCATTGACTTTAGGGTTGTGTCCATCTAGTGACCAGCTTGGAACTATGTGCTTCAATGAAATTCTATGAAACTGGGTGATTTTGAGCTGGTTTTGAGTGCATGGGGAGCCCCAGCAAGTGAGTTAGATGAGAAAACATGAATATGATCATCAAGGTTATAGTCCAATAGACCTATTGCTGCTATAGGCTGCTGACTTTTCCTCCTTAGTATCAACAAATTTTTGTAGGCAAGTTCAGCTACTTTTTTTTACATCTAAATTTACATTGAATATTAACAAATAATATTAAATAGCTAGGACATCTTACTGTTAGCCTTATTAAATAGACAATTTTGTCCTGAATTCAATGGTATTTTTAAATATTTTTTGGAGATGTTTTAGATAGGTAAAACTAATAAGGAAAATTCACAGCAATTTATGCATGCATTACAACAAAATTGCCAATTTTTGCCACTAGGTGTTTTTGTGGCTACCCTAAATAAATAGCTAGGACATCTTACTGTTAGCCTTATAAAATAGACAATTTTGTCCTGAATTCAATGGTATTTTTATAATATTTTTTGGAGATGTTTTAGATAGGTAAAACTGATAAGGAAAATTCACAGCAATTCATGCATTCACTACAACAAAATCGCCAATTTTTGCCACTAGGTGTTTTTGTGGCTATCCTAACAAAATGAGCAAATCGATTGGGCATTGAACGGTTGAGGAAGATGGCCGGGTTCTGTCCATGCGAAAATGCCCATCCAGTCAGCATCCAGCTGGATGGGAGCCAGTCTAGTACACTAGCCCAGCACTAGCCCCCTTTTCAGGCATGGTGCTCAAACCTCTAGCACCATGCCTGGGTGCTAGACGTTCAGGCACTGTACCTTGGTCCCTTGGATTTCATGTATAGTACTATAGTGCAGTGGTTCCCAACCGGGGGTACGCGTACCCAAAGGGGTACGTGAGACCCTTGCAAGGGGTACGCGAAGGAACCAAAATCATTTTAATTCGTAACTTCAAAATCTCGCCTCACTCATTTTTCATTGCCGAAAGCCTAATATTACCAGCAGAGCCATCACTAGCCAGAACGTTTTGAGGGGCAAGGTATTTTTACCGACTGTTTTTCAAAAAAAATAACTGTTTTTACGAAAAATCGCGGCGCTTCGCGCCGACTGGTTTCTTTTTAACCGCTGGACGACCACTTTGGGGAAGGGGTGTTGCCAACAAGTGTGTGACGCCCCTGACTACAGCTAGCCTACTGCCGTAAATTCTTTTCCTGTGTCTAACAATATTGTTTTAAGAAGGATCGATGACATAACAAGGGATATTGCCATTCAGGTTACGAATTAAGCTAACGAAAACGTTTGCGATACAGTTTGATGAAAGCACGGAGAACATCAAACCAAACACAGAAACAGGCTGACTGTAAAAAAAAATATTGCCGTAAAATGACGTCGAGCCGAGATTTCATAAAATTTAGCTAAAAAGCAGCTTCTAGTGTCTCGTTGATTTTGTATGTATACCTTATCAGTATGATAATAAATATCGTCCTTTTAACTTTATGGAAAAGGGGTACGCAACATTTTCGAACCTTGATTACGGGTACGCGGTACGGAAAAGGTTGGGAACCACTGCTATAGTGCATGGATTTCAGTATACAGTGCATGCATGAAAAACACAGTTTCTGTCATCACAACTGAGCACCAGCTCGGACAGGGCTGAAATTACTACCATGAATTAGAGAAATCAAAGACAATCCTTATCATATTTTTCATAACAAAAACAAAAGTACGCGACTGATGGTGGAGATGAAAAACCTCATTTCCTTTTCTACATAGTCAAGGGTTTTGCATGCAAAGTGTCCTGTGCCTCAGCTTTTTCTACCTAACAGTCAACCAGAATATTGGCTCCTAGGGCACTCTACACGGAAAATAGATAGGCTGCTGTCAGATTTTTCATCTCCATCATCAGTCGCGTCCTTTTGTTTTTGTTAGGAAAAATATGATAAGGATTGTATTTGATTTCTCTAATTCTTGGTAGTAATTTCAGCCCTGTCCGAGCCGTTGATAAGTTGTGGTGACAGAAACTGTGTTTTTCATGCATGCACTGTATACTGGAATCCATGCACCATACATGAAATCCAAGGTACAGTGCTTGAACGTCCAGCACCCAGGCATGGTGCTAGACGTTTGAGCACCGTGCCTGAAAAGGGGCTAGCGTACTAGACTGGATGGGAGCATATGAGTGGGAAGTCCACACAATATCCCCGTTCACCTAGGAGCAGCGTTGAACGGGAGACGCCGTCAAGCTGGATGGCCCGTTCACCTGTTCATCCGTAGCCTACATGCAAAAATGACAAAAAGATCGACGGCATCCACCCAAAAATGTCTGTTGGTCGACAGGACCAGAGCCATCCACGCGAAAACGTCCCCTAAGTAGAAGCATGAGTAGAGATGAACACTTGATGTTCCCATGCCCCCTAATTTTCCTGAATTTTGCCACTGGCACTGTCTAATCCTTTTCCCATTATTAAGCTGGGTTGTCTTCGAAACGTCCCCTGGCAAAATGTCCTTCTGGCAAAATGTCCCCATGACAAAAGGTCCCCATGGCAAAACGTCCCCACGACAAACATCCATGTGGCGAAATGTCCCCAGTCAAAACTTCCCCTGGCAGTCTGCTGGCAGTCCCCTGTCAAAACGTCCCAAGCTATAGATTTTTTTTCATAGCTGAGGGATAGCAGCAAGCTGGGCCTATGATTACTGATTGCATCATCAGTTCCAGATCATTTCAGACAAAAAATGTTCTTGGAATATGACATTTTGAAAACCACATGGGTTGACGTCTAACCTAAATTTACTGTGTATTTAGATTTACTGTGCTATTTTTTGCATTCTTCTTGTTTGACTCTCATTTGAGCTACAGCGGGCTTCCCCTTTCTCTGAGGAGCATACTGGTGCTCCTTCTAGATTGCGCATGTTGCTTCAGACGACCTAGAATTGATCAGTTACCAGTACATTGCAAGGCATATTACACTATATATTTTAACTGGAAACAGTAGCCTACGTTTATTAAGCAGCCGGTCCCATGTCCAATCTTTCCTGCTTCTGAGGAATGTTCCCACATCTGTAATTCACACTTTGAAGTTGTTTTACCTCGATCATGGATCTGAAGATCGTGGCGAGCTTAAAAATTTATGCTTGGGGACGTTTCGCCAGGGGGAGGTTTTGTCATGGGACATTTTGAGGGATATTTTGTCACGGGAGGTATAGTCGGGGACGTTTTGTCATGGGGACGTTTCGTGGCGTCGGTAAGCCGTCAAGCTGTGTAGACTGAAGACTATTTTCCAGCTATTCTCTGCCTGTTCTCTGCATGCTAAGTGTCAGATTGTTTTATAGGTCGCTTTAAGGAGAGTACTATATTTTCACTGATCAGACATGGCTACTCCAACCGGAACCACAAATATGATCCTTGATATGCTTGCTGCATCTGAATCCAAAAGGTTTGTTGTTATCATGATAGAATACCTACCATCCACATATTGGTCTTAGTTGTGAAGATGAATGATGTGAAGGAACTGCTGGAAGAGATAATAGCCTTACATTCAAACAATACATAAACGGACAAATAAGCTACAATGCTTTGGCAGCGATATTTCAGCCCTTATTGGCAAGGGTCCTCGTCAGGCTGTCGTAACTAAGGGACAGGAAGGAATGAACTTGCAATTGATTGCATGGTAGCTGACGTATCGTTTTATGTATTGTTTGAAAATATGCTTCCTGGTCAGCTTGGGCTGAAGTAGTATGTGATAGTTTCATGTTGCTGAATGATCCATGCTCTCTTTCCTATTCTTGCCAAAACCATTCGAGATGCTGTGGTTTCAAACGTCAAAGGCAGAGGAAAAACCTCAGCTATCAGGATAAAAATAATTTGTTACCCATTCAGTTTTATGGTATCCCAGTTCTGCCAGATAAAAAAAATGCCAAACTGGCGTCCAGCTGAGACTCAATATTGTCTAGTTCAGCCCTGTTATGATAACCATGCTCCAACTCCGGGGCATGCTAGCAATAGTGTGCATGATGCTCGTATTTTTATGCATCCCTTAGGCTATTCCCCAGGGTGGTGCCCTAACAATAAACTACATTTTCCAAGTCATTGAAGAAGTGGTATAGGCTAACAGTATCGCTCTGGGAAATAGGTGGTACTCAGATGTATGAGCACCATGCTCAGTATTGCTCACCCCTACCGCCATGACCAGCATGTGAGCAACGGTTACAAAAAAAAAAAGGGCTTAGTGTACTAGACTGATCCAGCTCCAGTTGGCAAATTTCGAAAAACAGCGAGTATGGGCATCAAACAAAACTCGAATGAGATGAGAAAAAAGTTATTTATTCTTGTTTATTCTGAAGTTGATTGGAAGTTCGATTGAGGGGTAAGGATACTTGCTGAATCCGAATATGAAAATTGTTTTCTCACGGGACAAGTAGTTCGCTCTTAATCCGGCCAAAACTGGAAAATTTGTAAAATGTCAAAGTTTTTTGTTTATTAGATGTTCGATTTGGCTAGAGAAGACATGCTGAATCTGTATATGGTAATTTTTATCTGAAGTTGATTAGTTGTTCGGTGTTGGGGTAAGAAGACATGCTGAATTCGTTTTTGAGCTGTAGTTTTTGCCAGACAATTAGTTCGCCGGGAAGCCGGCCGAAACCGGAAATTTGGCAGAAGTAAGGCAGGAAGTTTTGATCAGTTTCGACACACATGCTAAATCCATATCTGAACTTGGTCTTCTCAGATGATTACCATTGGCCTTAATCTCTTAAAGTCTGGATCAAATATTAAATTTTTGGGATCCCACCAACGGTCACTTGTAATTTTGACGACCCTTCAGTTCGTCCACACGTCAGTTCATCTACGAGTCAGTCCGACCACATGCGTCCACATGCCAGCTCGTCCACGCGTCAGTTCGGGCACCGTCAGTTCATACACTTCAGAAATCCGTCAGTTTGCCCACACGTCAGTTCACCCACACGTCAGGCCATCCCCAAGTCAGCTTGTCTAACGTTAGTTCACACAAACGTACGTTCCCCTGCAAACTCCGTCACTACGCCCACAGATTGTTTACCAAAGCACTTAAGGGTTTTCTCTAGACCCGTGATTTAAATGTAAACACTTGACGGCGGCTTGCTTGCCGCTCGCCTCTATATACACTTTTCATAAAAATATAATTCTACTTCCAAAATTTTGGCCTAGTGACGTTTGTCTGAACTGACGTGTGGGCGAACTGACGGTAGATGAACTGACGCTGGGCGAACTGACGTGTGGACGAACTGTCATATCATAAGATCGGCTTAACTGACGTGTGGGTGAACTGACGTGTGGATGAACTGACGATAGACGAACTGACAGAAGGTCAACTGCCGTGTGGGCCAACTGACGTTCTACTGACGCGTAGGCAAATTGACGTGTGGGTGAAGCGACGTGTAAGTGAACTAACAGATTTGGGTGGATCAACTGACGTGTAGGTGAACTGTCGGAAAATTCAACGCAGTGGTAGACTTTGCGACGAACTGACGTTTGTGTAAACTGACGTGTGGATGAATTGACAGGACCCCAGGGGGCACCAGTGATACCATGAGGAGCAGTAGGATAACTTTCTTGGAGTGGTTAACATAAGTCTCGATTTTCAGGCATGCATTCAAGGCTAGTTATGGCACTGGCAGTATGCTGAACGTAAGAGGGCGGTTTGACAGGCTTGACAGGCAGAGTTCTATCACTGAACCTGACCTGGAGTCAATATTGAAAGTTGGAAACTACATGGATACGGTCAAGCAACTAGACCTTTATTATGGACTTGGTAAGCATACTTTGGTTTATGTTTTTCCACCAAACAATAAAACTTACTAATTGTGTCATCATATAATTTCATCTAAATTTACAATTGGAAACTTCAAGACTTCGGCTAGGAGCTTGTATCAGAAGAAAGGTGCTCCTTGTGAACTGTAAAAGTATAACAACTTTATGCATCGATTTTCTGTTTACCGCGGAAATGATTATGGGGCTAGAAACGTGTTTAAAACTACCTGTACACACAGTCCGGTAAGATAAGGAGGAAATTGGCATTAGATTGCGAAAATCGGACTGTGTGTGAACGCACCTTAGATTAAAGCCATGATCAGAATCTGGAGTTTTGCCCTGATCCAGTCTTCACCTTTTTGCTTCGTAAAAAACCTCCCTCAAGATGATGGCATACAATATTTCTTCTGAGCAAGGAAGAAAAAATAATATGTGATATTTAAAAGCACTAAAATAACTTTGATATGTTTCTTTTATAAAATAAAATATTAAAAATTACTTTTGATATATGTTTGATACGCTAATAACTTTGATATGTTTCGTTATGTCCGTTGGATGAATTTAAGAGTCTGGGCGTCGTGGATTTAGGCATAAATAGTGACAGCCGACTACTTTAAAAAGAAAAAAAACGGAAAGAATGGGATGGATGTGGAGTGTATCTTCGTGGGAAGGAAACTATTACAGGTAGCTGAGAGTTTAAAGCAGAAAGAGCGTGTTTGTAAGTTTTCTTCTTTTTTTCAGTGAAGAGGCAATTGCTTAAGTTTCAGAGCCCTACAACTGGCCTTTTCCCAAGCCATTCTCAGGAGACGAAAATTGCAAGCGTTCGTGATAGTATATATTGCGCTGCAGCTGTGTGGGCCCTTTACCAAGCTTACAGGCAAGTGAACTAGTTCTTACATCTACTTCGTTTTCGCACGTGGGGGGGGGGGGGGGGTTTACTCTGCGTGGCTTAGAAGATTCTCAAAGCAAGGACAGCTTGAGCTCTGTGCTGAGAGCGGTAGCTATTTGACGCTGAAAGCCGTGTTTGGTCATTTAATGCTAAGTATTGCTTCCGACCTGATTGTTGACGTCGTTCTAGGCGTATAGACGACGATCGTGGGCGATCTTACGAGCTCGGACAGTCCACCGTCAAGTGTATGCGTGGCATTCTGACCTGCTGGACGATGCAAACCCACCTAGTGGAGAAATTTAAATCTAATCAGAGCATTGATTTCGCTCTCCACACTTATTTCGACCTCTCTACTGGCTTGGAAGTTTCCGAGGACACCTTTCCAGGTCTAGACAGGGACGCTAAAAACAATCTCCAGGTAAGAAATTAAGTCTTGGGATCCTTTGAATGGTTCAGGTGCCTTTATTTGCCTGATAAAGAGGAGGAACAGTCAGGGTTGACATATAGCCCACGGACCTTGTGTCTATAAGCTGATATAAGTCCGTGTTGGGATTAAAAATGGAAAAGGAAGTGGGATTGATCACTGACCCTTCTACAAAGGAAGGTTCGGTTTAATTGTGTCTGTCCAACTGAACAGAGAGCTGAAGAAGAGCTTGGAAGCAGCTTAGAGTTTAGAGCAATGTTCGATAGGGATTAACGGCTATAAATAGTGAATTGAAAGACAAAAATGCTCCTCAGCCGGGATTTGAACCCAGGACCCCTTTGCGACCGCTCTACCGATTGAGCATAGCTCGCAAACCACTACAGTAGTCAGAAAGAAGCCGGCCATAGGAACAGTGATCCCGCCCGAAGGCAAATTTATCTAGTCAGTTCACATCTTTGGTTCACATCTTTGGTTCACATCCCCATGTCACGGAAGATAATAAATTATTGGATTTGTGTCCTAGACTTATAATTCAATTCAAAAATTTGCTTCCGGTTCATTTGTCAAGGTACAATTTCCTTGTACAATAGAGTAACTTCCTCTGTAAGCTTCTTGTATATAGCCCCATCTATGTAGTAACCATAATGATTTCTCGGTGATCCTTTGCCCCCTTAAAAGTTTCCTTGGTTTCCGCTAGATGACGCGCAGTCATGGTAAATCAGGTGACGCTTGTGCCCTTCACTTACGAAATGAAGAAGGTCTCATTGGAAACAGGAAAATTTGTATTAAGTAAATCGTTCTGCCAAAACAACTAAATGTACCGTTCGGCGTTGTACCAGGCAGACACTAAAAAATGGGTGAATAACTAAGTTAAGACAGTTTTGTTATAGGTCCTTGCGTATAGGTAGGTTTTTAAGTCTTTTACGTGTTCAGTTATCTTTATGCAGCGGCTCTGGCAAAGGATGGAACACAAATGCTCTGTAAGTTCTATGATAAGTTCTATGGATAGTCGAACAATCCCGCATAGAATCCCTCGGTCAACCTTTGATGTTGTATTATGATTTAATCAGAGAAAAACAAACTTCCTATGCTTTCTGAAGGTGAAGTGACTCAGAGACTCTGTGAATAAGTCACTCAAAGGAAATTGAGTTGATCTCAAGTTTATCTCTTACTACTATTTCCAGATAGATGTCATCTCTCTATACCTTATCTTCCTGGTACAGATGATCACCTCAGGGCTTCAAATTATATATACCAAAGATGAAGTAGTCTTCATTCAGAATTTGGTATATTACGTGGAGAGAGCATACAGAACTCCCGACTTTGGTATGTGGGGAAGAGGTTCCAAGTACAATAATGGAACTCCTGAAATTCATGCCAGGTGAGTAATCCCAAACTTGCCTATTTATCCCTGCTTACAGATAAGATGAGTTAACGGATGAGTCAGCAAGGCCAAATGCCCAGGTCTCAAAATATAAGAAGTCCTTGGTCCTCGCCTGAGTGGTTGAATTGTAATCCGCATGGGAGGAACCGGGTGGGGGGTGGGGGGCAAGTTTCAAAGTAAATGCAACATTCGAGTGTTTGACTTGAATATGCTAAGGTAAAGTGGATCTTGCTTCTATTCTTGCCCAGTGGTCTAGCAGTTTCTCTTATTCGTGGTTGCTGTTTATTGTCCTCTCTCCTTTGAGGCGTTATTCAGCGGCACATTTGTGCGCCACACATTTATGAGTGTTTGTCATGGAAGCAGAATTGTGTCACACACTCGACCCACAAAGTGAACCTCGCGGAAACACCGTTTCTTTTTTTTTGCGGTAATTTCATTGTCTGAAAATGGAATTATCTTTATAAATAGAACAGGTTTACGTCCTTACCATTCTGTACTAGAGTGATCCTGAGCCTGAGCTTTGTGTCCCTCTACTTGACAAAGTAGATAATTTTTGTGTCGTTGGTGTTTGCTGTGACGCTGCATCACGTGTCCTCTAGGAACTATTGTGTATTTTACTCATACTCCGCTGTTATGTAAAAAGCGGGTCACAAAAAAAAATATACTTTTTGAATTTTGGATCGCCCTCGTCTTCGCATAAATGGATTTACGTTGTAGATGACTGTTGAGCCTATGATTCCGTTTCAGCTCCATTGGCATGGCCAAAGCCGCCCTGGAGGCCATCAATGGCTGCAACTTATTTGGTGACAAGGGCTGTGCCAAATCTGTCATTTACGTAGATATTGACGCACACAACAGAAACAGGTCCATCTTTGAAACGATGCTGCCAAAGGAGTCCAGCTCGAAGGTAAAGTGCCCCTACCTCCGCAGTCCCCACCCATCTTTCTCACCACTAAAAATACGCTATGTGTGTCTGTAGTGTTTTGGGGGATTACGGAATCGTTTTCCAGCCAGCGAAGTGCAGTTTGAAAATGGTAAAGATAAACTCTTCCGAGCACCCATTTTCAGCCACCACAAACATTTTTGGAAAGCCAGAGTTCTAAAAGCAGGCTGTTTCTGTATAAGAGACTGCATGAAGTGGTTTACATAAGTATCCATATGTGAAGTTTGTATAATACCATAGTTTATGTAAGAAATCTGCTAGGCCTTTATTAAGCCAGAACATTCACTTTCGGCAGAGCTTTACCCTCGTTGGAAGATGGTATGCTCGTATTTGGAAAAGCGGCTCCGGCCCGACCTTGGTTGGGTTAGGAGCCTTAATGAACAGGTGCCCCTAATAGCCTATGCCAAACGTCTAACGCGAAACGCTGGTTAACCTATGACAAATGCAGGGCACCCTAACCCAAAAAATATTGACGATTTGAGTGAAATTAAGGAAAAAAACATTCGTTAGTTCGGTAAAAAAAACAAGAGCTGTAAGCTCATATGGCACTTGCATGGGTTGAGATGTATTATTTGATCAAAAGTAATTTTCGACTGTGCGGTTCACATGCGCACTTTAAGGGAGCTAGAGAAAAAGTATTTTATCGTTGAACTTGGCTGTGATGATGCGCACTTTAAAGGCACTAGAAATTCATCTGTAAGCAAGACCCTTGAGGCAAAAACGATAGCAGGCTCTTATAGGGATCATTGATATATACGTATGATCAAAAGTATTTTCCACTAATGCGGGTAAAATGCGCACTTTAAGGGTGCAAGATTTTTTTTTTTTTTTTGCAAAACCCTTGTGGGACAACTGATCATGGGTTGAGATGTATCGTTTGATAAAAAGTACTTTTCGACCTTGCGGTTAAGATGCACACTTTAAGGGAGCTAGAACTTCATTTGTAAGCAAAACCCTTGAGGCAAAAATGATCATGAGCTCATTTGGATGATGGAAATGCATATTTTGCTTAAAAGTATTTTTCTTAATTTGCGGTCATGATTGGTACTTTAAGGAATGGTCGGATTTGAAAAGTGGCGATTTCTAAGCCAATCTTGTCGAATTTCTAATATTCCAGCCAAATTTCATCGTCCTAGCACATCTGGAAGTACCTTAACTCGCGATCACCGGAATTCCGGACCCGCCCCTCAAACTCCCCCCACAGTCGCCGGAGCCAATCCGGTTCAGTTTTGGACTTGTTTGTTATTCCAACAAAGTTTCATCCCGATCTCTCCAGTCCAATCCGGTCACGTATTCCCCCCCCCCCCCAATTGTTGTCGGATCCGGTCCGGACATGAAAAAGATCACCACATGCACGCCCTCTGTTCAGTTATTAAATTTCACTCGAATCCGATCACCATGGCTAAATATTCCGGCATGGCTAAATATTCCGGATTCCCCCTCCCTCCGATCCCCCCACGACTATCGGATCGAGTGAATTTTTATTTACAAGTCAGTTTGATCGGGTCCCTGATACGCCTCCCAAGTTTCGTCGTGAAAATCTCAAAAACCATCATCACCAGAATTCCGGGAAACTCCCCTCCACCTCCCCCCCCCCAAGTTTCCGGGTCCAGTCCAAACGTGTAAACGATTTATCTGGAGAAGATTCTTGTTCTTCCCAGCAAGTTTTACTCCGATCCCTCCATTATAACCGTTTCTGGAGATTTCCGGTCTTCCCCCACCCCAACTCCCCCATAGCTGTCGAATCCGGTTCGGACTTCAAATGGAACATCCGAGATGTGTCATTCATTCAGGTATTAAGTTTCGTACCAATCCGATCACCCGTTCGAAAGTTACACAACACTCAATTTTTCATATTCCCCCGCACTGCACCACATATACAAGCCCCTTTGACCCTCGAATGCACTAGCTCTTTCCAATGTTAACAGAGTGATCCGATGCAAAGAGTGACGTCACACCGCGCGCAGACCTACTAGTGTGTAGAAAGGGGTAGGGGTTTTACAAAAACTACTAAATTCTCAGGATTCCCCCGCCCTCTACTCCCTCCACGGTGGTCGGATCGGGGAAGTGACTATTTGCAAGTTAGTTTGGTCGGGTCCCTGATATGCCTGCCAAGTTTCATCGTCCTAGCACTTCTGGAAGTACCCTAACTCGAGAACAGTGGACCGCCCGACCGTCCGACAGACCGAAAAGTGATCGCTATATGGCACTTGAGCGAAGCTGCAAGTGCCATAAACATTCCCATTAGTAAGGTGCACTCAAAGTTTGGCATAGCCTGTCCAGAAATGAGGAAAATTTGGTAGACTGCATCGGATAGGGCGATGTTCTTCCTCATTTATTTGGTATAATTGCACCGTGCTTAGTCGGCTAGAATTAAGGTCCTGGTGGATTGATATCCATTTTTTTTTTTTTTTTTTTTTAAATGAGACCAAATAAGTTTTCGATGTTTCGTAATCAGTAGTTGGAAGGCCATTGTGAGTAACTATAAGGAACACCTCAAGAGCCCTTAGTTTTCTGATATGGTCTGGTCAAGGAAGTCGGTGTGGTTCGGAAGAACACCGTGGTCGGACTGTAAAAGTATATAAAAAATGTCTCTCCGTGCCTAGTTGCTTCAAAAGCTTTGAGCAGTTTCGTAGTTCGCCTGATTTGTTTTAAGCAAGTTTGTTTTAAAGGAACAGTAAACTTGACTACGCAACTTTTGGCCATCGAATCGCCCGGGGGGCTTAGATAAATATATAGGGTCTTATTGTTGACAGGCCCCCTTCTTTGTTATCTCGAACCGTCTCGAACCCCCTCCTCAGTGTTCCCAAAGCTAGCTGGCAGGCCCTTGCCCTTTATGCACTGTAATTATGCACTTATGTACTGTAAAAGTTCACCTTTTAAAAGTTCACGTGTAGACTACAGACAAACGACCTCCCCGACAAGACGGCCCCGGTTCGATTCCTAGTCGCGGCACACAAACCTTTTGCTTTTTTTTCTACTAACTGAAAAGTCGAATTCTCGGAAACTGCCCGGAAACTGCAATGGTCGTATCGAGAATTTTTCTTACTCTCAGTATCGACTCCCTTTTAAAAGTTCACGTGTAGACTACAGACAAACGACCTCCCCGACAAGACGGCCCCGGTTCGATTCCTAGTCGCGGCACACAAACCTTTTGCTTTTTTTTCTACTAACTGAAAAGTCGAATTCTCGGAAACTGCCCGGAAACTGCAATGGTCGTATCGAGAATTTTTCTTACTCTCAGTATCGACTCAGGGTACATTCTTGATATGTTAGCTAGCTTTCTGTTTTCTGTTCCTTTAAGCAAGTTTAAAGGCAAGCGGAAAGTATTTTTCTGAGAAAACGTTCAAACTCATCCACTGAAATTCACCATCAGTGTTACGGTAAGCTTGATGCTCACAGAACGCGAATATTTTTTTGCGATGCGAACAAAAATCGAATTGGAGTTGAAATGATGCGGAGCGAGTTTTTTCCGCTGGTGACGCCGGATCCGTTTAGGCGAATCCGAATCTGCGTTCTGTGGGCACCAAGCTTAACGTATTACAAACAATCTTCCTCTTTTGTCGCAGAATGTTGACAGCTCTCTCCTCCCCGCCCTCTCGTTCCCCTGCTTCGCCACCCATGATGAAATCTTGTACAACCGGACAAAGGCGAAGATCGAAAGGAAGCTGAAAGGAACGTACGGCTTCAAACGGTTCCAAAGAGACGGATACGGGACAAGTATCGAAGACCATTCGAGGAGTTACTATAATGAAGGAGAAACAAAGGTACCAATTTTTTAGTAAATCATACTTTAAATGTCACTCCCTATCGTTGGATACTGAGCATAACACCCAAATGCCTTGCATCTCTGTGATAGTTGACATCACATTTGACCATGGAAATGGTTTGCAGTTGGCCTGCTGTGTACACGTTTCTAAATCTAGCTCGATTCGTTGAAGTGCTTTTTTATTGTGCAGATTCCATGAAATTGGGCTGCAAAAGAATCCGAACGAGTTCCTTAACTTAGTCCTGAATTTGCCCGTAGAGATTTTCGAAAAGTTGCCCAGTAGTGAGATCTAGCGATTCCATTCCACTGCAAACGCAAAAGTTTGCACTAAACGCGCTTTTCGTTTCCCTTGAGAGCTTCGAAAGTGACAAACATGGAATTCGTTTTGAAGACATTCTGGGGCATCTAATTCCGAGTTTGTGGGATATGCTGTAGATTGGTTGTTTGAGGGCAAATTCGGTAAGATACAATTGACACCAACTGTTAGATTTTCCAAATCGAAGTTAAGACTAGCCACTCCTTAAAGTGCTAGCGACAGTAGGCCAGGTCCATATTTGTATTGCTAAAAAAAGAATGGAGTTTCGAGTACATTTTTGCTTTGATGGACAGTTTGGTCGATGTGTAAGTCACCAACCACACCCAAAAAGCCAGGCATATCTTTGAATAATAGTGTATCTTATTTTACAGGAGTTTGAACACATTGAATGCGAGTGGCCAATTTTCTTCTTGTTTATGATCATTGACGGAGTCTTCAAGGGTCAGCAGGACCAAGTCACAGAGTATCAGAAATTGTTGGCACCTCGTCTGAAGCGGGACCATCATGGTGGTAAGAGTCTTTCTTAATCAACCCTGACAATCCTGCATTTCGTCTTTGGATTTTCTTTGTAACCGCATGTGTTTGGTGGGAAGTACACAAACTTAAATCTCAGAAATATATTGTCCTTCTTTTCCACGAGTTTTTCCGTCTTTTCTACATAGACTCCGGGAGGTGCTGTGCGCTCTGTGCCATCCCCCTTGTGGGAGATACCCGGTAACGTAGAACCATTGTGTTGTAAGAATACGAAAATAAAACGTTGGATGAGTAGAAACTTGAAAATAATTTGAGGAATTAATACTTCTCAACAGTATCGATTTCTAACAGAATTTGACAGGTGTGAATGGTGATTTTTCGATTTCGATAAGTTTTAGACAGTTTCGAGAAGCGATAATGTCTTGAATGACATAATCATTCAAGACATAATCTTTACTAAACTTTACAAAAGGATGTTTAAGAACTGGAAATAATTTTTTGCACTGGGTAGTCTTTTGTACTACCCGTCGCTGGGTAGCGCTGATCCTGATAGATAGGTAGGTAGGAAGTTTATTTACGTTGCCCATCTATTTGCGAGTTGTTCCTCATCAAAAGCTTTTAGGAACTCCGGAACAAGGCTTTTGGCATATCTCACGTGCTTTATAGGTACAGGGTAGTTTGGACAACGTATCACTTGCCAATGGGTCTGGTTGATTTCTGACGTTTTGGTAGGGGGGAGAGAAGATTTGGGAGTGGAAAAGGGAGATATCCTTCCTATAGCTCCTTCCTGCAGCGTTTTACGGTTGAAATTTTTCTTGGGAGGTTACCGTTGTAGTTGGCTGTGACGGACCTTCTCTACTGTTATTTGCTCCATGCCAGATCTGTACCCTATAGCGAGCAGCAACGATGCAATACACTGATGGCAGCTTGTAAGTACTGATGACTTCTTTTGAGCTGTTGTAAGCTGGTTCTCCACTGTTTCGACTTCGAGTCCTCAACGAAATCGCTTTTTTGGAGGCGAATAATATTCCTTTTTTACAGATCCGATTGTGCCCAAGTACTTCATCGTTCCTAACGATTCTGTCAGTTTCGAACGCCAAGACCCTGGCAGTCAGTTCCGCCAGTCGTCATCTGAAGGGTCTCCGTCTGACATCTTCCTTTGGGGCCAGGCTATGTATATCATTGCTGATCTTTTAACAGAAAGCCTGGTTCATATCAACGAGATTGACCTGATTAGGAGGTATTTACCATCATATAATCGGCCGAGGAAGCCTGGCCGATATTCAGCTTTTCAGGTAAGGCTTAGTCGTTTTCAAGGACATCGACATTCGACTGCGTAGCTCCTCTCACAGGGCGGGGCCAAAGAAACTCCTCCCAAGTTGGAGACTTGGCTCCAGCAGCCAATCACAGGCCTCCTTTCACTTTGTTAAATATAATCGGCCGAGGAAGCCTGGCCGATATTCAGCTTTTCATGTAAGGCTTACTCGTCTTCAGGGGGGTGAAGTTTTGTGAGAAAGAAGTGGTTGACGCCAGGTAGCGACGGATTCGACCGCGCGTACGAGAATCCGCGTTCTATGGCCATTCAGTTCATCAGGTGGGAACATTTAGCTTGTGCTGGCCGTAGGAATAGTAAGCAACTCTGCTTCTTAAACGAGTTGCTTAACACACAAGTTGCCTTCGGAAAGAGCCTGTCGTCCCGGAACAACGGCCGTATCGCTTCATTGTCAAGAAAGAAAATTGCCGAACTAGTTATTGACTAAAAAGGAACGGTGCTTTTGGGAAGTAAGAAACTTACACTGAACACACTTTCTTTCAGTTATATCTGGCCTTTACGGTTTTTACAGCAGCAAAATTGGACTGGAATCAGTTTTACGAATAAAAAAAATTGATAAAATATTTTTTTTTGTATGTCTCAGAAAGAGTTGATTGGCTGCAGAACCCTGAAATTTAGGATGCGATATTTTTTATTCTGTTATCTAAGGATCCATGCCGGTAACTACGCTCATTCATAATTTTCTCAGCAGATGTTGCGTATTTTCAGTCAGCAACTTCCCATGTCACAGAAATTATTTTCTACCTAGAATCGCGATCAGTCTTTTTTATGGTCATACCGTGTTTTAGGAAAAATATCTGGTATGCGTAGGATCGAACCGTGGGCTCCCAGACCAAAGTTGAGAATGTGGAAGCACATGACAAGCTCTTTTAAGCTTTTTGAAAAGCCATATGCTTACTTTGCTAATTTCACCTTACTTGGCTTTGGACATTGAAAAACGAAAAGGAATGCAAAATAATTCTGACCCTTCAGGTCTCAATTTTAGATCTTTATCAGGCACTGGCTTTCCAGACAGAATTCTAGCTAAGAAAACAAAATCGACCATGTTTTGATCAACTTCTTGTCGTACAACAAGTAATGCCATGAATATCTGCGCGGACCCAATGTTTTTAAAATCTGCCACGGTGACTGGGAGGCAGAGAGCCCTCTATTTTGTTTGCTTGGAAATGTGTTATTTGTATCGACTAATGGTTTTAATGTTACGATTATAAACATAGGCAAGTAAAAGTCCCCGGAAAAATAAAAATTGATGTCAGAGGGCTTTAACTATCTGGTCATCTTTTAGGGCTCAAGGCCATCAATCGTAGAGTGTCCAGCCACTGGAAGCGTTTTCATTAACGTAAGATTTTCTGCAATCGCACATGCACAGGAACTAACTGAGCTATGGACGTTTACATGCTTATTTAATTCCCCCTTGCGTAGGTGTGTAACTTCTGAAAGTATGAGAAATTTATTGCAGAAATGTATCTTTCTACATTTTTCTGAACCAAGCAACTTAAAGCCCAGATCCTTCGTAGAGAATTGTATTTTATTTCATTGGATTGCTCGGTGGTAATGATTCTCACAAAAAATTTGAAGTTCTTCGCTTGATTCTTGATTCCGCCCATATTTCAAATCAGTTGGTAAGGATAAGAACAAAAAAAAAAAGTTTGGAATTGGTTACATACCTTATTCATACCCACTCATGAAGTCTTGCTTTACGTTTCTGAGAATTTGCAGTCGTATACCATGCACGGACTTTCGAGTATCGAGTGGCGTTTGTCAGTGGAGTGACACTTGTTTGAAGTGATCCTGATGAAAATGGAAGAGAAGTAATCCCGCTCATTTTTTTTCTTTTCTTTTTCGCCGCGTTGGAAAAACAGGCGAAATATTTGAAGTCCGTAAGTACATAGTATACGTGAATACGCTCTTGTAATGTTCAGCCTGGATAGCTTTTACCCGAGAAAAAAAAACGGCATTCTGGGGAAATCTGCTTGCACGTTGTGCTAGAACGAACAGTGGTATTCTGTAACATCTCATCTGTTTTGTCCATAGCCTCCCCTCCCAGTTTTGCCTGGTCTGCTTCCTTTGCTAGCCTATATTTCCTCCTTTTAGCGTTGTTGTGTCCTGACAGAAAGGCACGAATTGGGCGCATGTCTTTATATTTCTTTTACGGTGTTTTTGATCGTTGAAGCTGCAGGTGCATCCTGCTGGTTGCTTTCCATTGTTAGAAATGGGGCTTTGCCAGAGCTCAACATACTTGACAAAATACAGCCATTTACAAAACTTCTGTGTCATTTCGTTGATGTCACTACGACATCAGTGTACAGTTTTTTTTCTGTCTGTAGAAATAAAGATCGGCTCAGGTTCATCTAAATAACATTTCTGATTGTTATGATTGTTTGTTTCTAGCCAAAAAAAATCAAGACTTAAGCCTGGGGCTGCACTGTTAGAAGTAGAAGTTTAATAATATTTAACCTATATAGGTTGCGCATCCTTATGTTAATTGTTAAGAAAGATGAGCAGACAGTCTATGTTGTCACCACTTCTAATGTTATATTTTCGGTAAAAATAGGATTTGAACCGATATTATATATTATCGCCCTTCCTGAGGGTGATAGCGGAAAAATTTGGCCCGCGGGTGGCATGATAGGCTGATATCGCCCGAGCGCAGCGAGTGTGATATCTGCCTATCATGCTGCCCAAGGGCCAAAATTTCCCGCTATCGCGCGAAGAAAAGCAAGGGCGATAATGATTATAACACTAGTACATTTGTTATAATTTTCTGGTATTCCTGATGTTAAAAATAAAAAAGTTACAGCCGGGCGATATCAAAATAAATGTCGCCCGGGCGATATTTATTTTGATATCGCCCGGCTGTAACTTTTTTCTTTTAACATCAGGGCAATACCAGAAAATTTTGGCACTGGGTAGGATAGGACCGATGTCATGGGACTGCACGGTGTACTGGTGTTATTACGTGTTCTTCCTTATTGAAAGATAATCGAAGTTCGAGAACACTTAACACAAGGATGCGCGTCTTCTGTTCAGTGTAATCAAACTTCTGACAGTGGAATGGTCGGCATCTGGCCTGATCGGCACGTGCTGATTAAAGCAAATGCATCCTGCCAGATGAAATGCACTTCATGTTAACCCTCACTGATGTAGCGTGATCGGGAGAAAAACATGTCTGGTCGTTTCGACAGCATGCAAGCGTATCTAATTCTTCAGTGTCGTTGTCATCGAACCTTAGTTCTGGTCCGAATTTTCAAGGATAAGCGTTGGCTTAGTTACCTAATTGTTACTTCTGGCTCAGGGAGCCATCTGATTGCTAACTGTGCCACCGTCTCCCTCGCCTCCTAGCTTGTGGCAGCCCTTAAGTGTAAAAACTGGTTGACCTCCATGATGGGAGGTCTGATGGCTTCCCCCAGGTTCACTCCCATAGCCTTTCTTAAGTGAAGTTCGTGCAGGCTCTATTGTTCGTTAGAATTACCGCACACTGTTTGCGTTTTTATGGCACTTGCAGCTTCGCTCAAGTGCCATATACCGATCACTTTTCCGTCGGTCGGTCTGTCGGTCTGTCGGTCGGTCGGTCGGTCGGTCCGGTGATCGCGAGTTAGGGTACTTGCAGATGTGCTAGGACGATGAAACTTGGCAGGCATATCAGGGACCCGACCAAACTAACTTGCAAATAGTCAATTCCCCGATCCGACCACCGTGGAGGGAGTAGAGGGCGGGGGAATCCTGAGAATTTAGTAGTTTTTGTAAAACCCCTACCCCTTTCTACACACTAGTAGGTCTGCGCGCGGCGTGACGTCACTCTTTGCATCGGATCACTCTGTTAACATTGGAAAGAGCTAGTGCATTCGAGGGTCAAAGGGGTTTGTATATGTGGTGCAGTGCTGATGACGGTTTTTGGGATTTTCACGACGAAACTTGGGAGGCGTATCAGGGACCCGATCAAACTGACGTGTAAATAAAAATTCACTCGATCCGATAGTCGTGGGGGGATTGGAGGGAGGGGGAATCCGGAATATTTAGCCATGCGTAACTTTGGAACGGGTGATCGGATTCGAGTGAAATTTAATAACTGAACAGAGGGCGTGCATGTGGGGATCTTTTTCATGTCCGGACCGGATCCGACAACAATTGGGGGGGGGGGGAATACGTGACCGGATTGGACTGAAGAGATCGGGATGGAACTTTGTGGGAATAACAAACAAGTCCAAAACTGAACCGGATTGGCTCCGGCGACTGTGGGGGGAGTTTGAGGGCGGGTCCGGAATTCCGGTGATCGCGAGTTAAGGTACTTCCAGATGTGCTAGGACGATGAAATTTGGCTGGAATATTAGAAATTTGACAAGATTGGCTTAGAAATCGCCACTTTCCAAATCCGACCATTCCTTAAAGTACCAATCATGACCGCAAATTAAGAAAAATACTTTTAAGCAAAATATGCATTTCCATCATCCCCATGAGCTCATGATCATTTTTGCCTCAAGGGTTTTGCTTACAAATGAAGTTCTAACTCCCTTAAAGTGTGCATCTTGACCGCAAGATCAAAAAGTACTTTTTATCGAACGATACATCTCAACCCATGATCAGTTGTCCCACAAGGGTTATGCAAAAAAAAATAATTTCTTGCACCCTTAAAGTGCGCATTTTACCCGCATTAGTGAAAAAAAAATTACTTTTGATCATACGTATATATCAATGATCCCTAAGAGCCTGCTATCGTTTTTGCCTCAAGGGTCTTCCTTACAGATGAATTTCTAGTGCCTTTAAAGTGCGCATCATTACAGCCAAGTTCAACGATAAAATACTTTTTTCTCTAGCTCCCTTAAAGTGCGCATCTGAACCGCACAGTCGAAAATTACTTTTGATCAAGTAATACGTCTCAACCCTTGCAAGTGCCATATGAGCTTACAGCTCTTGTTAGTTCAAGCTCTTAAAAACCTTTTTTCCTCTCGTCAGGGAACTGCTAGCGATTTGGTCGTTCAGATCGTCCTGATAGCGGAATCAATGCGATTGCAAGCGATGATGGCGACTTACGGTATCCAGACTCAAACTCCACATGAGGTAAGCTTCGTTTCTGGACTTGAATGAATTTCTGAGCGTGTGAATATGCTCTGCTATAGTAATGATACGCGTATGATTATATGCCATATTCTGTGGTATAGTAACGATATTTATAACTTTCAGAAGGATCAATAAACATTTTAAACAAAGGAGGTCTCGCATTAGACTATGATTTTCATTTCTTCGGGAAGCCATAGTGACCAGAAATGGTGCGGATCCTGACGAGAGTGAACCGTTGAGCATGACCAGAGTGATATTTTTTGGTGAGCCTTATCGGTAGGATGTGTGGGTGTTTAAGTTAAATCCAGTTCACTATTTGCATTGCAACTATGTAAGATAGGTCAGAAAATATCGGAACTTAGTATGTGTGCCTGTATCATATCATTGATCGTTAATTCGTAAAATGGTTAATACAATACACACAAACATAATGAGCCGTATGTGCAAAAACAAAAACATTTAGTCAGATAAAATTGCAAGGGTTATCAGTTTTTGTTTTCTTTTCTTGTGTCTGACCGAGTCCGTATCCAGGGGGAGGGGGGGGGGTGTCCGACCCTCCTCCTCCGAAACATAAACAAATAATCATTTTGTATGTGCTTTAACCTCTGACGTATGCTCTTGTTTTTCAATTAAATTCAGTATCGTATGACGTATATTCGCGTGGCAGTACCTTCCGAGTTCCGACCTTTCTGATGGATTATCTTATTCACGGCGTATAAACCTTGCTCGAGGTGTGAGACAAGGTTCGGTATTGAGCCCACATATCTTCAACTGTTCACGTGCTTTCAGCCCTGAATGTAACTTTTGAATTCGAAGGTTCAAATCTAAGCTATACTTCGTATGCCGATGATCTGCTTCTGATTGCGACTTCACGTCAAGTGCTAAAACAAAATTTGGATATTGTTTACGAAGGGTACACGCGCATAGGACTTAGTGTTAATATCGATAAAACGGAAGTTCTAATTATTAATCCGACTGACCTTGAGCCACATCTTCCAGTGCTACCACCAACGACTGACGTCCTTACATATCTAGGTGTTAGCTACGCGCAAACTCTTCCGAAAACACGAAAAGCTCTAGTGAGCGATGTTACGACCCGAATCAAAAATTCATATGGTTCGCTTGTACCTCTCAGGCCTAAGTTTGATAAGCGTTCTCTTGCTAGTGTGTATAATAGCGCAGTTTCGCCTCATATTTTCTTCGTATCGCCTTTCTTTGACGTATTAAACAGACAAGAAAAAACCCGGCTGAAAATTGAGTTATTCCGTTTCGGAAAATATTTGCTTGGTCTTGCACTAAGAACAAGCAACTCGTGGCTAATTCGGACTTTCGCGTTTCCCGACCTCGAATCTAGAGTGTCAGGTATTGGACTCCCAGCGGCTCAGAAACTCGATGAGTTCCACTGGGGTAATGCTTTTTTCTCTTGTATTAGAAGTGTCTGAGTTATGTTCCGTTGGGTTTGTTCCCTTTTTTTTTTCATGTACCATACTACACTGTTTTTAACTTCAGTGTGCAAAAATAAAATTATTATTATTATTATTATTATTTATTTTATCACCAATTACGGACAAGCCGAATAGCAGATAGTAACGTCAGACATAAATCAGAAACAACAAAATGTGTCGACATAGAACAAATTGTGGTCTAATTACATATAAAATATTGAAAACAAACATTGTGCAAAATAACGATTGGGGTATAATAACCTACTAACTTCCATTACGTAGAGAAACAAATGAGGGGACAAAACTATTCGTATATATAACGTTCCGGGAAAACACTGGTTGAAGGGTCGGAACTGGTTCGGAAACTTGTCTTTGAGGCCTAGCCCTTTCTATTGTAAAGTCAGGGGGCTGTACGTTGCGAAGGACTGGGTTCAAACGAGTCTGTTCACCAAACTTCAAGCACAGATTTTCACCACGATGAGACAGGGTTGTCAGATTATATTTTTGAGAAAATAAATATAAGGAACTTTCAGGGATTTATCGGTTATCAAGACAGCTCGGTATTGTATCCTCTCTAGAGCATCCGACTGCTCGCGAGTCAAACCAAAATGCCATACAGGACAGCAGTATTCTAGGACTGGGCGAAGGAACGAAAAATAAATACGCAGTAGATGTTCGGAAGGGACACTGTGCCGGGAAAGGTTAGGGTGCCGGATAGGGATGGAGTAGTTCCTACCCACGGGGAGAACCCTCCCCCCAAATTAATTCCTGGATACGGCGCTGCTCCTGACACGCTGGCTTTGCTGATGGACGTATTCATATTCATTCACTTCATAGGTGGGGGAAGTTTTAAGACTTGAGAGGCCTAGGTGCGATGGCGTACATGAGTTTGCGGCCAAGAAGATGTAATTGAATTGACTGTTTTAGCACGTTGTCTCACTTAACTATTCGTTGTTTTGTTTTTGTGGTTTTCACCGTTTATCACCGCGTCCTTGTATTTTAAGTTCTGAAATCTGAAGAGTCCGAAAAATGTGGAAACTTATACCATCTCTCTTTTTGCAGGTCGAACCCGTTCAAATATGGCCTCCAAGTGAGCTAGTCAAGGTTTACCAGAACCTTGGACTTTCAAAACGTCTTGGGCTGACTGGAAGGCCCAGCCGTCCTGTCGGAGCACTAGGAACTAGCAAGGTTAGAACTGTGGTGGAGTTTGCAGACTCGGCTTTCATTTCAGAGGGACTTATTTTGGAGATACCCTTCATACTTGTCTTATATGATAAGACTTGTCTGTGTCTGATGACCCGACGTCAGATGGTTCAGTAAAGAAGTAGCCTGCATACGGTTTGACACCCTGCCCCGTCCCCGTTTGGAAGATACGGGGATCCGGGAATCTTACTGTTACCGAACGATAAGTGAAATAGATCATAATTCTTCCATTTGTTTGTACTCTTCAGTTTTGATTTCAGTCTCTGGGTTGTTGGGCTGTAGTTGAGCGTAATTCAGATCCCCCTGCAGGCTGTAGAGCCTGGCTAAGGGTTTTGTAGTATTCACTTCTTTTGCTGCCAAATTTCGTCCTATTCCCACTTACAATTTTTCTAGATCTATCGAATTTCTGGCCAGACTGTCCTCTGTTATCCACTGATCTTTGAAGTTTCCGAATTCTACCTCTCACACGACATGTCGCTTCTGATCGACGATATTAAAACGGAGCTGCAGTTTGTTGGTCGGTACTGGCGACTTTCCGGACGACCGACAGTCTGCATACTGGTCCGCGAGGAGCACATGAGGTAAACCGCCGTCACAGATAATGAGGTCTAGAAAAGAGTCTAGAAGAGACTACTCCCTGTCGTAACCAGTTGTGGAGTAGTTTGCATCCTCACTGTGGGTAGTACCTGTAGCCTACCTGTCTAGTAAATTTCACACTATCTCTGCACTTCACATATTGGTACAGCCAGACGCAAACTCTCTGATTGACAACCCTCCTGCTCTGACTGACATCCACATCTAAACTTTCGACTTTCTCGTCATTCGAATTCCTTCGGTTTGGACCTTGGATGGACTCCGGCTCGCTGCACTGTCAGAAGTTGGCAACATTTAACATGTGTTTGAACAACCTCGTGTTAAACGATATGTGAATCCTTTTAAAAGTTATCTTTTCGTGAAACATAACTTTATAACAGAATTTGTCACGGTTTTTATTTGTCATGGAACATTTACACTAAAGAGGGTCATAATAGACATATCATTGGCATCCAACTTAACATTTAACACAAGGATGTGCTGTCTTTTTGGGATCCCAAAACGTTAGTGACGGATACCTATGACATCGCAAAAGTTGTCCGTCTGTCAATTTCAATTTCAATTTATTCTCAAAATTCCTTCACGGGCGAGCCGAACATTTCCGTCTGTTAGCACGATAACTCTCGAAGGGATTGAGACATTTTGATGAAACTTGGTGGGAGGATCCTTCGGGTCAAAGTACAAGTCAAGTTCGAAGATGGGCTCTGTAGCTCTATATTTGAGGGTGGGGGAGGGGTTTCAGATTAAGGGGCGAAACAAATATTTTTTGAAAGCTGTTTAGATAGTGGATTTAGGGGTAAGGAGACACGCGGAATCCGAATATGAAAGTTATTTTCTCGCCGGACAAGTAGTTCGCCCGGAATCCGGCCAAAACCGGAAAGTTTGTTAAAAGTAAAAGTTTTATTTGAAGTTGATTATATGTTTGATTTAGGGGTAAGAAGACATGCTGAAATTCGTGTCGGTGAAAACCATTTTCTTGCCTGACAAGTAGTTCGCCCGGAATCCGGCGCAAACCGGAAAATTTGATAAGAGCAAAATTTGTATTTGAAGTTGATTAGATATTCGATTTAGGGGTAAGAAAACGTGCTGAACACGATGGTGAAAACCATTTTCTTGCCAGACAAATAGTTCGTCCGGAATCCGGCCAAAACCGGAAAATTTGTTAAAAGCAAAATTTGTATTTGAAGTTGATTAGATGATAGATTTAAGGGTAAGAAAAAACGCTGAATCTATATATGACAATAATTTTTTAACCGGACTTATAGTTCGTTTGGAATCCGGTTGAAACCGGATTTTTTTTTAGAAGTTAAAGATTTATTTGAAGTTGATTAGATGTTCTTTATTAGGGATAAGGAGATACGTTGAACTCGTTTCTGAACTATCTTTTGTTTTTGCTGGGCGAATAGTTTGCTCGGAATTCGGCCGAAACCGGAAATTTGGCAGAAGTACACCAGGAAGTTGTGATCAGTATCGTCAAAAAAGATATGTCTTATACAGGTATATCTGAACTTGGTTTTCTCAGATGATTAGCCTGGCGAAGACTGGATCGGGCGAAGACAAGACCTAGTTAGTATTAAATTTTTGGGATCCCATCGAAAACTTTGGTCTTGTTCTGTTATCAAACTTCGGACAGCGTAGTTTTTCTCCCTGCTGTTTTATTGCAGGTCACAGCTAGGTATATGGTAATAATTACAAATCGAGTTGCCACACTTCCAATAGAATCGAGTTGCCACAGTTCCAATAGAAAACTTCTAGATTCTGAGGTGTATATATAAACGTTCAAATGCGCCACGCTGATTCAGATGTATACAATCCCGCTGTTAAGGTAAATAACGGATTTCCCTGCGACTCTCACCCTTCGGTTACATAGAAAGCATAAGAAGAAAACAGGTGATATGACGTTAAAAAAGGAGAAATTTTAGTGATTATCATCACAGATTACCTTACTTGCTTCTAATCTCGTTTGCATATACAGTGACAACCCCAAAGCTTCCACTTTGTTAAGTGACAATACTGCCTGAAATTTCTCTAGCGTCTCCAAAGTGTTAATTGTGCCCCAAAGTATATCCGTCGCTTTACGGTTACATTAACAGCCTTATTTTCATTTTAAGAGACCCTCAGTTCAAGGAAATGATAGACTTGTTTGCCCAGCTAAAAAACGGAAACATCGATGGATTGAAAGTGCGAATGGGACGTCTTCAGAATCTGATATCTTCCTCGTGCATTGGTAAGTTACTTTCCTTTTGGGACCTGTAAAAACAGCTCCGCACCGAAATGTGCTGAAAGATAGAAAATGCTCTTTGCTCCTCCCGATCGACGGGAGTTTGGAGCATCGTCGGCCTGAAGGATCTGAATTCCGCATGAAACAGAATCTGAATTATATATGCTGCTGTTGATCTTAAATATTTAGAATAACATATAACCACCACAAGTTTAAAAGATCTTTTACACAAATAACAACCCAAAGGTTTCGATGGGATTCCAAAAATTTAATATTTGATCCAGACAATTAGGTTTTGTCTTCGCCAGATCCAGTCTTCGCCAGACTGCTTGAACTTCTTACTATTCAAATCTAGAAACAGGCTAAGGCCAAATATCTGATAATCATATGAGAAAACCAAGTTTAGATATGGATTCAGCATGTATGTTTACCCCAATAAGTCATATCTATTTTGACGAAACCGATTGAAAAAATAAAGCTCAAAACCGAATTTAGCGTATCTCCTTACCCCTAGATCCAACATCTAATCAACTTCAAAATAAAAATTTAACTTATAACAAATATTCCGGTTTCAGCCGGATTCCGGACGAACTGCATATCCGGCTAGAAAATGATTGTCATATACGGATTCAGCATCTCTGCTTACCCCTAAATCGGATATCTTATCAACTACAAATACAACTTCTGATTTTAACAAATTTTCCGGTTTTGGCGGGATTCCGGGTGAACTACTTGTCCGCGTAGAAAACATTTGTCGTATACGGATGCAGCATGTCTTATTAGCCCTAAATCGACCATTTAATCAACTTAAAATAAAACTTTTACTTTTAATATATTTTCCGGTTTTGGTCGGATTCCGGACGAACTAAGTGTCCGACGAGAAAATAAGTTTCAGATATGGATTCAGCATGTCTCCTTACCCCTATATCGACAATCTCGTTGGCTTTTTAAAACATTTTTATTCGTCCCTTAATTTGAAACCCCTACCCCTCCCCTAAGTATGGGGCTACATGGCTCATCTACGAACTTGACCTTTCCTTAGACCCAATGGATCCTCATACCAAGTTTGAAGAAAATATTTTTACCCCTTCGAGGGTTCTGACAGTTGGACGGACAGACGGGCAGACGGACATCTTTTGCGATGTCATTGGTATCCCTCCACTTACGTTTTGGGATCCCAGAAATCGTTATTCGGGAGTAGCGAAGCAACGGACTAACGCATTTTCATCCGACTTTCAAGCCTGTTTAAGTGAAAATATAATTATTAAAGGACATGTCGTACTTATGATACTAATTCATTCTACTTCAGTACCATTTCCATCCATTCTCGTTCCCGAGATTACACACTTCATGAGTGTATCCTATCTCATCTATTGGCATTACACTGATTATCACGCTTGCCACGTTAGTTCTCTTTACATGACGTATCAGGCCTCCGATCGTCGTTTCCCAGATTATTTGCCAGTTGACCTGTTATGCGAATTTTGCCAAGTTTCTCATCCGAGGCTAGGAACAAAGCCGAAGCCTTGTGTAATTACACTGTAAGCATAGCTAAGTTTTAAAGTAGTCAACTATCTCAGAACATCTTAGCAGAAACACAATGTAGTGTGAGGTGCCCTTTGACTAGAGGCTCGTATTTCAGCCTCATTCAGTGAAACTTTAGGTTGAAGCATAGTTTTGTTTGTAATAAGTGTGTGGAAAAGCTGCCTAAGCCAGCCGTGACTTGAGCAACACCATTGTGAATGCTACCATTCTGCGTAGGCCGTTTTATATAAATCAACTGCGATTTATTTTTGACCCGCACTGAGGAAAACCAGTGAGAAAAAAAAGCAAAAAAAAAAGCGAAAACAACTGTGACTACACACCAGCAGGCAGTAAAAAGGTGATGTGGTGTAAGGCTCGGAAATACTGATCCCCATAAGCTCCCTGAGTAGCAGCAGTAATTTCTGAAAAATATTTCGGAACCGGGATTGTGAACAAGATATTCATTTAACAACGTGTTTAATTTCTGTTTACAGAGCACTTAGACTTCATGAACGAGTTCGACTTTTCTCGGATGAACCTCCATTCCTTCACTCAGCTCCAACACGAATACATCGGATATCAGAGCTTGACAGATATTCCGAGAGCTATGAAATACTTCGAAGAAGATGCAGATCTCTCTGTATTTAAGGACAAGTAAGTTTTTTCTCGATTCAGTTCAGTTTCACCTTATTCAGAAAACGGACAAAGCCGAACTGGATGGAAAGTTCATTTCCTGCTTGCGCCTGAAGAGGACCCTTGCCAAAAAGGGCCGAAATATCGCTCTAATAAAATATAGGTGACGGATCTGTTTTGCAGTCAAGTTGTCAAATATGAATCGCAGTCAGCTTGGGCTGAAGGAATATTTATAAATATACTTCAGTCAACAAGTATAGCGTAACTACTTTAAAAATCGATTCTTTTGAAAAATTCACTGACTGTCGTTGAAATACGAAAATCTGGTTGCGATTCACTTATTGACTTAAGCAGGCTGGAAAACTACAGGATAATCCAATATTCCCGAATAAGCATTGTTTCAGACTCATGGTAGCTTGAACTAATGAAGCAATCAATTATTTTTTTAACCTGTCACGTTTGGCTACAATATACAAGCTGGAGTAGAAAAAAAAACAGAGCAAAATAACCTACAACTTAATGTAATAGCAACTTTAACAGCTTTGTGTTGCATCAGATATTTAGCAATATCAACAGCATCATATTGTCTTCATGCGGGTATTCCTGCGATTTTGTCTGCTCGTTAGTTAAAAGGACCCGTCGGACCTGTATTGCTGATTACCCGTATGTCCTGATCGTTCCGTCCATTCCCGCTGCCGAAATTCCGAACTTCCTGCGTAGTACCACCCTAACGGTGCTAGACTGATTCTTTCATGTTCCTCGTTTGGCGTTGTTCGACACAGACCGATAGGATGTTCATCGCTTCTGATGAGTTCATTGGTTAGAAATACCTGTTGTGGAAGTTTTTTTCCGAGTTCCTCATCAAAACCAAGGGTAATGTGGGCGGCTGAAAAGAACCAAGACCGATTTGTAATCTCTCAGAAACCCAGCTAGAGTTTCAAAGGAGTTACAGAGCGTACAGACGGACGGTAAAAAAAAAAAAAAAAAAAAAAGGAGTCACGTATGTTCGAGAATTGGAAAAGAACCTGTATCGGCTGCGGCTTATGCTTTAACTTTGAGCAGGGCATTTCCATCCGCCAACTACGAGTCAGCCAAAGTAGCTGATTCAGGGCTCCTAATGGGTGTTATGGGACTTCATTTACCATCTAGCCCAAAACAGCACAGTACAGAGTTAACTAACGTCTAAAGAAGCATACCTCTGCCGGACGTCTTCGCTCTCTAATATAAGACTAAATTCACCGGCAATACAGTTCTAAGCCCCTTGGGGGGGGGGAGGGGTTAATATCCCTGACGTCGTGCAAAAGTATAATAGATGACTTGAATCGTCCGGAGGTATATCACTAAACGGAATCTGCGCAGCGCCGGTCTTCAAGTCCCAAGCCACAAAGTCCCTAAGACACCCCACTTGCTCCCAATATGAAGGTTTCTAAGATTGCAACTACGGACTTCTCTTCTGAAGATTGCCGTGAGTGCTTTTGGCTCTTCTTTTTGCCAAGCATGCCGCGATGGCATATTTGTGGCACTTTCCAGAAATTATTGCTCTCATTGAAGAAAGATGGGACTTTTTGGGACACTTCTGGAGCTATTTATTTTACTAGGAGACTTTCCACGACTCTAGCATTTGTCCGAATTATTGCGGCGGCGAGACTAATAGTTGCTGACTGTCGTGACCGTCCTAAATTACCGAGTGTCAACATAAAAACTGATTAATCACTTTTCGTTTAGCCAAAATAAGTTTATCAACAAAACTCTAACTGCTTTTGGCTCAGTCTACTTGCTACTGAATCTAACACACTCCTATATTCAAACAATGCATAAAATGGATACATTAGCTGCGATGCTTTGGCAGCGATATTTCGCCCCTTCTTGTGCAGTACTTCTTCAGTAGTGATTCTTACAGTGGTATTTAAAAGTAATTTCCCTGAATAGGATAGTCGGTAGAAACTTCAGTTATGGAATTCACGACTTTTATGGAGTAAGAAGATTACAGATATTGTCAAATAACTAAAAAGTATGCGAACCTTTTTTGATAGAAGTTGTCCTGGTTACTTGGGACTTCTTTGTATATTTATCTAGTTAGTTTTACTAGAATATTTTCCACAACTCCATCATTTGTCTGAAAAGTGATGGCGGCCCTACTAACAGTTGTCTACGCAGGCTGAAAGTTGCAAATATTGTAATATTGAACACAAGCATGTAAACCGTTCGATGAAAATTGTTCCGGTTACTTGGATAAATCGAAAGTCAAATTTACAGTCCATATTTGATTCACAATGCCCTCTTATTTATTCTTCATTTTCTGTTATCCTTAGCACCCTATGTAGTTATAAGGTTCAAAAACCCCCGACCTTCGCCGTTGTTTCATTTTGCACCTACGGCTTTTTATCGCTTTTGCGACTGAGCCGAGTTTGTCAATCACGGAGCGCAAACTTCTCGGGAAGCTTGAAGTTCCACCGACAACTTCCTCAGAAGTAAGTGTGTGAGAAGCTTCAAAATTGTGTTTTTCATTTAGAATTCAGTTTAGGCCGAAAGGTCTATTTTGTGTTTTGGACTCCTTTCCATTTTGATTGGTTTTCCCACTTTACAACCACGTGGCGCAAAGTTTTCTAAATATTTTGCGTCCAGCCTCCGCTGCGCAAAGTGAAACGTCTGGATAGAGTCAACAAGCGCCATCAAGAAATTCGCTAATTTCAAGGGGTATTTTCTAAAAATGGCATATCTGAACTATTTTATTGTGAGAACATCATTTCTAGTAAGAGCTGTGCTTAAACTGCGAAAATAGAGATATTACAGTCAGACCTGAATTGAGACAAAGTGCCACTTATGGGGGCGAACGAATTTTAGTCTGACTATACTGGCGCCTGTCTCCTTGGGGCTTCGTTCTTATTTCGTTGACTGAGAAAAACCGTACCAAAGACGAAAATGATAATTTGAGAATGAAATTGAAACAAAAAGTCGGTACTCGCTTAACTTTCAAGCAGTTGCTGCCGAGTAACCAGTACAGAAAAATCGAAAAAAACACTATTAAATACGAAGTGTCCTTTACAGAAATCGGATTTCGAGTAAGCTCTGGTTCTAGCTTACTGCAGTTCTCCGACTGAATCTTCAGCGTCGCTTTAAGAACTATCTAGAAGGAATTGTTTCCCACGAAACCGCTACTATCCTTTACAAATGAGGAAATAAGATGAGAACGTCTATGACAAGATAGCGCATGCAATATCTTTCTGTTAGGAAACTTGGCGGTAACGAGCACTGGATAGAAGGGGCGAAAGTTAGTGGTTTCCTGGTTATTGGACAACATAGCTCTTTCTCGGGAAGTTGGATGCCGAAAAGATAATGGAATGTTATGACGCAAGAATATGTACATTATGAAAGCGAGGAAGGGAAGCTCTAATATTGCACAGCTATAATATGTTGTCTCTTTTGCTCATTCTAGGCCCACCAATGAGGTTGTTGAAACTTTGAAATATGTCACTACGTTGAAGGGCCAGTCCGAACTCCTTGGCGTTCTCATTCGACGGGAAGGATTTGATTATCAGGTTAGTCTCAGCAGGTGATTAGCTTTATATTAGAAGTAGTGAACTGAAAGACAAAAATGCTCCTCAGCCGGGATTTGAACCCAGGACCTTCTGCTTACAGGGCAGACACTCTAACCGTTTGAGCTACCGAGACTACTACTCGGTAGCTCAAACGGTTAGAGTGTCTGCCCTGTAAGCAGAAGGTCCTGGGTTCAAATCCCGGCTGAGGAGCATTTTTGTCTTTCAGTTCACTACTTCTAATATATTTCCATCTCAAGGGCGTATTCCCCATCAAAACTACATTTGGTTTTCTTTGGTTTTCACCATGAGACCCCGCCAAGTGGGTCCTGGTTTGTCTACGTGGCTCCGACAAGGGAGTCCTAGACTTCTACACGAAATTCAGAAAAGTTGCTCTTGGTTCATAGTCACGGTAAAAGTCCCTTGTATAAAGTGCCATCTATGAATGTTATTAGTTTTGTTGGCAAGTGCCAGCTACGGCCTTATTTGGAACTCCAGAGGCATGTTAGGTCGAATAACAAGCATTTGTGACAGGTTCTTCCTGCTTTAATAGCATGCGCAGCCATATATTTCCTCCTTTGCTCAGCTGTGGTTGCAAAAAAAAAAAACGCTCCCCGAGTGGGATTTGAACTCGCAAGCTTCGGCTTTTACGCTCCGACGCTCTAACCAGCTTAGTTATCGAGAAGCTTGTAAACATAATTTGCAAACTACCACAATCGCCAGTTTAGTAACGGGCTACAGGAACAGTGGTCTCGCTCGGGGCAAGTTTGTATGCTCCGCCTAGATTGTGCGAAAGTTTAGAGTTTTTCTCACCCCATAGGTTAAGAAAGTTTTTAATAAAGCAGTAGTTTTTCTCACCCCATATTCACATTTATTCACTGGGATAAAATTTGCAAAATGCGTTCGAAAACTATCTGGTGATAGATCCGCCAATATATATATATATATATATATTAGTCTTGAATGACAACACCATGTTCCGTATCAGAGCGTAATCTTTATCAGAAACTTTATTTTCTTG